>JNEY01000013.1:654474-727603 GCA_020875895.1 Aphelenchus avenae
TTGAGCGTACGAACTCGCCACTCGTTATATTCACTTCCTGCTGAATATGGGCGTGTATGACGTCAGCTCAAAGATGAGTCATGACCCCCACCAACCTGCTGTTTACTCCAAGTGGTTTGAACCTGTTTACAAGCCACATCACCGTTCGTATTCAAATCGTCACTCCAGCTGCCTTTCTTTGTTATTTGTTTGTGAGCGGCGGAACATTCGCCACGTGGAGTGCGCACGAACAGCGGTCGTTGAGCGGCTGGAGTTATTTTAGCAGGCGTTGTTTTGCTTGTGCAAGCATCTTTCCGCTGCGGTCGGAGGCGGAGCTTCCCTTCCGCGCCCGGCGACAGACGAACTTGTTTACGCCCTTCGCCGGCCGTGCTTCCAGAAACGTGGTAAACAAGGGGCGGCCAGAGATCTCGCCGCGTATATAAACACACATTTGCAAAACACGAGCATCCAGCTTGTTTTCCACAAGCTTCGTTGGTGAGGGGCATTGCCAGCTCTCGCTTGTTGACAGTGAGGCATTCTCGGAGAACAGCCGATACTCCGGCTATATTCGTCCGTTGTTATTTTCTCTGGCGTCGTTTTCCGATGGAAATTCTCCCTGGTTTGGCTGACAAAATTCTGACTAAAAGTCGTGGTTCCCTGCTTCGCGTTGAATGCATCTTAATCTCTTTTTGAAACGTTCTCGACGTATTCAGTTCTTTTTAGCTACACTACCGCTTACAACCAATCTTCAAACGAAATGTCCTCTCAGCAGAACCAGAACCGACAGGGTGAGCAGCAGGAGCAGGGCTACATGGAGGCGGCCAAGGAGAAGGTCGTCAACGCATGGGAGAGCACGAAGGAAACCCTCTCGAGCACGGCTCAAGCGGCCGCCGAGAAGACGGCTGAGTTTCGCGATTCCGCCGGTGAGACCATCCGGTAAGCAACGATTCCAAGTCTATGTCTGAAACGTACCTATATTGGCGGTGCTTTCTAACTCTGCGATTTAGTGACCTGACCGGACAGGCGCAGGAGAAGGGTCAGGAGTTCAAGGAGCGCGCTGGCGAGAAGGCAGAGGAGACGAAGCAGCGTGCCGGGGAGAAGATGGATGAGACCAAGCAGCGGGCTGGCGAAATGCGCGAGAACGCGGGCCAGAAGATGGAGGAGTACAAGCAGCAGGGCAAGGGCAAGGCCGAGGAGCTTCGCGACACTGCCGGTAGGTTTTCTGTTCCTATTGCATTGGGCATACGAAGTAGATTTGTCCGCCTGTAATGCACTCAACTGAACTGTTTCAGCCGAGAAGCTCCACCAGGCTGGCGAGAAGGTCAAGGGCCGCGACTAAGCGGTTGCCCCGTCATCACACCGACCTTGTTCCACCTTCATGACTTTCGTTCTCCGTCGTCATAAATATTTTGTTTTCGACATCTGTCAGTGATATTCCTGTAAAATAAAGGTTCCTTTCCATTCTGAGCATTTAGTCCACATGTTAGTTAGTGTTAATCCTTACAAATGGGTAGCTAAGCAATGTTAGGGCGTCAAAAGCTTTGATGGAATCAGAAACCGCCTGAGTGTCAGCTGCCATAGATAGCAACCTCGTTGTGGTCCGGCATTGCTCCATAAACTCAGGCTGAGATGAAATGAGCCCATCACGAACCGAGTTTACGCTTCTACTTTCGTTGTTCCCTCTATTATTTCCTTCTATACTGCGGTAGCCACGACGTTCTTTTACTTCAGAGTAATTTTAAGGCCGTTTAGCCGGACTTGTTTGTCTCGTTTCGCCTCTTAATTAGCAGTGTAGTCGTCGTTTCTCTTTCGCGTAATCGGTGTTGTTCGACGATGCGAACAGTAAACAACCCATGTTGACTTCCGAGAACGCCTGGTACAAACAGTTTTCTTGTCCTTATTGAATAGACAAGTTTTCTCGATAGGAAGCAAGCGTACGGTTCCATTCGTAATCAAAAGTAAGACCACTGCTGCCGCATAAAACAAAGTTAATTGCAGCGCGGACACGGCTTGAGCGACACACGTTGGTTCATTGTGCGCTAATCCCGAATAGTTACGGTCAGTGTTGTGCAATCTTCGCTTCGCATCATCATCTTCATCTTCATCTTCGCTTCATCTTCGCGAAGATGAAGATGAAGATGAAGATAAATTTCAGAATTGCTTCTTCGCGAAGATAACGTTTATCTTCGCCAAACTCATCTTCACGAAGAACGAAGCGAAGATGAAGACTAATTTCCGAACTGCTTTTTCACGAAGTTATGGCTTATCTTCGCAATACTTATCTTCGCGAAGAATGAAGCGAAGATGAAGAGCAATTTCAGAGTTGCTTCTTCGCGAAGATATCCTTATCTTCGTCAAACTTATCTTCGCGAAAAATGAAACAAAGATGAAGATAAAGTTCGTACTGAAGGCGAAGATTTTCATTCAACTCATCTAAGCACCAGAAAAAGTCAGTAAATTTTGAGCAAAACGCGAATGAGACAGTTACGATGTCCACCATTCCGCGAACATACGCTTATCTTCGCAAAATGAAGCGAAGATAAATACAGAAACTGTTTCATGGCGAAGATACGGCTTATCTTCGCGATAGTTATCTTCGCGAAGAACGAAGCGAAGTTGAAGATAAATGCTGAATTGTGCTTCTTCGCGAAGATACAGCTTATCTTCGCGCGACTTATCTTCGCGAATAATGAAGCGAAGACGAAGATAAATTCAGAAACTACTTCTTCGCGAAGATACGGCTCATCTTCGCGAAATTTATCTTCGCGAAGAATGAAGCGAAGATGAAGATCCATTCAAAAAATGCTTCTTCGCCAAGATAACGCTTATCTTCGCCAAACTTATCTTCGCGAAGAATGAAGCGAAGATGAAGATAAAATTTTGGGTTGCACAAGACTGGTTACGGTTTCATGGCTTTCCCTCTGAGGGCAATCAACATCCGCGGGGTTCATTCGACCCGACAGCACATTGACCCTCAGTGAGGTGCCTAATCCGATCATAGTAAGTTCGTATCGTGGGAATGGGTGCAAGATTCAAGCGCGCAGCACAGAGGAAGCGGCGGCAACAGAAAGACTTTTCGGAGGGTCACGCCGCAGCTAAAAGGCGGATGTAAAAACGGCGCGATTACAGAGATCCGTCGGGTGAGGTTTCACGGTCTTCGGCGATCCGAACCGTTCTCATTCAGTCCATGGTCAATCGACAACCATGACTGGCGGCACATGGAGTCAAGTGGTTTTCGCTCTCATCTTCTACGCGGTGAGTTCATGCAAGTCTACTAAGCATCAAGAACGTAGTTGGGCAAACGCATACTGGCTTTTTGAAGCGCGGACAAGATGTAAGTATGTATTCCGGCAGCGCTGACTGCTGATTGCTCCATACTCAGTACGGTTTTGCTCTACCCCGGCTACTTCTTGTGTGTGTTATAATCGGTGGTGAACCTCAGCCTTATTCGGACATGGCTATCCGACGACGACCAATAATTCGTCGTTAGCTAGCCAAGTTCCAGCTTTCTTGAATTCACAGTCAGCTGTATTTACTGATTGCTAGAGTGGGTTATCTGTGTGGCACATTGCAGTCGCCACGCACTGAAATTGGAAACTTGTCTTCGTCATGTCTTTGTAGGTAAAGGCAGCAGCGCAGGTCTGGTTGTTTCCTCCGCAGTATCGCGTGATTCTTCCGCACTCTTCGCCCGTTGAAATATCCAACAGTTTCGAAGACTGTCAAACCTTGACAAAGTCTAAGATCCCGTCTTCGAAGGGCGTATTTGCCTTCGACACGGTCCGGAAGACGTGCACGTATTCCACGAAGGCTACTGGTTACATTCTCGGAAACGGTAATGAGTTCAACCAAGAACCGACACACGACTTATGGTTTCCAGACAACGTTAAACGCGGCGCATGGCTAGGAGATAGCGCGAGTCAGGAGGTCGTTTCCGGGTGTGCAGCGGAAACCGAGTCCTTCATTCTCGACTTGGGTTCGTTGGTTAATGCACTGCACCCCCAGTAAGAACTTGCCACTTTCAGTGTATGGGGCCGGACCGTGTCCTGCAGGCACGTCTCTCTCCGGCGCATACTGCATTACGAGGGTACTTACTTCTAACGGGTACAGAGACGATAAACAAGGTGCTTTAGATGCCCAACAAGGCCTACGGGGTCTACATTGTGACCCGCTTCCCAAATGGGACGATTGCGCTTTGGCCCAAAGAGAGTAAGCTTTAGGCAGTTTTCCTTGTTTGCTACCTACAAGATGCTGTTTCACTGATCTTCAGTTGCTTCGAAAGCCCTGGATTACTCGTGCGATAGTGTGTACGGCATCAAAATGACGTTTGACGGGATTGACTGGTTTTGCTACACAATATTCACAGGAATTCAGGTACGGTCCTATCTCAAGACTAACCTCCAGGATTATGCTTTAGAGTCCAAGCTACACGACGATATCCAGCAACGAATGCGCCAAACTACAGCCAGGGAGCTCCGTGATAAAGCTTAGTGACAAGCAAAAGGAGTGCGGTTTTCTCACAGGTGCGCACACGACTAATTTTTCAACGCGCCGTCTATTTTGGTTAGGAGTTCGAAATGGTCACGACGTCTTCCTCGGTCTCATTCTACCAAGCGGTGTGCATAGCAGCGCAAGCGCCTTCAAGTACTTCGATGGCGATGCACCTGGGGCGCTGCCATGGGGCTCCGGGTACCCTAACAGTACGAACCGCTTGAAGAACCTTGTCATTTGTGACAACACGAAAGCTGGATGTGAGCGATCATTGTTCTAGCGTTTCGCGACGCTTTGCAACCCCTCTTTAACCAAGCGTTCAGATGTTCGCGACGTTACGTCAGTCTCCCTCAAAGCGCTGTTCTGCAAGAAACCAGCGTTATCTGCCCCTCTTACCGGATGTGCAGCTTCAGGCACGACCACTTCAACCTCCACATCAAGCACAACCAGCACCACGCCGGCAAGTACTTCGCAATGCGTAAGTTATACGCAATAATTAACGAAAATGCATTGTTGGCCAACTAACGATTTAGCGTGTATCGTCGAAAATTATTTGCGGCAGCCTGATGTACGCCAGAGGCGGCGTTGGACCATTCCAGAACTGCAGCATTCTCGGTGACGCTACAATCGACGCCTATTACTGGAACGAGTGTCTGCCGGAAATCTGCAGCCATGGCCGGGACGCTAAGTGCGCAGTGTACCAGCGGTTCGCCGACATATGCGACGCTGTCCTCCCGGAAGGTTAGCGCTTTGCATATCGCTGGAAGGCTTGAACGTCCTGTCTAGGTCAGAAGCTCGATCAGACGGGTAGTGCCTGGCGGAAAGCGTACACCTGCCCGGCACCATTCTTTGTTGCGGGCACACCGAACAAGGATCTGATGCGGGAAGCTGAGTCCGCACCTGTTTTGGAGAAGAAACCTCTTTGGGACTTGGAAGGCGACTTTTAACACACTGAGTCTTTTAGCGTTAGCCTACCTGCCAACATGCCTACCGCATATTAATGTGTGCACGATATCCCATTATTTTTAATTGCATTTCTTTATAAAGTAAGCATACTTAAACTGTGCGCCTGCTTTGCAAAAGTATGCCTAGAATCACATACACGGAAGCGTCGTCATCCATTGGAGTACATTCGGCTTTCGACACACTGCGCATGTGCACGATAGTTTGCATATGCACGCCTGACAAACATGTTGATTGGAACGGTTGTGAAAGCAGCGCACTATCCGATCCTTGCTACGTCACTAAATTTGATCAACAAACAAGACCCAACTTCCAGAACACCCGGGCAGACGTGGTGACAATGAACATAAACAACGAATACCTGCATAAATTTCATTCATTGTGGCTTTTTGCGACGTAGCGTACTCATTACGATATCATGAAGTCTCAGGTAAGCGCAGCCACAGAAAGTCTTTGTAGTGGGAATTTAATCGGTTAAGGGCTATGCCGTCGCTCTCGTGCTCTTATTGGTTGGCACTGTTCGCAGCCAAAGTAAGTGCTCACCAACGCTTCACCGCTCACCATACAATCTTTTAAACTTAAAGCGGTTATAGTCGCAGTAGCCGCATTTACTAACGTAGTGGATTAAAGTTACCGCAAAGTCCCTTCCCTTGGCTCGTACAGTTTTCGGATCACTGTGCATACCAGCTAAATATGGCTGTTCCATCGCATTGTCCTTTTCTGGTCCAGTTCACCCGGTGTACTTCACTGTCGTGAACTTGGAAATTGTGAACTCTAACCCGGTCGCTAATCACGACTCTCGCTGAATGCGACTCGACCCAATGCTGTTAGTATACTACGAAAGTTATTACTTAGTTGTTTCAGCAACCGACGGACTCCCGAATACCTCTGCTCAAGTAGAGGACGCTACCGCTGTTTCTGACATCGACGATCCTGTCGCGCCCACTAGTCGTCCAGAATGTGGACCGAACGAAGAATGGCGCACATGCGCAACGTGCAATCACACATGCGCCGATCCACGTCCGATATGCACCGATGAGTGCAAGCCAGCACAGTGTCAGTGTGTAGAGGGATACGTGCTGGCTTCGAATGGCACTTGCATCGACGTGGATGCGTGTCCGGCGAGCGAAACTACTACGGAAAGCTACATTGCCCCTAACGAAGGCAGCGCAGAATGCGGCGAATACGAGGTGTTTCGCACGTGTGCCACTTGCAACCGCACATGCGCGAATCCGCGTCCGGTGTGCACGGAAGAATGCAAGCCAGCACAGTGTCAGTGCGTCGATGGTCACGTGCTCGCGAGCAATGGCACGTGCATTCCGGAGGACGAGTGCAGCAAACGCAAGTGTGGACCCAACGAAGAGTTCATCTACTGTCCGGGCTGCGAACCCACTTGTAAGGATCCGTACCCCATGTGCCCCATGCGTCCATGCATGCTCGACGAAAACAATCGCGGTTGCCAGTGCGCCTCGGGCTACGTCCGAAATCCGAAGGGCAGATGCGTGCTTCCAGCGGACTGTCCCCGGTGGCGTAAGTTTTGTGGCATTCATTCCAGCGACCCCAGCCTATTTATTCAGGTTGCAACCCACCGTGCCCTCAAGGCTACAGGTGTGAGCTGAAGCAAGTGTGGTGCATCCGAGCTCCATGCCCTCCACAGCCGACGTGCATACGAACGTTCCCGTGGTGGTGGGTCCGTCACTGGTTCCCATGAAGCGTCATTTGCTCGTGCTACGATGATCAGCCTAACGCTTGCTTTGTCTATTTGTGATGACGACTAACCTAGTTTTTGAATCTGTATGCTCGAAGAGTGAATACAAATGATCATGCCTATGTCTATGCTTGGTCAGGCTGGTATATGCCAAAATTAGCATTATGTAGCGTAAAAGGTACTTTCCTGCTTAAAATTGTTTGGGCTATGGTTTCATATCGACCTACTAAAAGCGTGTCATTTGTAAGTTAAGTTCCTGCTAGTGCTTAGAGAGTTCTCGACTGGATCGCCAGATAATGAGTTGTTCTTTTTTCTTGGCTAAATACATTGTTTTGGGAGGGTCCTTATCCTCCAACCACCAAACCAACCTGCATTGTTTATGCTTCACGCGGATGAGGCACACAATTATCACTTACGCAATTCAAAACTTTCCGGGTCCAAGTAGCGGCACTTTTTGCAGCTTATGCTCGTCGGGTACCGCTTCGGAGGTCGCACCGGATGTGGCGGAAAATGGAACCGCTCTCGAAATAATTGGCTTTCGCCGGTGGGCACGAAGAAAGAGCCCGCGAAATAATAGACGCGTTCCCTTCGCGCCAGCGCCATCGGCGCGCTGTTTGGCTTTCAAATGCCGCTGATGGGGCGCTTATTGGATTGCGATGGGGACACAAAAATTATTTGCTCTTTTCGACGCTTGTCACCGTCCACTTTAGGCGCGTGGTCAGGAGGTCGCAGCAGCACAGAAACGCTGCTGTCACACCTGCAGTCCCATAAACGTGGACGCACGGAGCGTATCGGTTTGCGTCCGTGGGCCTTCCGGCAAGAAAAGTGTGTGTTTAGTTCTCCAAGCAACCTACCTCGAAATGGCTATAAGGTGTTTTGTAAGTTCTGTGCTACGCTTCTACATGTTTGCCTGGATCGAAAGCTACAGGGTTGAATATGTTTCCGTAGTGCACGTCTCAATGTCGGACTTAAACTACGTAACGACACGACTGTACTTCTGGTCCTTACCGCGTTGAGCATGAACCTATGGACCTCGTGATCATGCGAATCGCAGGCGCCTGTTTGCGTAGTTGTTTGCGGAGATTCACGACCGCATAACTATTAGCCAATTTGCTCTCTCTCGTGCCTGACCGCGGCAGCAGCTTCTAGCGGATGTGTATGAGTATTTTTTACTACCTGATGTGCTCAATTATGAGCGCCGACAAGTGGCTCATTGAGCGCTTCCACCGACCTTTCCGACCATTTCCTTAATGTTCCGCACCTGAGATGACTTATTTTTTAAAGTGGATTAAGCAAACGTCCGTCTGGATCTTCAGTGCTTCATTGTTGTCACAAGAGTGTTTTTAAGCAATTCACGCTGACTTTTGTGCATGGACGGTAAAATGTTCGGGTCGTAAAGTGCGCGAAAAGCGAGGTTAACAATGCGGCTACTGTGGTGAAAGTTAGTGCATACCCCGATTGCACCTTTCTGTTCGATGTTAACGTGCCCTTCGCGCTTACGGCAGAGAACCCTTGTCGCCATTGGAACCTCAAGACCTTTGAACAGCGTTATGCTGAGGTATCTTTAAAACGTGTGTTTACGGCTGGCAAACTTAGCTCCTTGGCGTGATTGTCAATGCCATAGGTGCTACCCATCCAATATTTGCAAGGTTCAGATGAGTCGGCTCAAATTATAAAGAAAGCTTCCTTTCCTGGTTCATGCAGTGTCATATAAAGTGTAGGACACACATCCCACTGAGCCCGACGTGTGCTTCTCATTCCCGTCTGCAAGCTGATACCACGACGTCCGACAACTTCGTGTCATCCACTCTTTGACCTCTTTAATGCATCATGTCCACTTGATGTCGCATCTCGTGTCCTGCGTAGACTGGACTTGCATCCCTTTGCAAACAACCCAAAAGATGCCTTAGTACACCGGAGCCTTTAAGTCGCTTCAATGTCAACTTACGTGCACTTTTTGTTGCAAAATTGAGAAAGAACGTGTGCTACGTCAAGGACAAAATTTTGCAGGTCGTCATCGGATGTCAGCATGCCGTGGCGCCGGTGCCCGATGGCACTCTGCGCTCTATTGGCGGCAATTTCCTGCCTATGCGCGACGACCAGAGCATTTCTTGAAATTGAAAAACAACACCCGCACAGGAACCACAGCGACGGACAGACTACGCACGATCTACTGGACGACGAGGAGTGGGAGGTATGCTTCGCATCGCGTTTCCATTTTTCTCGACAGTATTTTATTGATGCACCACTTTTTGGGTGCTTTCTTGACAAAACTCATTTCGACTGCAGGACATCCCACATCTGCTACCAACGCCATCCTCCGTCAAAGAAGAACCTTCACCGTCGCCGCTACCGGAAACGGGGTTGGGATGCACGACGGACAAGGTTATAATCGAACGGCTCCTGCGAGGATACAAGTCCCACAAAACCCCTTCGGAAGTAGGCGTGCTCGTCTGGATAGAGGTTACGGACACTTGAGTTTGCAACTTACCGAATCGTCTTAAGGTGTGGGTTCAAGAAGTGACGTCGATCAATGAAATCACTTCGGACTTTGAGATGGATATCTACATCACTGAGGTACACCGATACCTTCCTGTGGCCCACAGCAGATTCTTTCACTGTCCAATCCGCGCACGTTTTAGTTGTGGCTGGATGGTGCGCTGCGGTATGAGCAGATGAACCCGTGCAAGCACAACCTATCGCTTAGCCACGAGGTACACCCGTCTACGCTGCCGTCTACCATCGTCGCACAAAAATTCCTCTTTAGGTTCTTGAACACATATGGAAGCCGAACACGGTCTTCATCAATAGCAAGTCTGCACACATTCACAAGTCACCTTTCACTAACGTCTGTTGTGGCATATCGAGCAAGTGCAACACTAAGTTTCAGGTCTTTCTAATGATCTACCCGAACGGCACCGTATGTAAGTCTGCGATCGCCGTTTTGCGCCTAACATGCTTTGATTTTAGGGCTCAACTACAGGTACTTCAAGATCCCATTCGCTTATTGGCGAAGATACAGTTTAGGCTCAAGGTGAAGGGGCCTTGCAACATGGACTTTAGGTGAGAACACTTCGTTCACTCATCCCTTCATGCTGGGTACTCACTCTTATTTAGCTCCTTTCCGATGGATCAGCAGGGCTGCTTCCTCACACTGGAAAGCTTCAACTATAACAACCAGGAAGTTGACATGCGATGGATCAAGTCCACAGCACCGATAAGCATCTTGAAGGCGATCGAGCTGCCGGATTTCGACCTTGCCAACTTCAGCACCCGCATCGAGCATGTAGTAATGACATTATTCAGAGATTCCTGGAAAATACTTCCATTTAGGTGTATCCAGCGGGAATCTGGAACGAGCTGACAATGACGTTCACCTTCAGTCGACGGTACGGATGGTACCTGCTTCAGGTAAGCCGGAATTCAAGTATGCGACACCAACTGTCACCAAGTGCCTTAGGCATACCTACCATGCACTCTTGCCGTTTTCATTTCATGGATCAGCTTCTGCCTTGGGCCCAAAATGATACCTGCAAGAACGATGCTCGGTGTCAACAGGCAAGCTGCTAGACACATTCTCGTATGCATGAATTAACGCTTTTAGCTTGCTTGCGTTGACCTTCCAGTTCGGCAACATTATGCGGAACTTGCCTCGCGTTAGCTACATAAAGGCTCTTGGTAGGAGTATCAGTATGGTATCACGTTGCTTGCCGCCCTTAAATTTTAGATGTTTGGATGCTGTCGTGTCTCTCGTTCGTCTTTTGTTCGTTGCTTGAACTTGCGATTGTCGGGTCGATGTCCGCGCGGGCTGAGGTATGACTTCGCATAAAAATAGCAATACATGCATGCTGCAGAGAACTCCGAAGAAAGATAAGCCCGCCATATCCATAGAAGCGACGCCATCAGAGTCCGGCGAACGAAGCGGCAACAATTCACCGCGACTCTGCAGGCATCACGAGAAAGCCTGCGCGGAAGCGTACCCCTTCTATAGCAGTGTTCTGAGTAAGAGTTTCGGAACTCAGCCAGTAATCGAGTCTCGGTCCCTTCACAAAGGTTACTTTGTATCCTTAGGCGATCCACGTACGAAGCAACGCTCGTCGTACTCGCCTGCGCATGAACTTACGGGCATCGCTGCTCAACGGTATGCGTGTTGTGTTTAGACCATTCATTACCCGTCGCTGTTCTTCTAGGCTTGCCGAACAGACGGTGATGTTGGACGGCAATAGCATTGTGTCGTCGCCACGGGTGGCCAGCAGAAAGCGTCGTCTTGAGCTGCTAACTGCGACAAATTTCACGACGGAGGACATTGACACTTTCTCGATGTACGCCTTCCCCACTACCTTCACTACTTTCATTATTTTCTACTGGAGCTATTACCTTAGCAAAGAGTCGTAAAATAAAAAGGATAGGCTACGACTGGGAGTTGTTCGGCATCTCGCAGCAAGTGCAGCAATCAAAAATACAGGCTTGTCCAAGGAAACGAGCTGTGAGATCAATCGGCTCAAAGTGGTAAATGAAAACATAGCTCTAGTGTTGCTTAAAAGGTAACTCAAGAAATGCACCCTTGAACTGTCCCCATCCTAACGATATCCATCCGATATCCTAACGATATAATGATGTCCAGGTTAAGGAAGGAATAGCTTCCTTTAACCTGTGAGAGCAAGAACCGCTGAGCATATTCCAACTCTTAGAAACGCCCTTAGTTTCTTTGTAGCTTTAAGTCTTGTATGGTGTTGGTTTTAACTACGGTTGTATAAGAATCGAAAATCAATGTCCAGTTCAGAGATAACAGCTAAGGCGTTAAGGCGCTAAGGTAACGGACCGTGTGCTCTCCAGGAGCGAACACTAGTACAATCTAACGGATAGCATGGCGATGCCCGCCAATTGTATCGCCAATTGTTGCCGTGGTCCCGTCGGAATCTGCTCTTACGATAGCCACTGCCAGTCAGTGAACTATAGACCTGTCAGACTTGAAGGCCCCTACGTTCGAGTTCGAGTAGTCGAGTATCGAGACGTTTGTACATCGTAGACGGATGAACACCTTTTTCTTTCTTGGATTCGGCTTCCCTTTGTGGCACAAGATTTTCTACCCTCGCATGTTAAGTCCCTTAGATCATGCCTCGGCGTTTACTATGGCCGACGCCTCTTTGTTGCACACGTCACTTGCGTGACAGTAGCTTCAGTGGGGTCGCTGCTAATGAGCTAAACATTCGCTTTCGACTTTAGCCATGAGCAATTGCTCCGAGGTACTTGTTTTCGTCAACGACGTTCCTTTGCGGTTCATTCACTTTTTCCAAATTACGTCATCATTCACCGGAATTGTTGCAATTACCATTGCGCTAAAGAAGCGTCGGCACAAGCCTAGTCTTCTCAGCGAGGGAATGGGACAGGTACGGGATGCGCACAAGGCCCTGCCGCACGTAATCATTTAGTTCTTGCTCTACTGCGACATTGCGCTGCTGACTGGCCATAATTTGACGGTCATCGGAGTCCAGGGCTTGCATCAAGTAAGCGCCTCTTTATTCGCGTTTTTCCCCTTTGAAACCCCTAATTTACAGTTCCAGTATCTTTTTCTAACGTCAACGGACCTTTGTTACGCCATGGTCGTCAGCTGGAAGTGCTTGTCCATCCGCGTACCCATGTTCTTCACCGTATGTGGGCTTAGCTTCTCACAGCTGCTGATGACACTCGATCGGGCACTGCTCTCCTTTGGACATGGAATGGGAGCCCACTCGTTGCGGAAGCTCAAGCTTATCTCATTGGCAATTCTGGTATGATCAAGTGCATACGATCACAGCACTGGTCGTCCTCTGCTGTTTAGTGTGTAAGCTCTGCGCTAATTTGCTATTACGCCCAGCACAATGTTGACATGCTACAGAGGATGCCGTACTGCTCGAATACTTCGGATAAGTCGAAGGAGGAGATGGCCAATATTTATAACCTTCTCTGCGCAATGGACTTCACTTCCACCGTATCACTTTTGCTTCTGTTGCGGAAAAATAGTCGCGACCTATCAAGGTAAATGCGCCGGTGCTTGACGATTACTAGAATCTACGGTGACGTTAGTGTTTCAGAAACGTTCATGCGTTTCATCTTGACGCCAAGTTTCGTATGCGCAACAACCTTGCGTCCACCAGGTTCCTGTTTGCGCTAGTGGGAATACGCTTCCTTGTGCTGGGCACAACGGTATTCAGTGGCCTCATTATTCGCCATACGCTGGACTTTCACAATAAGTACTTTCGAACGCTTCTAGAGGGCCTATACGTAAGCAGCTCGATATTCCCAACATACATTCACGATTTGAGTTGCACCAATGGTTTGCGACAATCTTGGCGGTCCTTCTATGTGCTCAGGATCGATTCGCAGTCCATATCGCGCCCGTAATTCCAGTCGGTGAAGAAGCCAGCACTCACTTTTTGCACCTTGACAGACAGTGGCGTACTTGATAAATTGAGCCTGGTTTTGCGAAAAAAACATGGTTCGATTTAAGTGTCTTTCAACTGTGTGGCCGAACGATCGGATGAAGAAGGTGTTTCTTTCGGCCCATGCAAATTTCGGAACTACCTGTAGCGTACTCAATATCGTTTACTTCATTTCCTACCCTTTATCCTTTTTGTCCCGGCGGCGTGTTCGCGGGAATGTGTCTCGACATCTGCATCCGGCGGAAGAAAAAGTCGACCGGGCCGCCTCCTACCGTCAACCGCGTCGTCTCCACTTCATCAACAAACTGCAGCGACACACCCACGCGCATCTTTCAAAGGGCCGACCAGCCGATTGTCTCAACTCGAGTAAGTTCTTGGATGTGCGCTTGTGGATCCTTGCTCGGGTAGGTACTTGACCAAAGCGTTTTTAGACACCTGAGGTGCGGTCAGCGGAGACACCCATCGAGTCTGTATCAACAAAGCGGTCAGGGTCAGCTCTTGAGGCAAGCGGTGCACAGCGGGATCAGAGCGTGGTAAGAATGCACTTACCCCCCCCCCACAGCTTACATTCGGATGTCCCCCCATATCCTTCGGATATCCCCCACCCATAACCCACTGATGTCCCGCCCATATAATTGCCCTAAAAAATTCGTCAAAGCTTTATTTTTCGAGCTTTTTATGCTTAATTAGTCCATAAAAGCGTCTTTTGCTCATACTTGATGGTGACGCTAAGCTTAAAACACGAAAAACGTCGAATTGTTTTGGGGGATAACTATATTTTTGGTGGGGGACATCCGAATGTAAGTTGTGGGTGGATAAGTGCATTCTTACCCAGAGCGTTACGCAGCGGCTCATCCAAAGTCCACCACCGCCGAACCCAGAGCCCAAGCTTTCGCGTGCCGTTGTGAAGCGTCCGCCTCCCGCCCCTTTGCCCGTCAGACGAGCTACCTGCCTGAAGAACGCAAAGAACACTAGCCTGAAGGTAAGCTCTACTCATCATGAAGCCTCATGATGGTAACTACAAGGAATGTGTTTAGCCATCGAACAGGAAAGACATTGCAAAGAAGGCTAATGCACAGAAGGACGAGACGGAGAAGTTCGAGGAGGTGGATCCGCAAGTGAAGTCGCCGGATGAAACGTTCAAAGGCCTCGGCAAGGATATGCCCGACTTCGACGCAAGTGTGACGGCTACGCCTACGCCAAAGCCAGAGACTGCGTCAAAGGTTCGTTTAATTTAGGCACAATACCTAAGCTAGATTTTTCTCTCTCAGACGACCAACCTGCGAAAAGCCGTCGAGCAGAAGAAGCAGTCAGCGGCGAAGAACGACGAGACGGAGAAGTTCGAGGAAGTGGACCCGCATGTGAAGTCCGCCGATGATACTCTCAAAGGTGTTGGCAACGTGATGCCTGAATTCGACGCAGATCACTTATGAGTTAACTTTTGTTGCGCAATAAGGTTCTGTAAATAAACGCGTGATCCCAGCGGTAGCGACAGTGCTCTTGCTTGGCTGCGTTCCTACTTAGACATGGAAGGAGGTTTCTTGTCGCGGGCTTCTTACGGATGCATTAGCCTACGTGGAGTTTAACCACCTTGCAACCATAAAGGAGCAGTCACGTTGCGAAACACCATTATCATCGAAGTCAGTAGTGCCATCTAAACTGTTGTGATTCCTCCAGTATCGCTTGAAAGTTGCACCCACGAACACGGCCACAGACGCGGTGGATTACGCAAACGCGCACGTCTATGGCGTGAGTGACTCGGTCGCAGTTGCGTCCATTCGCTTGCCGTGGGAACCGCGGACGAGCCGCTATCCGCGGGTCATTCTCTTCCTCCTTTCGCGGATCTCGCGCCGCTGGCTGCTGGTCGCCTCTTGATGACCTTCGCGCGATTCAACTTGCATTGATCACTCATGCGCTTACGCTTTGACCGACTCGCAAACATATAACATCCCGCTAACGTCATACTAATTTGTTGCTGAGTCCGTAATTTACCAGCTCGATTTTCCTTTTGTGTTTCCCTCTACTCTATAGGGGTGCATCCGCCCTTCAGTAAACGTGGTACCTACTCTTTAGCACTGACAAAACACCTTAATTCCCTTAACATACCGCTTCTTACCTTGAAGTAGCTACGGCGATTCTTGATGCTAACGCTTGACTAAAGCATGCCTCCTTTTCGTATTGCGTGCATTATACCTGTTAATAGTTGCTGTCAGTTACTTACGAAAGTCGCTCACGTTTATCACAAGCGTTCTCAGGTGCGTATTGTTTGTATAAGAGTTTGTATATAAGAAGCAAGTTATCAGGCAGCCCGAAAGGTGACAATCACATTCATAACGTGCCGCGCTACCGCTACCATGCTTGTTAACGCTAATGACTGCGTTCTTTTCAGGTGCAGGCTTATGCCTACCTTTGACTGCATAGAGCGGCCGTTGGCTCTTTGGTTCGCTCGATACGGCCGCTATGTGACCCATCACCCACTGCCCTTCATCGCCCTCCCCGTCCTCTTAACGCTACTCATGTCGAGCGGATTCATCTACTTGGACTCACTCACCGACGCGATCTACCTCTTCACGCCGCTGGACGCACAGTCAAAGCACGAGCGACAGACGATCCACGACCTCTGGCCATTGGTTAACGGCAGCTATATTCCTGGCCGGGCGGTTACGCAGTCTCGCGAGGTTCAGGTAAATCGCAGATGTTCGAAAACTGAGTTACCTCACATGTTCACGTACAGCTAACGGTGCTTGCGCGCGACGGTGGCAACATCCTCGAGAAGCGCTATTCGGAGGCCGTCTACCGACTCGAGTATGTCGACTGAATAGCTCAAAATTTCAATGACGTTTTCAGTGCATACATCCAGAACCGCATAAAAGTCGAGTTCGAAGGCCGCAACTATACGTACCATGATCTGTGCCTCGCCTGGCGGAACCAAGGATGCCCTGGCAACAAGCATGTGCAGCTAATCTCGGACCTCTATCAGCACGGCATTCCGATCTCCTATCCGACGCTGCGCTTCGGAGCCACGTAAGTTTCAGCGGCACAATCCTTGTCAGCCCCTTGGGCTAACCTTACAAACTAACGAAATCATTGTCCTTTTCAGGAGTGGCTACATCGGCAGCAGTTTGGGCGGCGTGCTCGTGGGCAAGGACAAGAACGGCACGATGGTGCTGGCTAACGCCAAGTCCTGGCTCATGGTCTACCACCTGCAGTTCCACCCGATGAACGTCTCCTTCCTCTCGGGCATGTGGGAGCGTGCCTTCCAGAACGCACTCCACGCGCTGCCGGAGGACCCGTACATTACGTTCACCTACTTCCACTCGCAGACCCTGGCGGAGGAGCTGAAGCGGAATTCGGACTCACTTGTGCCGCGGTTCATGTTTTCGTTCTCAATGCTGGCGGTGTTCGCGCTGATCTGCAGCATGTCCACCATCGACGGGACGCTCTACGTGGACTGGGTGCTGTCGAAGCCGATTCTCGCCGTTCTCGGAGTGGCCAACGCCGGAATGGGCATCGCGAGCGCGATCGGTTTGCTCAATCTCGTCGGGATGCCGTACAATGACATCGTTGGCGTCATGCCGTTCCTCGTTGTCGGTGGGTATTTGCAAATCTATCACCACTTCATACAACTTGCAGCCTCAAGTGTCGTAACAACCTGTTTTAGCCGTTGGTGTGGACAACATGTTCCTGATGATAGCAGCTGTACGCCGCACGAACCGGGCTTACCCAGTGGACAAGCGCATAGGCGAGTGCATGAGTGACGCTGCTATCTCAATGTTCATCACGATGACCACGGATGCGCTCTCGTTCGGCGTCGGTACCATCACCTCCATCCCGGCCGTGCAGATCTTCTGCGTGTACACCTGCGTCGCTATCCTCATTACGTTCTTTTATCAGGTAAGAGCGGGTATTTTGACAATCTTACCATTTGCCTCTTGTAGGTAACGTTCTTCTGCGGTCTCCTCTCGCTCTCTCTGAAATGGGAGTCGGAAGGACTGCACTGCGTCTTCATGCGACCCACGGTCCCGGAGCGAATGATGGGGCATTGCAAGCTGTGGACGAAGATGTTCTGGCTGGGCTCGCAGGCGGATCCGAACCCTGCCAACGTGGCGCAAAACTTGAAAGAGTCCGCTGCGGCGAAGTTCTTTCGCAATTGGTATTTGTGATCTCTCTTTAGTGGACTCCTAACAGCCATGATTCAGGTATTCACCAGTGCTCATGCAGCCCATCGTTCGGGTCTTGGTTGCTGGCTGGTACTGCTTGTACCTAGCGTTCGCGGTGTACGGATGCCTTCAGCTACGTGAAGGTTTGTATAGCGCGATAGTGACCAAATGATCGAGCATCTATTTCAGGACTTGAGCCAATAAATCTGCTCGTGGAGGACTCGTACGCCATTCCTCACTACCGTGTGCTGCAGGACTACTTTTGGCAGTACGGAACGTCTGTGCAAGTATGTTCGATCTTTTGTGTATGAGCAAATGAGCCGGTAGTGGCTTTCAGATCGTGGTCAACAACCCACCGGATCTGCGGCTACCCGAGGAACGACGTCGCGTTACGCGGATGGTCCACGATTTTGCGAACAATCGACATGCCATTGGCGATGATTCGGTGCAATTCTGGATGTTCGAAATGGTCCGCTACTACCAGGCCGAACTCGGCGTGAACATCACCGATGCGCACTTCTACGGGCTCGCACGACACTTCTTTGCCGCCAAGTCCACCGAATACTGGCCGGAGGACGTGAAGTGGGGCGAGCGAGAGAATGGCACCGCTTGGATTACGGCGTTCAGGTACGCAGTCGTCTTCAAGACCGTCTTCAAGGTACACATGCAGTCATGAACACTTTTAGGTTCTTGGTGGGCATGCGTGACATTGAGTCATCCACGGAGCAACAGGACGCAACGGCGATGTTCCGAGAAATCGCGGCCAACTACTCCGACTACAACGTGACGACTTTCTATCCGCTGTGGCTCTTCACCGACCAGTACGCGCTCGTTGTGCCGAACACCATTCAGGTAACCACCGTGCGCAGCTGACCCCCTAAAACATGTTTTTAGAACATTGTCATCGCGATAGGCGTGATGGTCGTGATCGCTGTCTTGCTGATTCCGCAGCCCATGTGCGCACTCTGGGTGGCGCTCGCCATCGGATCCATCGACGTTGGCGTAATCGGCTACATGACGCTCTGGGGTTAGGACTTTCTACTAGGCCAATAGACATGATTGCTACTAAACTGTCGAAAATCTGTACCGCTTTCTTTAAGCCGCCTAAGAGTAACTTGCGTGCATTTTAGGCGTGAATCTTGACGTCATAAGCATGATCACAATTATCATGAGCATCGGATTCAGGTGCGCCATTCTTACGAGAAGCTTGACAGCGGCTTAAAGTCCCTTTTAGTGTCGACTACGCTGCGCACATTACGTACGGCTACGTAGTCTCGGAGGAGAAACTGCCCAGAGAACGCATCCAGCAGGCCCTCGGAGCTCTCGGATGGCCGCTGACTCAGGGTGCAATTTCGACGGTTCTCGCCGTGGCTGTGCTTGCGGATGTGCCGGCGTACATGATCGTGACGTTCTTTAAGACGGTGTTCCTGGCCATCACCCTCGGTAAGCGTCCTTCCACCTAATACACTTTCTCAGTGTGCAACGTGTAGGGCTGCTGCACGGTCTCGTCTTTCTGCCGATCACGCTCTCGCTATTCGTTCGCGGCTTCTGCATGGTGACTGGGTCTGAGAAGAAGGCCCTTAGCGACGAGAGCGTCCAGCTGCCACCCGCTAAGTGGAACGACGGTCCCGGCAAGACGCCCAGTCCCATCAGCAGCAACAGAGTGTGCGACCGGCTCGCACCGATACCGCCTCATTTCGTGCGTTTTATTTCGGGAAACTTTATGAACATTTGAATTTAGGAATCGAGTAGCGATACGCCCAGCGGACACGAGTCCCAGTCGATGAGCATTTCCATCTTTACGACCGATGGTGAGACGCGACGCAGGTAGTCCGAATCCGACATCGTCCCCTAATCCCCCCTGCTTGAAACGGGTTTTGACGTTATTAATGCTTGTATATTGCGACATCTTTTCTAATAGTGGTAGTGCCAATAAATGGTAGATTTTGACAAAACTCCATCGCACCATTCAGGGCATTGTTTGTTAGACTTCGAGACGATTCTCCACTTCGTTGAGCAACATATACTGAATAGCGTCCGTGCAACCCTTTCCTTAGTTTATGTGCACAATGACATCGAATGCCGATTATATTAGGGACTGAGCAAGCAGTTCTGAGCCTAGGCATCATGTGTGGCCGTTATAGGTGCCTCTGGGCCGGTATGTAGGTCATGGCTACCCGGCAAAGTCCCTGCGTTGTTCCGAAGAAGTCAAAAGTAGGCCGCATTTCTCTTCGCGAAGCGTCAGAACGGTCTTGTCAATGTCCTTTTAAAGATTTGAATTCGTTTTCAATGAAGAAAATAACGTTCCAGGTTTTTTTCGTGAGCGACTACACCTACGTAATGTTCGTCTTTAAGCCAACAGCTCTACCAACTTTGTTTTGCTTGCCAGCAGAGTGACCAGAAGTCTCTTTATTAACCCGTGCATTATGCACCACTGATATTGAGTGTCACAGGTCGGTCTGCTACGGGAACGAGGAAATAAGGTAATGTACAAACGGGAACTACAAATACATATGCTGTGAGGTGGCTGTTCCGTCTACTGACTGGCGTCGCTGGAGTTCATCACCGAAGCCTTGTTTTCCGCTAAACGTGGCAGCTGAGCGCATCTGTCAGGAAGCACGAAATTGGGGCACTGGACGTACCCGTCGACGGTAGACGCGACGTCGCGTCGCTGAACGATGGCTGCTCGGACTTGTTGACGCGCAGCAGCTCCTGTACCATGGTCGAGTTGCGCAGGATTGCCTCCCGGAACTGTCCCTCCTTCTGCTCGCACTGGTGAAGACGCTCTGCAAGGTAGCGATTGTTCGAGAAGTAGGCATTTACGCGCTTGTTGTACATACCCATAATAAGCGGGACGGCGGTGTTCAGCGACGCAAGCTGGCGCACTTCGCGGATCTCTCCGGCCAGTGTCTGCAGCTCCTGCGCGATCTTGTCGAGAACGGACGGTTCGGCGGGCTCGGCCTTCGTTCGAGCGTCCATGTTCGCGGCCTCCAGTTTGAGCACCAGGTCCGTGATGTTGTCCACCTAAACTTTCCTTGTCACATAAAGCATCCTAGAGGTGGCGAGATACCTTTTGCTTCAGCTGAGCCAATTGCAGCGGAATAGTGTTCACGAAGACGGCGACTGCACCGTCCTCGCCATCCGCCATGCACTTCTCGATCCAGGGCGCCTAAAATGGTAGCAAGTTGCGTCTGCATACATGCCATGTCCTACCCAAACATTGGCGTTTTTCGCCTTCGTGGCCCAGCGGATGTAGTGACGGCGCCTGCTCTGCTTCGCCGTCTTCACCATGACGGTGATCCAGAGCAGCGTCGGCTGGTCCACGTTGTGCGCGATGCGGAACTGGTTTCCCTCCGGCTGAAACGGCAGGTATGTGCCCCGCAGTATGCACTTTGAGTGAGACTTACACGGATGGAGATGCCCAGCCCTGCAGTGACGCCATGCATCTCTTTCAGCAGCCAATGCGCCTTTACCGTCTTGCTCTCATCGAACCACACGATCTCCTGTCTAAAACGAGTCCGAGCTCTATGCGGCTCGAAGTTCGAAGCACATACGGGTTCGGCACCGAGGCCACAACCGCTGCGATGTCCTCCTGCAGTCCTGCGATATCGGTATAGTCGAACATCGAGACGCCGAGGTCCTCAAGCGCCCTCGACAGCTTCCTAAAGTGCGAAAGTATATTAGCGGAGAATTGCGGTACGGGAACTTACACCTTGTAGAACTGAGTGTATACGGAATTGCTCATCCTTCTGACTTACGATTGATTCAGCTTCGCGAACGATACTTCGTCGTAGGCCAGTGGGCCAGGTGTACATAAGGCCAATTCCGTGCCGTTAGATAGGGTTTGAAAATGAGAGACTAGTACCTCGCACTGGCTGTGATATAGCACATTCGAGGTAAGTAACTTGAAGCTCTGCTGGGTTAAACTGGTAGTTGTGCTTACGATGTGTCCTAGTCAAATGGGTTAAGCTTTGTCGACGAGTTGGGAAAAAGAGCGCAAACAATTCCGCTCAGAGCAGAACAAAAGAAGCACGAGTACGCAAATTGGTACCTACTAAAACCGGGCGAAGATCACAATGGTCGGCACGATCGATTTGTTTACGCTACTTGAACACCTTGCTCCGCCGAACAGCTACCTCGATGACGCTCGAAGTGGACCTCGTCCAGTGCCTCTCAACTGCCGCCACCGCTCTGGTCCTTTCGAGTCTCGTCGTGCTCTGTGCTGGTAAAAAGGTAATGACGTTGCACAACTCACCACAATCGTACTGGAACTTTCAGAAGACCCCCAACGACGACAAGGCGCGCAAGGCGAAGGGATCCGTTGAGAACTCGAACTCCAGCAACATTCGTGCGCCGGAACAGCAGGACGCGATTGCCGGTAAGCTTGTTGTTGCGGCGCTAAATTTGTTTCAGCAACTTGTACGGAATGCACTGACTACTTGTACGTTTAGCCGCAAACGATCCGAACTACGCTACGCTCGCCAACGTGTACGACACCTTCGAGGATCCCAAGATTCGTCCTCCCGAGGAGCAGAATGCTGTCGCGAGTAAGCAGTACTCACAAACAAGCCAAGGCGTTAACGCGGATCTTAGATTACAACGATCCGAACTACGCAACCTTGAACAACGTGAACGACGTTTTCGTCAAGTAACTGACCGTCCCCGGCTTCCTGACCGCCGTCTCTTAGCACCTCATGAACTGGCTTTCGCGCTATTGCTCTCGGAAATAAAGTCACTGACGTCTGCTAGGTTTCTGGGACACACATGTCACACATAATTATGTAGTACCACTGCATTTGCGTTGCCACTTTTGTGTGCTGCATTCGATGATTGACCCCGACGTAGGGCCACTACATCTTTCCAAAAACTGAGGTAGAACGCCATAGTGCAGCTATGAATGAAACCATAGGAACGAATGAAAATGGGTGGATGCATCAAAGCTGTTCTAAGAGTGAGAGGCCTCGGTAAGCATGCGCTACTAGCCTACGGGTTTGAAAACGACTAATGACTTTCACGCGCGTCTGCAATGTTATGCAAACGTCCTGTAGAAGCAAAGTCCTTGGTGTAAAGTATGACACCTAATCCCATTTGCTTGGTCACAGCAAACCTATAATTACCAAAAAACTGAGAAGGTTTCACTTACTGCTAGTCCCTACTTTCACTTGCCTGGAATGAGCTGGCGGATAAATACCTTTATTTCAACAGATACATGCTTAAACAAGGGCGCATTCACACCTTTGCAATACTTGCTGAACACATAACAGATAGATACAAAACTATGGGCTAGACAAGAGACACTTACAATAAAAATGCTGCACTGGACGGTGCGCGACCACAGCGATGTCGGCCTTCTACCACTCGTCGTTGTCGGGAAGGAGTGCTGCCGGTGCTCCTCCGCGGCCACCACCAAAGCCACCCGGAGCGGCGCCCCACTCGTCGTCGTTGTTGAGGCCGGACGCGTTCGGCGGCATCGCTCCGCTCGCTGCCTGCTGAAGGAACTCCGGCGGCTCCTGACCACTTGATTTGAGGCCCTAAATTTACGGGGTAAGTGAAGCTACTTAGCCAATCGAATGGAAAGGAGTGAAAACTTACCTCCACCAGCTCGTAGGCCAGCTTCAGGTCGAAGTTGTCGCTGGGGTCGAAGAAGCTGGTCGCGACGCCCTTGTGCACACGGCCCGTACGGCCGATGCGATGCACGTAGGTGGCGTAGCAGTCCGCCAGGTCCATGTTGATCACCTGAAACGCCGCTGGTTAGCTGACTGCATCCAAACGGTACTGTTGAAGCAGAAGAACTCACATGGTCCAGGCCCTGGATGTCGATGCCGCGCGCCATGACGTCGGTGGCGACCACGATGCGCACGCGGTCCTGGCGGAACTGGAGCAGCGCCTCCTCACGCTCCTTCTGCGGCCGGTCGCCGTTGATGGTCATCGCGGAGAGGCCGGAGCTGGTCAGGTACAGCGCGACCACGTCGGCGTCGCGCTTCGTGCGCACGAACACCAGCGTGCGGCGGATCTTCGGCTCCTGGCCCGGGGCTGAAAGCATAAGGGTCAGAAAGTTAAAACCGAAACACTATACTTACGCGTGCGTGCCTTCGCCTCCTCGAGTTCGTTCTGGAGCAGCTGGACGAGCTCGTCTTTCTTTGCGTCCCGCGCAACCATGAGCACGCGCTGCTCGATGCGTGATGCGGCCGCGATCGACTTGCGGTCCTTGCGGGAGACGATCACGTGTCCATCGCGAAGGATCTCCTGCGCGAAGATCTGCACCTGGTCTGGGAACGTCGCCGAGAAGAGCAACGTCTGGCGGCTGTTCTTCTGAAAACAAGAACCTTAGAGTCGGCCAGCGGCATGCTACAACGTACCTCCGGAAAGCCCTCCGCGCCGGTGATGTTGCGCACGTCTTCCATGAAGCTATCGTCCATCAGGCGGTCGGCCTCGTCGAGCACGAAGAAGCGGAGGTTGCCGAAACGGATCTGAAGAATTTATGAGTAAGCGTCATGGAACAGCCTCGTGAGAACCCTAAAAAACACTTACATGTCCTTTGCCGATGAAGTCCTTAGCGCGTCCAGTGGTCGCGCACAAGATGTCGCAGCCGGCGCGGATCTCGTTGATGTTCTCACGGGTGTTGTACTTCCCGTAGGCCTTAGCGACCGTCACGCCAGTATCTAAAAGCAAGGTCAGTGTGGTGATTGTTTCACTGGTCGAAGCGAACATGCTGGCAAGAGACTTACTGTCGGCAAACTTCCGGCCCTGCTCGTAGATCTGCGTGCAGAGCTCACGCGTCGGCTCGAGAATGAACGCGAAAGGAGCGCCGGGCTGGGACGCCACCTCGCCGGCCTGCTTCCGCTTGATGATCCAGTCGATGATGGGCAGCAGGAAAGCCGCCGACTTGCCGCTGCCCGTCTCGGCGTGGCCCTTGACGTCGTTTCCGTCGAGGACCACGGGAATCGTGTGCTGCTGGATGGGGCGCGGTTTGATGTACTAAATGGAGGCCAGTGTGCACGCAAGAGGAACGGATACTCACCTGAGCACGATCGATGTTCTGCTTGAGCGGAGCGGCGAAGTTGGCCTGGGCCCAAGTCCTAAACACGACTGGTTTAGTTTCAGTTCTTGCACATGTCGGGCAGAAAATACGCACTAGTTTGTAGATGAAGACTTACTCAATCTTCTGGACGGTGTTCTCGCCGCCACTGATCACCACGATTTCCTCGTCGGCGTCCGCGCAGATCCTGTAGTCCTCCGCAGCGATAGCGTCGTCCGCGAAGATGTCGTCCACGCGGCGAACCGCCGGGACGTAGTTGGGGTCATCTTCCGCTAAACGATCGAGATTAGCACAGGGAGTGTGTAGGCAAACATACGTCCCGTCTGCGGCGGACGATCGGGGCACTCGCGAGAAGCGTGTCCCACCTGGTTGCAGGTGAAGCAGGTCATATCGCTGGTGTCACGCGGCTTGCGCTCCTCCGGACAGTCGCGGGACAAGTGTCCCATACCGCCGCAGTTGAAGCACGCCATGTCCTCGGTGTTGCGAGGCTTTCGCTCCTCGGTGCAGTCGCGAGACAAGTGGCCTAAACGCCGACATGTCTTTAAAATCAGTGATAGCAAGTTGCTTACCTTCCTGACCGCAGTTGAAGCACGGCTGGGCTGCAGGCGGATTGGGGCACTCCTTCGACCAGTGGCCCTCCTCACCGCAGTTCCTGCACGCGCCCTGCGGCTTCTTCGGCTCTGGACAGTCGCGGGACATGTGACCTAAACGGTACAAGTTTCGCATAGAGCACGAACGAATCGCAAACCTTCGCCACCGCAGTTGTAGCAGCCTCCACCGCCACCGCCGCGCTGCTGACGCTCCTGCTGGCAGTCGCGTGACATGTGGCCTAAACAACGGTACATCTTTCAGCACTCACGTGAGCATATTTCTTACCTTCCTGACCGCAGTTGTAGCACGCCTGGCCAGCAGAAGGATTGGGGCACTCCTTGGACCAGTGGCCTTCCTCACCGCAGTTCCTGCACGCGCCCTGCGGCTTCTTCGGCTCGGGGCACTCGCGAGCGAAATGGCCTGAAACCACCAATTTTATCAGCCACCAATGTCAAAGGCTGGATTAGAATGAAATAGGCAAACATACCGTCCTGACCGCAGTTGCGGCATCCGCTGCCACCGCCAAAGCCTCCACCGCCGCCGCTTCCGAAACCGCCGCCCCCGCCGAATCCAGTGTCGCCGCCAAAGTCGGTGTTGCCGAACGAGCTTCCGCCGAAGCCGCCTCCGTTGCCGAAGCCGCCCGATGTCGGTGCTGCGCCGAAGCCGCCTCCGTTGCCGAAGCCGCCCGATGTCGGTGCTCCGCCGAAGCCGCCTCCGCGACCGCCGCCGCGGCCTCCGCCGCGACCACTAACGCCGAAGCCGCCGCCGTTGTCGAATCCGCTGTTGCCGCCGAATCCGCCGTCCCCGTTGTTGCCGAAACCGCCAGTTGTGGGTGCGCCGCCGAAGCCTGCGCCACCGCCGCGTACGCCGCCGCGGCCGCCGCGACCACTTCCGAACGACGCTCCGGTGTTGGTAGGCGCACTCGACTCGCTGCCCCAGCTGTCGGACGCCGGCACAGCCGCATTGCTACCGCCGCGAGAGAAGCCACCGCCACGACCGCGGGCTGCGCCCGGAGGCTGGAAGCCGCTCTTGACCGGTGCGTCGAAGTTGTTGTTGTCGCTGGCGCCGTTGCCCCACTCGTCGTTAACAGCGTTGCCGAAGTTGTTGGCCACCGGCTGCGCAGGACCTGCAGCGCTTCCTAAACATAAGAAAATTCGATGCGTAAAGACGAAAGAAATTAGCAAGTAAGTGAGGTTTACGGTGCTACGTACTTCCACCACGACCAAATCCACCGGATGCAGGCGGGAACCGTGTGTTGTTGTCCTGAACGGAGAGACTGTCGAAGCGTCCTTCGAATCCGGACTGCGCACCGCCGTCGACACCGCTGTTGGCGGTGCTTGCGGGACCCGCGCTCCAGTCGTCGGTCGCCCCGTTGACTGAAAATGCATGTGAACATAGCAGCTTCAGTATTCTACATACCTTGGTTGTTTGCGCCGAAGGCGCTGTTCGCCGTCGCCGCCGCGGCACCTCCTCCGAAGCCTCCACGAACGCTGGCACCGCCACGGTTAGCACTGAAAGCAACTCCGCGAGGGCTTCCTCGAGCACGCATCGCCATTGTTGGTCACCTTGAAACTTTTAGAACGCTAAAACGACGGCTATATACTAGTGGTTTTAGAACAAAGTCGGTGAGCAAAAATTATACGCGGAACAAGCGTGCGTGTAACATAGCCGAACGCCATTCAGATCTCCGAAGTTTAAGACCGACTCCGTTTTCGGAAATGGCTTAAATGATCCAGCTACGTTTATTAAGCGAGATGTCTCAAATGGTACGGGTTGACGTGTCGATACAAGAATAAACGTCTTTGGAAGGTGTATGTCATCATCCTACGTGATGATCAGCGCAGTTTTCGACCGAAAAAAAGCAGTCCCTAAGAATTGTCGGAAACGATCTTGAGAACCGATTCCGATTCGCGAATGGCCATGGCGTGTGCCAAGTGTAGTCACGGGAATTTTAAGCAACATCCCGTGGCACTAGAAGGACTCAGCGCTACCTGCCTACACGCGGACACTTGGGTGCAGTGTCGGGCAGTGCCCTGTCAGCAGTTAGACGGGCCCTGTGAACTGGGGGAAGAGAAGTAGGCGGAGCACCGGCCGTGGCCCGTCAACAAGGAGCCATTGCAGCTGGGTGTCGCTACCGAAGGGATGCACATTCGCGGTGGGTCTCCATTTAGGACTGTTTCAGAGAGCTACGATACTGGAGTTTGAATAGACAAAATGCGAAGACAAGGATAATGCCCCACCACGAGTGCCCCACTTAACCAAACAAGCCTTTTGCATCTAGTCATGTGATGATAGTGTGAAAAACGCGTGTAATACAAGGCACTTGGAACGGTTGAAAGAATTGTTCGAATGACGATTTTAAAATCTTCCTCCGTTCAGTTTCGGCCAAAGTCCAGAATGCGAATCAATTAAGCTAGAACATGTACATACACTTAGCAGGTCAGCCATCTTTTAAGCGATCCGGAATGAGGAGCGCACGCACCACCTGCGACGCCAGCGACTTCAAAATGAGCGGTTCACAAAAAAAAACATTCGAACGGCGCTGACCAAGGCGCGCCTCGCTAGATAATTATGCACGGAATGAGCGCCAGATACTTGCCGCCGCTGGCTTGTGCGCAGATAAGATGAAGTCAAATCCCGGTCTTTGACCGCACAACTTATCGCGAGGAATGACAGGGCGTGCCCGGAGGGAACGTTGAACTCGGAACTTGCCACTTTGCATAACTTACGCCTGCCCCCGGTATCAGATCAGTAAGCAGAGCATGGGAGAAAGGTATCCGGGACGACGCTTTTGGTCTCCGGGATTATTAGCCAGGATTCATGAGTGTTCAAGAAGTTTGATTTTTAAGAGTTACTCATTAGCTACTCAATGACACGTTCTGTTCTCATACTACATTTTCAGCCTTAACAATAAGCTGCACATGGTAAAACCCTACAAACTATCACGGAGTGTTCTTCGACCTGCTCCATTCATTTTCGCGTGTTTTGAACGTACGTGCACTTTTCGAGTGTAACGCGGACTCGTGATCCGACATTTCGTTCTCAGCAGAGCAAGGAAGGCGAACGTCTTTGTCTCCGCCGCCGACCGGCGTGAACAAAGCACTGCAGCTGGCAAGCGACGCTTGTTTGTGCAAGATCGGTGCATTAGATTAGCACAAACGGACGGCACCGCCACTTTTTGCACTAACGTACACCCGCCATTCGACTTTGTGACTGGCACAGAACAAAAGCTTTCTTTCGAAGCATTTGCCGAATTGCAAAACAAACATTGTGTGCTTTCATACGGGCTACTAAGTCGCTAGCAAGGAACAACAGAGGCAAAAACCAGAGCATTCTAACGGCACATTCCCGGATTATTTAGCCTACTCTCAATCTCACTCTCTGCTGTATGAACAACATGGCCAACTAATAATTCGGATAGTGGAAACCCTGGACAAACTCGCATGACCGAGTTCCAGACGTACTCTGTTAAGCACTAAAGTGGATTCCACAGTTAAATTTCGCTGGGCACTGTAAAAGGGCGTTGGGTAATTCTTGCATTCAGTGGATTAACTGATCAGGGACGCTAAACGATATCAATGGATCCCGTGGGAAGAGCTGTCACCGGCGGACCTCTTGCGCAGGGCGAAAGAGTGAATGTTTCATGCAGCGTTCAGTGCGAACAACATTTGTGGAATTAGCTTATCCGCACCACTTTACCGCTTTATATAATTCTGAGCTGATTTCTTCATCAGACGTTTTTTAAAGAAGCCTGGCTGTCGGCTAAGCATAGTCAAGCGGAATTCGAGGTTGTTTTAATGCTTCGGCGCTGTCGCAAGACGGCCGCTGAGGAATGCATACGAAGCTGTTCAAAGGTCAGAAAGCGTGGGCAAATCCACGATTAGATAACCCCACGAAGTCTGCGTTTCTTAACCGCTAGAAGTCATCGTGGCCGTTATTAAAGGACTTACCGTCTCTTGTCAGGTGCATCACCTGTCTTCCATTCACATTACCGTGTGTCGCTGTGCTGCGTTGACAATGTTCCCGCCGGATGAATACTGCGCACCACCATCTTCAGCTTTGTTCTGCACTGAAGCAAGTCAAATCTTTAAGCCATGCAATACGACGAGCCCGGATTTAGGTTACCGTCGATGGACGCGAAGAATGTCGCGAATACGGGAACCTCTGGGACCACTTCACCGAATGTGCCGCGGCAGCAATCGATACGGCCAAGTACACCTACGGAACAGGCATGCGTCGGATCAGCCTCGAGCAGTATGCGGCCGCTTACGAGTAACTCTTAAATGATTGCACGTTAGCCTCCACTCAAAATCGAACTCAGAATCACTGTGCCAACCATGCCTAGGCTTCACACCGG
Source organism: Aphelenchus avenae (assembly GCA_020875895.1). Classification (NCBI taxonomy): domain Eukaryota; kingdom Metazoa; phylum Nematoda; class Chromadorea; order Rhabditida; family Aphelenchidae; genus Aphelenchus; species Aphelenchus avenae. The sequence continues at coordinate 684,182 of JNEY01000013.1, forward strand.
ACGAACCCTGGAGCGCGAAGCGGTGGAGCACGGATTCAAGAGCGTTACGGATCTTCTTCGAGAAGTGCCCGAGCTCAAACTCTCGAACACAAACGGGGTCCTCTACGTGGAGCGCCACGATCGGAAGCCGGAGTAGAAGAAACGCACCGCTGGTTTAACAGATCTTAGTCTGACGAAGTCTGGAATAACTGCTAGATAGTTCAATTTTTGCGAGCGACCTTCTCCCTGTGTAACCACTAATCCTTTGTCCGCCCTCTGCGCTTGTTCACACAATCACAATAAATCAGAATTGATTCACTTGTGGAGCTCAGATCCATTGGAAGGATGCGTAACTTTGGCAGCAAGATTTACTACATCATCATTCTGCGTTCTGCGATGCGTAGTGGCATTCTTCTAACTTCGTCAGAACGAGTATCTCGAGCAGGGGCATGGCTGGCGATGGCACTTGTACGTGCGACAGCAGAAGCATGTTGAGGTCCGTTTGGGTGACTTGTAGAAGGCTGACGACGTGCGCACGTCTCCGTCGAAGAGGGCTGCGACGACTCGTCGGTCCACTAGTGGTTCTTGCGAGAGCTCAGCGCGGACTGCCGGGAAGTCGAGGATCGATTCACCTAAAATAAATCGTAGAAAAGCATAAACTTGTTTGAATCCGTACATTTTTCCGTGCATTGTACACTTTATTACACCGAGCCACACACGTACCTTGACTATTTGCGCGTCCGGTGAGCGTGACAGCCACTGCAACAGTTAGGAGGAGGCAGAAAGGCGACATGGCTACTATAACCGCTTTGTTAGCGACAGAGTAGCGAGACAGACGCGGTGTCGTTATAAGGTAAGACCCGCGATACTGACGTATCTAGTGACTTCAACGAGGCGGCCCAAGTAGTCTGGCAGACTACAGCGCTAACGTAACAATTTGCGGTCATGTCTATAATTTGGCAGAGCTAATGAGAAAACGGGGTGATTGTCAGACAGCTAACGCTTTACCGCGGCCGATATGCTCACTGACCTTCCCCGGTATGTAGCACAGACAAAGCTGTGCACTTCGTTGGGTCAGCAATTAGCGAATCTGCGGGACCTAACTTGCAGGCCCTTATTCCCTAAGGGTGATTGTGACGCAGGTAGCTCGCACTATTGAGAGTGCGATTCGTACCTTCTGCCGACGAGAACCACGGGCATTTGGTTGCATCCGGAATCAACCATTAGCACCAAAATACCGTTTGAAAAGATGCGTCTAAGCAAGCAGCTTAAGCCGAACAACGTTAACGTTGTAAGAATAAGTCATGATAGCATGCGAAGTGGTTTCACCCTAGAAAGTGGTGCAGCCATTCAGGTAACTACGTGCACTCCATCTGTTTCCAGTATTATCTCGTTTGTCTAGATTCGCAGAACTAAAATGGGTGTTCCCGACGAAGGTTGCACTCGTCGTCTAGGATATACAGGACGCCCGTTAAACCTGCGGCTGCTTGCACAGATGCGCATTTGGTTTAACTCATCTAATGCGTGTTAGAGTCGTGAGTACTTGTCAGAGCCGAATGTTACTTGCGAAATCGGATGGACCCACTGCATTAACGTGGAGTCACTCGCTTCCGTTTTGCATGCGGGTTCGCATCGCTCGCGCCTTACCAGGGTCATCCAGCGGATCACGACTGGGACGTTTACTAATTCCGTCCTCGTGGGAATGCACTAGCCGCGCATATTTATGTGCTGTCCATCGGCGAGAAGAGCCGGGTCTACGCTTGCCGACCATCTTGTTTCTTCCCGACGAACTAATTGTCTAGTCGATTTGATTTGGTTGGTTTTTAAGCATGGCTAGTTTGTATTGCCAAAGCCATGGTGTAGAGCGTGTGCAGTGGCGTGACACTTGTGATATGTATTACTATGCTCTCCAATCAGTGCGTTTGCTTAAGCGTTTGAGCAAGATTCTCTACGGATTCGCTATGGACACCGTCGACAAGAAAGATGCCGCCGTCGATGAACACCTCGAAGGTGCCTCTACCACCGCTCCGGTAAACAACAACGATAACAACTCTGAGGTCACCGTCTCGGCCGGGCTCGCGGAGTGTGCGTCGGCTGCGGCTCAACTGAGTGCGATTCGTGATCCGGCGGAAATGGGCTCCAAGCTGAGCGATCTGATCCAACAGACGCAGCAGCTCTACGTCACTCTATGCCAGTAAGTGACAGCTCACATATTTATGAAAAGCCATAGAGGTACCTAACGCCGCTTGTCGTGCTTTAGAGTTGCCACGGCACAGCAGCAAGCTCCGGGCTCTACGATGCCACCCATGAACGGAGGCGACGGGAAAGCGCCGCAGCACTGGAAAAACCCGCAGCTCTTCAAGACGAGCATCTGCGAGCACTGGCGCACCACCGGTCGTTGTAGGTGCGTTTCCGCCGCAACGACTACCCAACTGTGCAAGACACGCTGAAACGAAAGTTAGAATGTAATAATGTGCTTGCTTGCAGGTTCGGAGCTCGCTGCTGGTACGCTCATGGCAGCTACGAGCTTCGCTACGTGCCGCGCCTGGAGAAGCGTCAGCACTCTCAAGCGTCCACCTCTCACGAGCGCAAGAGGGACAAGCTCCCACGCACGAGTCCCGTTCCAACATCGCAGATCCCTTCGCTTCTTTCTCTGCCTGCACACGCGCCGTTCGGTATGCTTTCGTTTGGCTCTCTCCATTACCAGCAGATTTAGTGCCTTTGGACGTCATGCAGCCGCAGTTCGGCAACAGTTNAGTTTGTATTGCCATGATGTAGAGCGTGTGCAGTGTCGTGACGCTTGTGATATGTGTTCCTATGCTCTCCAATCAGTGCGTTTGCTTCAGCGTTTGAGCAAGATTCTCTACGGATTCGCTATGGACACCGTCGACAAGAAAGATGCCGCCGTTGAAGAACACCTCGAAGGTGCCTCCACCACCACTCCGATGAACAACAACGACAACAACCCTGAGGTCACCGTCTCGGCCGGGCTCGCGGAGTGTGCGTCGGCTGCGGCTCAACTGAGTGCGATTCGTGATCCGGCGGAAATGGGCACCAAGCTGAGCGATCTGATCCAACAGACGCAGCAGCTCTACGTCACTCTATGCCAGTAAGTGAGAGCTCACCTCATTATGAAAAGCCATAGAGGTACCTAACGCTTGCCGAGGTTTAGAGTTGCCACCGCACAGCAGCAAGCGCCGGGCTCTACGATGCCACCGATGAACGGAGGCGACGGCAAAGCGCCGCAGCACTGGAAGAACCCGCAGCTCTTCAAGACGAGCATCTGCGAGCACTGGCGCACCTCCGGTCGCTGTAGGTGCGTTTCCGCCGCAACAACTATCCACTGTGCAAGACACCGAACAAAACGAAATATAGAATGAAATAACGAGTTTGATTGCAGGTTCGGAGCTCGCTGCTGGTACGCCCATGGCAGCTACGAGCTTCGCTACGTGCCGCGCCTGGAGAAGCGTCAGCACTCTCAAGCGTCCACCTCTCACGAGCGCAAGAGGGACAAGCTCCCGCGCACGAGTCCCGTTCCAACATCTCAGATCCCGTCGCTTCTTTCTCTGCCTGCACACGCGCCGTTCGGTAGGCTTTCGTTTGGCTCTCTTCATTACCAGCAAATTTAGTGCCTTTGGACGTGATGCAGCCGCAGTTCGGCAACAGTTACGCTGCTGCAGCCCTACCATCCAGCATGCCGTCGCTGAACGCCATCCAGAACATCGATGGGCTGCCTTACCCGGCATACGAGCGTCGTCCGCTTGCTCAGCTTCAGCCGTCGCAACAGCACTTCGTTGCAAACCAGCGTATGCTCTACGCGGACACTCAGGAATGGTGCTGCACCATGCCTCGCAGCAGTAGCACCAGTCTTGCGGAGTCGTCGCTCGCACCCGGCATGCCGTACGTCGCGCAAGCTCCGACGACTCCGCCTCACGAGATCGGCGACCAGGAGGATACCGCTGTGCCGAGAGCCCACAACCACTTCCAGAAGAGCTTCCGCATGTTCGGCGAGTCTTACCCGCTGAGGGCGCTCGATCTTGCCTAAGCTGGCACATGGCTCAGTTGTTGTAAACGGGACATCTTTCTATCGCTTTCCTATTCTCTTCCATCTAAGCCGTCAACGCATTTCGAGTCCCATATCCGTAAAGAATCCATGCTGTCAAACTTTACATCATTTCTACAAGCTTGTCATGTTGAGTCACTTTTATCCACTTGTTTCCGGGCTACATTTAACGACTGAAATTAAAGGGTCCGTTTGGTTTCGCTCCGTCGTAAATGTAGCTCGTTTCGTTTACGCCAACTCCACTCATCGTAACTAACATGGTCTCGTATAGACTGAGGTCCTCACTTTTCATCGAGGATTTTCATGTCTCTTCCATTGCCTTAAGCTACTTCGCCTTAAGTTTAAGCATCTCGTGTCCATTAAGCCATTCATCCACTCAGTCTAGCTATTGCGTAACTCTCAGTATTTGTTGTCCTAGCGAGATTGATGTGGTGATGCTGGAGTGTGGCCTTACAAGTAAACCATTCGCATCGAGCTGAAATTGACCGATCTGCGATGTGCAGCAGTAATTCCAATAGCACACTTGTGTGCAGGCGGGAGTGTATAGGCCCTGATGTCGGTGTGCGGAAGAAAGATCGTGCTCACCAGAAATATCCGACCTATCCGATTTCCCTAAACGTTAGTACACCTGTTGCAAACGGCTTACACTCAGCAGTATTATCACGAACGTGTTCTCCCTTCTTCGGGAAGCCCTACCTTAGCAAGAATATGCCGTTGGTGGGACTCCGACCTTACGGCCGAAGGCTCCATATTTATGTGCAACCCTCATAGTGACAATCCACGTAGGCAAGCATATGAACAAACAATCGGATAGACATTGACGCAAATGGGTACGACACTGGGATCACTGATCGGGGACACTACAGTATTAGCCTTATTAGCGTATTAGCAAACTGGGGCAGTATTAGCCTGAGCTATCATGCAGTTGTTCCCGAGCATTTTTATTCCGACAGAGAGTTGCACACATAGCATCGTAAACATGTACTTCACGCTGTTCTCAGCACGGTTTCGTCAAGCACAATAACAGCTGGCTTGTCAGCCAACGAAGTGCGTTTTCCCCATTTATTGTCGCTAAGCTTGACCTTGTTATCTCTCGAATCACATAGCCGCCAGACGTCACCGTCCTTTGGTTCCCGGTAAAAGCGACCGCAGCTGAGCAGGTGCAGATACTAAGCGTCACAAATATTAGATACTGACAGGCAGCTGTCACGGAGGCTTTACCTGTTCGCGGTACATTCTGATGCAGAGGCCGGTTAGAAGGCACTCAGTAAGAGGAATTAGTAACTCGCTGGGCTCCTTCAGGCCCAGGAAAATAATCAGCGGCGTAAGGTCGGGTATGCTAACCCCGCCGCCTCCTATGTCGAATCCGCCATCATGATTACGCAGCAGCGGAACGATTTTCTGCATAATGAATGGGGCCATGTTCTGCGCATTCGCAGGCACGTGCATCCATCCGATGACGGAGGCGTACAGCCAGAGCAGGAAGAGATCCACCGTCCGTGAGCCAAGCTGAAAACGACCGGTTGACTCCGTTGTCCTAAATGGGACCTAGACATACGTTCGCATGTGTCTTTCCTGCTCGTCCCGTAGCGCTTACGCAAAGGAAGTAGAGCAATGCGACCAAAGTGCCCATCGTGAAGTACAACAGTGTAACCAAGAAGAGAAGCATCACCGCTACTTGGAAGGCTTCCACTGGTACGGCCCACGTTCGCAAATTTCCATGTTTGTCCACCGACCACCATTCCTGAAACAATATGTACGTACCCAATCCGTACGTTCTTGGAACGTACGTAGCTAAAGTATGCCACGATGGTCAGGATGTTCACGAACACAATGATCGGGACCCACACACTCCATTTGTACGTTGCTCCACGCGTGACGCTTGGTTTGAAGTGCGCAATTAGCATCGCGGGAAGCACGAATATCATTGCTGAAATACATGTGGTTGCCAAGACGTGAAGGATGCCTCAGAACTACGTCTACGTTCATGTGATAAACTCACTTGTCGGGAAGATTGTAAGCGTCATCATCTCCATTTCCACTTTGTTGTTTACCAGCACAGTATTCCGCAGAAAGCCTCTCCATGGCGAGTTGCTGCTTTGATCAGTGAAGAGAAACTACATTCCAGAGTAACTTGCAAACGAGATCGACCATGCTTACCAGCTGGAACATGTTCCACACGGAGACGTTCAACGTGTGCCAACGGAGTGGATCCAGTCGCATTCGACGGCCGAACACCGAGATGTAGAACTGGATGAGAATGCAAACGGAGCTCGCCACTAGGACGCTTCCATTTTGGATCTGCGTTGACAGCACTTCAGGGGACATCGTGTGGTCGTAGTAGTTGTAGTAATGGTAGTCGCTGCTACCTCCCGAGCTAGCGGAATCAGCAACGTTTTCATAGTCATACTCTGTAATCAAGTCTTCGTGCGAACACCATAATGAACGTTAGTAGAATAGGCCGGATGGATGGCCGGAGCTAGCCATTATGAAGAACAGGACCCCATTTTTTTAATAGGAGTGACATCTTTATGCGCTTGCTGGACGACGACGGCTTCTAGAGATGCGGACAACAGCGTACCCTGGGTGCCGTTGGCCCATACTGTGCAGTGCATAACTCTACGGTTTCCTGGGTGATGGTCTCTGGATGCCGTAACATATAATGAGGCATGTAGGACTTTCTATGATCGGGGATTCCAGGTTATCATAAAAGTAAGAAAAGCAAGGAAATACGCTTATTGACTCACCCGCCGTAGTTGTCCGTGCGCTGGTCGCCTGAGCAGCCATGGCTGTCGAAGTGGTAAGCACCAGCCATTCATCCGAGCTGTTCCTGCTTATAGACTGCGACGCAGCTGTCGTATTGTAAAGCTTGGTAGTCATGTCCACAGACTTGTCAACCACCTGCAGGGGAAACGGTTCGGATGGTATTACAATGCACAAGAAATTATAGCCAAGACAATTTCACGGTCCAGATGTCGTTTGACTTTTGAATCAAGCAGAGCGCAACGTAGCAGTTCCAAAGGCGTGCAATCAGACAGTTAGTGTCCTGCCCGGGTGGTGCCTAGGATACGCTGCCCTCAGTCTAGAGTTTCCGGAACGCTCTTGGAGGTAAGCTAGGACAAGGACAAGCGCGAACTTGTGCGTGACATTAATGCGTGGTCGAGCGAGAAACGCGTAATTAAGTTGCAAACATCTGGCCGACACACTAGGTAGTTTCAACTGCTACTAACGTATGCTTGACGTTTCGACGTCTGCGTAATTGCAATGCCGATAATCTAGGTAAGTATCAAACATAGAACGTTCTTTTTAGGCCAGCGTTGGTAATGCTTCTTAATGAGATTTCAGGTTTCTGAGCCACGCTTCGTTACGCAGTTCATTTCCCCTACATAAGCCGTGTGTCCTATCTAGCAGTTTATCGCCCCCACGAAAGGTCTGAAGTTTGGTTTGCATTTTAGCGCTTATTTAATGTGGTAATGGTATTTCATTTACTCGGTCCCGATAAGTTAGTTCTTTCTTGCTACGCCCTTTGTAAAGTTCGTCTTACTTCAACCCTTTTGTTTTTTACTCCAAAGCCGCCACGTTTCACAACACTGACGCCTGAATGTACCGCAGAAGTAGAGGTAGATCGTTTATGGCAGGTCATAGACAATCATCTCGCACTATTCAACGTCTTAAGAGGTGTGCTGTAGGCTAAGCAGTAGTCCATGTACTTCCGTCTCTCGATGAAATACTGGTACGCATTATAAATGATCACGATGAACCAAATTTCGAGGAGCAGACTGACTAGGTAGAGGCCGAGAATGAAGTAGATGCGGACGGCCGTGTCCCACGGCAGGGCGACCGTCGACTGACCCGGATATTCGTAGAAGGGCGCCGCGTTGAGCAACCTGTAGAAGAGCGCGTAGTCGGTGACCACCGCCACCACGCCGACGATCGTCAGCGCCAGAAAGCATAGGATTGCGATTGACTAAACAACGGCGTTGAATAAAGGTCTGAGCTTCTATCTGACGTTGTTTACCTGAACGAAAAGATGTGGCACGAGAAAGGCAGCGATATTCCTCGAAAGGCCGATCACCATGAAGAGCAGGGAGGCGAGGGCAATGCCCAGCGCAATGGAGGTAATGATGAAGGCGACTTGGACGTAGTCACTTCGGTGATCGCCCCGCTTGTACTCATAGCTGTGCTTTTGTTGCAGTAGCACCAGGAGGGAGTTGAGAAAGTAGGAGAAGATCAGGACGAACTGTACACCTGAAATTGCCTGACGTATCATGCTGAACATCTTAACACAGTCTGCAGTTTCGACAGTGACATGCTAGTCATGCCTTTGCTGGGCCATAACGTGCTAGGAAGCATTCCTGATTTATCGAGCTCGGTGGTCATTATTGTTGAACTGACTGCTTCGGTTTATTTTGGAGTAAAGATGTACAGCCGTACGGTAGTATGGCTCGTTCCGTACTCCGTAACGTACTGGTACGGCACGGCAATACGGTACTGAGTGAGTCAGTACGGCACAGAGTACGATACGGAAGGGGTCAGTACGGTTCGGCCTACTGATATCCGAACGTTAATTTGGATTCTCCGCCGTCGATCGTTCGTTCAAAAAGTTTGGTTAGCGTGAAAAGTTGTGTGGGTACGGGTCCACACTTTGGGGTTACATGTTGCTGTATGGCCATGCTTGTCTTGGGCAGCAGCCCGTTTGTCTTCGAAACTTCCTTCTGAGTCTGCGTCGTCCACGCTCAATGTTTGCAAAGATAATGGCACTGGCCTTTTAGTGAGATTAAAGAGCGGAAGTCATGAGCCGCAAGGACAGAGTTTCACCAAACCGCGCCGTACGCAACAGCTAACTAAGATAGTAGGTGGGCGAGCACTTTAAGCGTGTCTCTCCAGCTTACCTGCTATACAAAGAGCACCGGTTTTGACGTGAAAGCATCCGCAAAGGCAGCGATAACTGTCGGAGGACTCGTCGAACTGGACGGGCTTTGGCAAGCGGTCGTCGGAGCTCCTGCGTCTCCTCGAGTCCGAATTGTTGCAGTTGTTGATGTTGTTGCGCATTAACGGCGAGCGCACCACATTGTGTAGACGTCCGTTCATCACGCGCATCCTCTCAGCCGTGGCATTGGCCGCTCTTCGGGAAGTAGACTCTAAATAAGTCAGAACATTTTTCGGCAAAGATGTCAGACTGACTGAAGCACGACCGGATAAGCGTCATTACGCGCTCAGCTTGGTATCTTTATTGTAGGTACGCCACGTGGTGCCATGAAATTGGCCTCGACACGAGGAAGGCTTGTGCTGACAGGTAGGCTTAACGCATCCTACGACATAGCAAACTAGAAACGCGAAACATTTTTCCTCCAGCACAAGCAAAAGCTAAACGGACAAACCATGAGCTAAGACTGGCTGGTGTTAGTCAGCTACCGTAATTACAATTCCCTTCAGTAACGGATCAAGGTATACAGTTATACGCACTTTCTCACTCCGTAACGATCGGATGACGTTCTTTTTTGTGAATGCGGACGCTATCGTGTCTACGTTCAGTGTGCCTAACGGTCTAGGATACGACGAGTGCCGGCAAATATTGCAAACTACGAACCTTTGTTTAGCCACAGACGTCATCGCCCCGGTTCGTGGCATCACTACCACGCGCGGGTACACATGTGGAAAAGGATATAGGTATACGGAAGTGGCTAAGACTAGCACGAGGTAGCTGGTACACACAAGGACAAAGATGCGAAGCAAAAGTAGCCTTGCAATTACCTCGATAGCGGAAACGCGCCAAAGCTCAATAATAAGCGGGTCATCAGAGGTCGCGCAACCAGGAAGCCCGCGCGAGCTGTTGACCGCCGCAGGCCACCGACCGGTCACTTCCGGGCTTGGCCGGGGCTTTCCCACCTTTGCGCGAGCTTTCAGCTCCAGCACGCATACACAGTGCGGCTGGCGAGAAGCGTGCGAATCGATACCATTTGAGGGCGATGCATAGCAGCCAGCCGGTCAGCAAACATTGGAGGAGCTGACTCATCATCGGTACTGACTAGTCAGTACGAAGTTTTGACGGTATGAACAATTCGCGCAATAACCGCAGAACGTGCTCATTTACTGAACATTGCACTACTTCGTTGATGGGACACTCTGACGTGTGTCTCTAGAGTAGGTGGCCCGCAATCATGCCAAATATGAATCCACGCGTGATTCCAATAGCTGGAGTAAAAGTTAACGAACGGGGCAATATTTTGATCGAATCAGACTCACATTAAGCCCAGAAGGATTTTGCACAATGAAGCGCACCAGTCGTGCATTATTTTAATAAAGAAGGGGTTTTCTGAATTAGTTTTAAACCTGCTAGAGCCATAGAAGAGGAGGTTTTCTGAATTGTTTTACACAAGGTAAGGCTGTAGCTTAGCAATATGTTTCGGCACTTTAATATTTCAGACCTATTGCTATGGGTTTTGAGGGTTTTATTCTCACTTTCTAAGGGTTAGGGGTATTCACGCGCTTATTTAAAATGAACCAAAAAGTGCCTCCTTAGCTGGCATGAGCGTACCCAGGTGGATATCTCCAACATCGAGTCATTCCAGATACTGTGCATCAAAAGAAATGATTTGTAGTAGACGCTTCATTGGGTTTAAGCACCGGTCTTTGAAGCCATCACAGCAAGCCGCAAAGAGAGCAATCAAGCAGCAATAAAAAGAGTTGCCTGGATTAGCGCGCACGGATAAACAAGTGACAAGGGGGACGAGTGTGTGTCTTCCGCCAGCTAGTTAGCCGGAGTGCCGGAATTGGCCGGTTGCCAAGGGAAATTGCCGGCTCGCTCTCCTGAATACTGACGTTAAATGCGACCACTGCAGCAGCACCCGCAGCGGCTTCTGCAACAACGTAGCAGCTGCGGTGGCGCAAGCGATGGACGCCGGGTAAGGCGGTGTTCTCAATCGCCAGTGGGGCGAGCAAAAGAGGAAGCCGCCTGCGCGACAGCGTGGTCCCTCCTGCGCGATGCTTGCGCGACGCGCTGGGCGAGTCCCTTCGAGGAGGGACGAACGAATGAATGGTGGTGAGGAAGCTCGACCACCACCACCACAGCTCTCGAGCCGCGCTCGCCTACTCGTCGGCCCGTCGTCGCCCCGTCCATAAGCGCTATTGAATTTGATGTTTCACGAGGCGTCGGGACGCATGAAGCCGCATAGGTCGCGGCATATCCTTGAATTATAAATGTTCCATTTCAGCCAGGCGTACTCTCGGCCTGCGATGCCCGCGAGGGTCTCCCTTTCGAGCATTACCAGTGCTGAGTAGCAACCGCATCCCCTTCTTTGAGACGCATTTTAGGACCCTTTGGCTTGAATCGTATTTGTTGACTCAGGATGATGAGGTTGCAAAGGACACCAGTGCTATTTGACTTGCGAATCTTAAGGGTCGTGGTCTTTGGCTATTACTAACCACTTCCGGCACGACGTTGGGAGCTCACACCAGCCTCTCAGACGTGTTCCTTAGACCAACTATTGTCGCTAATTTAAAAATTTAGCAGTTGGGTGAGGCTTTATATGCCGTTTGCGCTCATCACCGCGCTAGGCATGCAACTCCTCACGGCAGTAACGGAAATCTTTATAGCGACAAGGACCTAACAACTGTAAGCGGGGATGAGGTATATGCTGCTGCTTTTAACTGATATTTTCACAGATACTAGCGCAGGAGGAACGAAGCTAGCTGGAGATGAGTTGAACTCTATAAGAGTAGTTGAAATGTGTCTGCAAACCAGCACAAAACTGCCTACTTGCGTAGGCAGCTGAGTTTCAATGAATAACTGGAACTAGCTCAAGAAAACGTAAGAACGAAACGATTGTCGCACCGCGTACGCAACATTTTTACGACATGACAAAGTGGGGAAGTGAGTGAAAGACGCGACAAGAAATCAAATTTCGTGCGGCACTTGAATCGCTCAATTGGATTCGCCCTCTCCACGGCGTCGGTCGGCAACAACAACGAATTCGCCCTGTTCCACATTTCATGGCAACACCCATTGGGTGCCGCATGCGGGAAGTTCGTCGAGCGGCGGAAACTTGCCGAAAAGTGGGCAAGTGCCCGCGCCGGACCGCCTATGAAATGGTGAAGAAAATAAAAGATGGCGTAAACGGCGGGCAAAAGGGGCGCCGATGGCATTGTTTGAGATACGCCACTGATGCACGTGCCGCACACATAGCACGCGGCCGAGGGTTAGCCCACCACCAAACACGCAGCGGTTGGCCCCCTCCTCCTGAGAGGGCCTTTGTGGGTTGCTAAAAATGCCGCATCAGAAGGACAACAAGCAACCCAAGCGTGCTGCGCTAACGTATCGAAGTTCCTCCTCCGTACCACACGGCACATCACTCATGTGCTTAAAGCTTCACCCCAACTGAAGACTATCACTTATGATTTATGCTGTAGGACCGCTGAAAGGACGTGAGAACATGGAAGGAAACGAAAGCGAAAAAAATACTCTCACAAACTTTACGGTGCAGCCTAACCCAGGATATGATTGTTACGGCTAGAAAAGGTCAAAGTCTAGCGATTTCAAACGTGTGCGAACCCACATTCCGATTGGAGTCTTCTACAAGCCTTGAGCTAGGGTAAGTGTTAGAAAATCAGTTTACTTCAGTACAATTGCTTCAAAGATACTCAACAATACATCGTTCCAGGACGGTAGGGCTAACGCACTTCGCTTGCTCTTCGACCAATTCCGGAACTGCGTCTGCCGAGTTGCTGCACGCACGAGACTAGGCGGTTCGAACGGGTTCTGAATGTAGCCGATGCGCAGCAGGCTGGTTCTTCTTGGCCGTTCCACAACAACGACATCGCCGTGCGAGGTGGCCTCAAACTCGAGCGTTCCATGCCAATCTGCCGTGCGTTCATGAGGCTAAAACCTTCGCAAGTGTCTTAATCTGATGCACGTGAGAGCCTACCTCGAACCGTACGCTGGCCACGTTCCACGATCGCATGTTGACGGCAAGAAGGCGATGCTGTGGCGCTGGCTTCCAGTTCGGCACGACGTTAGGGAACAGCCAGAGGTAGAACCGTGTGTACGCGTAGACGAACGATGGACGGTTGAAGACACCTGCTAGCCGCATTCCGACCGTTATTATGAACCTGAAACAGTTCAAGTGAGGAATCCGGTAAGGGCCTCTACAACATACCGAGACACTGCATTGCCGATTGACTGGAGTTTCCAACGCCAGTGCGTTCTTGCAGCGGGAATAAACGCGCTCAAGTAGCAGACGTCGGCAGCTTGCGCGAGGGTATACAGGTCTCGGCTGTCGAACGCATTCTTGTTGACGCCAGCTATTGCCTAAAAGGCATGCCAAAAGAACAGAATACCTGGCTAGTGGGCAGAATACCTCAATTGTGCTGTGCGTCTCGATGAGTCTCGCTTCGAAGGCTCGCGTAATGTGATTGTACACAATCGCTCCGACCACACCGAAGTCATAAGTGGTGTCGTGTTCTTCGAACCTAAAGCAGGAGTAGCGCAGCCGTCACATAGAGTGACTGTTGACAGACGGCATACCATACCTGATGGTCAAGAAGTAGACCCCTTGCCGGTTCATCATTGGGTAGAATATTTGAGGCACAAGTCCGCGCATCCTCAGAAGTGACTCCAGCTCGGCAAACTAAAACACAATACTGCAAACAAACCATACTTTTAAACACTATAATCCTTGCGTGGTAAAATCTTACAGCTTGGTCCAGGCATATGTCGGGAAATGATGCAGCATCATGTGGGTCAGACGCGACCAGCTGCGCCATGTAAACGGTGTCATCGTCGTGCACCTTCTTACCTGCGAGCGCGATGTAACCACTCATGGACTTTACGCCACCTAATGCATACAGTTGCCGTTCAGGGGACTTGGACGGCTACTTACATGCCGAAACGCCCACCGTCCTGAACTCCATTCGGCGCGATAACATGGCTTCCATTCGCCTGTTGGACCGATCGATAAGCACTCGGTGCTGAACGGTGACACGGTTCTCGGTATCGTACGTAAGCACGACTGCGTGGGATCCCGACCGGAGCACGTAGAAGCCGATTATCATCTGGCTCTTGTCATTGTCGTCGATGTCGATGCGAAACTCGGTCACCTAGAAAAGGAACACGTTGTGATACCCAACGGTGGTAGGCCAGCTTACTTGGTCAGTGGTCAAGTCGAATTCGTACACTAGCGGCCTTTTGGAGATTTCAAATCTTTCGCACATAATATAGCATCTCTGAAAACCAGTAGGAAGGAGCCACGCTAAGCACGAGCTTACCTTGCCGCACGGAGTTACGCCTAGCAGCGGTGAATCGTAAGTAACGCCAGCAGGTGCATCACCAAGGTAAAGCTCATGGTAGCCCATATGCGAGGCGCGAGCGCCGGTGGTTAGTAGCGGAAGTGGTCAGTAGCGAACAGGGAAGCAAATACAAAAAATTGCACTGTTCCGAGGTACGTGACTTTTGATTAGAATGGAGGAACCTATGCAGATTTCGACAGAGGGGAAACTAGACTTCATGAGCCGTGGAACTTTGGAACTTTCAGGGATTTTGTTTCCCCCCGGGTCAGTGTCCTAAACCTTTTTTATGCCCATGCTGGTCCATTGCATCGACTTTTATTATCACAAAGCATTCGCGCAGATCACAGTCGGTTGTTGGCATCGTTGATCATCTTGCGAATTCGAATGGTGAAATCGTAGAATTCTTCCACGGTCATGCGAAAGTTGCGCTTCCGCAGAACGTCGCTGTCAGCCTCACGTGTCTGTAGCTCCACGTTAACCATCGTTCGATTCTTCGTGGTTCCCGGGACGTCGGCGTCGCTGCTCGAGCAAACCTCGACTAAACTTAATGTTGCTAGAGCATCAAGTGATTGACGACATTCACTGCTGGATGCATGCAACTCACCAAATATCGCATATCCAAGCGAGTCGAATCGTTCCATGCTAATCACGGTGAGTGAAAGCTAATCCTGCCTACTTGCGGAATTCAAGGCATATCCATTAAATGCTCAGGAACTGGCTGGTCATTGTTCGTTAAGTCTTTACTGCATCATGGCTGCGCGCAGTATCCTTTAAGAGGAAGAAATTGCACGCGTGTACACAAGATCTGCGACATCAAAGTCGGGAATCGTACAGGCTCTCTGGGAGGACCGACGATAGCGTTAACGACAATGGCACAAAGGAATAAAGGTAAATCGTGACTGAAAAACTGAGAGATCGAATGCGAAAAATAAAGGTAATGATGAAGTGGGGAAAGAAAGAGTAAATGAGGAAGACATGTTCACTTGCTGGCCTTGTACGGGGACTTTGAGGCATGCGCCGAGGAAGGGCCCGCACCATCGACGAAGTTGTAGCGCGAGACGCGGCCCTGGTCGCCGACGGCGATCATCGTGCGACCATCAGGGCTGAAGACGACGTGGCGCAGGCATACGGCGTAGTCCTTGGCGGGCAAAACGAAGTCGCTAAATAAAGCGATATTTCGCCACAAAACTGCGTCCAGTTACTCACCTCTCCTTCTTCGGGATACCGTTGCGCAGACTCCACATGTGGATGTCGCCCTTCTCGTTACCGCAGCAGAAGTACTAAGGCAGGTTGTCTTATGCTGACTGCGGATTTCAAAAGGATCCAACCTGGTTAGTCGGGTCCAGATCGAACTTGACGAACCAAGTGGCGGCTGCCGGCAGCGTGAGTTCAGCCATCAACACCGACAAGGTGTCTGGCTTTGTGACGGTGCCGATGCCGGAAACGCCTTCGCCGAACCTGCCGAACTTCCACATCACGATCTTGTTCTCGCTCGACTGAATCAATTAAATGGCGCGTAGTTTCAAACGCGTCAGATACCTTGGAGAAGATCAGCTTTCCCATGCAGCGGACGCAGTCGACGTAGTTCGTATGCAGGTCGCGAGAGCCCGCCACGGGATAGTGCAGCTCAACGGCCTTCTTGTCCAGCTGGTTGTCGTAGGCCTCCTGAATGCGCTGCTCCACCTCCGGGCAGCCGATGTGCCATAGCTTGACGCCGTGGTCCATGCTCGCGGAGGCAAGGTAGTGATTTTCGACGAAATCCTAAAATTTCATCTTGCAAAGCGGCCAAGTTTTATGAGTTGTAACGTAAGAGAATGTAGGACATACCAACGACAGCACTTGATCGCGATGGCCGTCAACACCGCCGAGGATGGCTATGCACTGGCTGTGGCGAATATGCCACAAACGGACGGTGAAGTCCTTGCTGGCGGACGCAACGATCATCGAGTCGCTCGGACAGGTGCGCAGCTCGTTGATGGCGTCGCCATGGCCTTGAAGGTTCTACAAAGCGCATAGTCCAACATTCAGCTCAAGACTCGACAGGATGCTGAGGTGCTCACCGTAAGCATTTTGCCGCTGTGCGGTGCAATGACGCGAATGACGCCTCGCATGCCCCCGACCACAACCACCACCTGCTCACTGTCTTTGGAATACGCCCAGGTGACCGCGTACAAGGACTCGGTGTGCTAAAATAACTACACTAGCACATGGCGACAGTTCATGCTAGCAGCACATGAGGCTTATACATACGTCTGGGTCGTGATAGACACGTAGCAACTTAACGTCGCTTCCACCGACAGTGCAGGCGTATGTCGAGGCCTAAAGGAGCAACGTAGACAATGTTTGGAGGGATGTGAATATTCACCTTGTTGCTACCAGCCGTGCAGAAGTACATGGTGTCCCCTTCGGAGTAGGGGTTGAACGCGACCGCGTACACCTGTTTCTTGTGGCCTTCCTAAAACACGTTTGCTGAGGCTCTTTCGAACACTGCAGAAGCTTACGAAAACGGTGGTGGCATGGACGAACGGTGGTTTGACCGCATGCACGCTCTTCTTTGATGCGCAGGCCTTCATGTGCTTCTCCTTCGACATCTGAACCACGCGAGCGACGAGGGCGCTTGTCTCGGCACGGCGTGCACGCCGGTCTTCTGGGGACAGAGAACTGTCGGATGGATTGTTCTCCTTGTTGGCCGAGCTGACATGGGACTTTTTGCTGGGCCCCGGACCAAGGCTTCCAACGGAGTCCTGCCTCGAGCGTCGAGTCGGCATGGCCAGTTGCACGCGTGAACTACTTCCTAAACGTACAGCTCTAGGCGTGTGCGTGTACAAAAAGACGTTAAGTGTCGCGGAATACCGCCTGGAAGTTCTCTTATTACGGAGAGTCGGGAAAGTTGTCTGTTTGTACAGGTGTGGCAGCGAGCCAAATAAACACCTTTTTAGCGGCAATAAAGAGGTGCTCGGAAGACCCAAAAGCGTAAAACAAAGTCATTTTTGTGGCGAATGTCGGGCACTCGCCTTATCCTATGCTAGGAAGGCATCTATATTCGTGCTCGAGTTTAATGGCTCTTCGATTCTTTCGTGACAAAACGCTTGAGAAAATCTCCTTTAGGTCCAGCTCAGCCGATCATCTCATACTGTCAAACAATTAGATGAAATGGAATTAACGCACTTAATTGATTAGCATGAACTCGGCGGCGGTCGCCATCATGCACCAGCAAAAGTTGCCTCCAACCCAGGTGAAAGGCACGACTCTTGGCATAGTGTTCGCTATTGCCAATCCTTATCTATGACGTTAATTAGCTTACACGAATTTATAGTCTGTTAGGTGGAGGAGGTATTCTTAGCATCCGCAAATAAAATTGGTTCGATGAGGTGGACACTGATGACGCTCGCTTTCGCATGACCTCCGTGAACGAAGCGGCCGCAGCCATCAGTCTATGAGTCAGCACCCGTGGAAGGGCAGTGTTCATCCTTCGTTCCGGTTACGCTCCTTATTGTCTTACTCATAATTCTGGCAGTCGAGGAAGCAACAACAAGCGGCTAATTCCGTGTTCGTGTCCCAGTTTTATGCGGTTTTACTGGTGCTGGCTTGAATCCACTGCTCTCTGCTCGCGCGACCTTTTTCCGTGATTTGGTTGTAACCCGCAATTATGAAAATATTTTAGGTTCGCCTATGCCGCAACTATGCACGAGGATTCGGTAGAAACGGCGAACAAGTTGGACTTTAATGAACTGCGCGCTAAGTTCGCATCCAGCTCTGAATCACTCGTGCGGCCCACAGGACCAGCGAAGTCGCCGAACAAATTCAAGGATGCTCAAAGTAACATCTGACACGAAGCTAAAAGTAATGCATGGTTTAGGCTTCTTTGAACGAAATGGTCACTCCGCTCCGCCTTCCTCTAAGCCACCACTACTCCCAAAGCCCGACCTAAAGGTACGTCCGAGATCCTATGTACCAAAAGTTAACTGCTATTTAGAAATCGTCGCTCTCTCTCCCAGTGCCTCCGCCAAAGCCGAGCCCTCTGTCGCTAAGTGACGGAGTGAAGTACCGCCAGTCTCAAAACGGCTCCTCTCCCGGCGGTACATACAATCGACATGCGATTTCTCCTGGCGCTATTGAACCTCCGGCGCTACCTGCCCATGCTCCTCCTCCTCCACCAGTACCTGCCCACAAGTCGCCGTCACTTACTAGTTCTGAAAGGCAAGTACGCATCGGACCTCTAGATAGCTTGTGAAAGTAGACAGCGTGTAGGGGTGAACGTACCGACGAGTTCAAGACTCCCTTACAGAGGTGAGGTGTGAAAGAAGCCATATTAGCAAAACGCGAGCTTAAACAGAAAGCGTAGTTCATCGTAGAAGGCAGAATTTTGCAACACCTTGTCATGAATCCAAAAGAAATGCCGTTGGCGTGCGTAAAGTGGGCCTACCCGCTTAAAAGCTATAACGACGAGTGGAAAACTTGGAGTAGCCGCAGCGACTCGTGAAGCGCTCCCTGCTGTCACATTCCATACACACATAAAAAGTGTGGCCGGGGGAATGGTCATCAAACAAAGCATAACCGTAAACGCTCACCAGTTGACTCCCGCGTATGACTAGCTGCCCGCTGATCATACATGACCTCGCGTGCATAATCCAGGTTTCGCAAACAGGATAGGCATGGGCGTATTGTCGCGAGGTGATTATTGAGTGATGCGAGGCGCGACACAGGACTCCATGCCCCACAAAAGTCAAGCGCATCCGCTGCTCAATTTTCCTTCATCGCGTATTGTTACGTAAATTACCTCTCTTCTGATGGAGAAGCCGGTTGACCATGTAAGCGAGGCGGTGGCCGCCGGCACCGTTGCCTCGTTCTTCGGCTACTTCAAAAGCTTCTGGCCAGAAACGTAAGTGCGGCGCTTCACAGAAGTTTCAATGTCTTTTGTCATCGCTCACGAGAGTGACTCCTGCGACGCGTCGTTTGCCTCTCTCGCTAACAACTTCCCATCAATAGCATGCGCTGTCTTCTGCGAATCTGATTTCCGTCGAGCGGAGTCATGCTGCTACTGTGGCGCCGGTTCGCTGCCTGTTGCTTTTGGCCATTCGGGTAATAGCTCCACTTAAAGTCACTTTAGGACTGGTCGGAAAACTCGGCATGCCGAACAAGCTAGCGAATTCGAGGCCTTTGCATTAAGAGAAACCAGCTGTTAAGCGAAGTTTCACTTGAGGGCATTGCATGCGGATTGCATCCAAGCAAACCCCAAGTGAATCCACATTTGCGTGCTAGTTGACGACGTGTAATGAATGCGCGGTCTGTTTGCCCATACGATGTGGCTGCAAACATGTAAGGTTGTTATTGATACCGGGTGTAAGCGCTAGAAACTCCACTTCTGTCCTTTGAGCAAGACTGGCTCACTTCTTGACCCTGCAAATAGCTCTGCTTGGCACGCACCCAAGTCTCTACCGCTGCCTGCGGTATACCTCACCCGCATAACAGCCGCTTTTGTATACCCGTCTTCCCACGCTTCTTCCGGCGCATTGACTCGTCCATCCATATAGATCCCCGGAACTTTTGATCGATCGCAAAAAAAGCAATTGCTTACCAATCGCGGCGGTCCGGCTGCTGTTGTCCTTTCCGCTCATTCACGCGGGCGTCATCCGCGGGCTGCATCGTTCGACGCGTTTGCATCTCCAAATAACATCTACAAACTTCTCGAGCGGAGAATGCTCCGCCGAAAAACAGCTGCCCGTCTAACATTTGCTAGGAGGAATTCAGCTGCCGCGCTTCCTCCCTGTTCCTTGCAGGACTCTGATTTGAGTACTTCATCTTTATTTGAAACCTGATTGACATCGTGCTTGCTAACCCGGTCGCTTTCCTCGGTTGTTGCTTAGTTATTTCGTTCAATTAAGGTGCTTGCTGTCATTTCGCAAAACAAATGGGACACCTTTCTCTCTGTTGCATATGTGATTCATCCAGCACCAGGTACACGATGATTCAAGCGAGAGTCTATGGAAGCCAACGGACAACAGCTAGTATGAGCCTAACCGTTGAAAACTCACACTTTTGTGTTCTATAAGCTTAAAGGAAGCGAAGTAGGGCAGATTGGTTGATAATGTGCTCACACTTTCTACTTTTAGTTCCCTTTTCCGTTCGCCCAGCCCCTCGGTTCCGCAAAGCAGTCGCGAGGCCAGCGATGCCAAGAAGGACGGTCATGACTCGGAAGACTCGGACAGCACGCAGGATGTCGACACGTCCGACACCGACTTCGATGACGGTCAGCAGGCGAGCAGCGCCCGCTTGTGCCGGAACGACTCGGGTAGAGAGGAGTCCAGGTAAACGCTAGGCTAAGCGGTCTGGCTTACTTTTATTATTCAGGCAGTCGTCGTTTGTGAAGACTGACACGCTTCACACGTCGATCATCAACGAAATGAAGAACAAAGGGCTCTTGAAGCGACTCGCTGCCAGCGGGTATCTAACATTTTGCAATAGTCTTTGTAACAGTTCGAATGCCCTTCAGGGAAAACCTACCGTCCGATGTGGGCAAGATGCGTCCAGTTAGCAGCAAGGTAGGTCCAGCAGGACCCGAAATAATTGTCAGTGTACGTTTAGGCCAATCGCCACCCTTGCAAAAGTGAGCCGCCAGTGGGACCGCATCCTCCTGAGTCTGGTGACGTCCGATTTCGTCTACCGCCTATTCCTCCACAGATGGGGTATGCAGCCGAGAGCGATAAGCATGTGACTGGCAACCGTTTTAGGGTGGTCAGCGTAATCAGCAACTCAAGTGGCTCGACGACGTCCATTCCTCCAGACAGAGATTCCGACGTGTTCTACACGACCGGCGACGAGAAGGAGGACAAGCGGCTACGCGACCTGCACGGCATCGCGCGCGAGTTCTACCAGATGCAGAAGAACTACGTGGAACTGCTCGAGAACATTTCGCAGGTAACCACTGTGAAATACTAGTGAAGTGCTACAATGGTGTGCTTTAGCATTACCCGAAGTACATTGAGCTTGTCTCGAAGCACACGGGCAAGTCTCTTCTTGCGACGGCAAACGGTGGCGTTCCCCACGTGGTACATCGCATTGCCAGGCACCTCAACTTCATTTTGGGTGTGCACAAGATGCTCCTGGATGATTTTGCGCAGAAATACGCGAAATGGTACGATACACGCAAGATCTTCGACAACATGAAAAAAGCTTGCGATTGTTCTCACAACCTCCGGTTTCAGGGATTCGAGACAGCCGAACTTGGCTGAAGTCCTCCAGCTCAAGGCGGACTTCCTCAAGTGCTGCAACGCATTCTTGAAGGAGAAGCGAACTTTGTGCGCTGAGCTTCAAGCCTGCTTGGACGAGAACAAGGAGCTAGCCTATGCGACCAAGCAGGTAACTCAGCTTTGTGTTAGAATCTTTATCAGTCATCATCTTTACCAGTCATTACTAAAACTTTCTTGTCTAGTTCGAAGACAGCGTGTTAAATGCGCCGACTACAGCATCCTCCTCGTCCAATGCGGGTGCCATCGTAGTTAATGGCAGTGCGACCAGTTTACGTGGCATATCGCTCGTAATGCACTTGGACGCAGTGCATCAGAACGTCGTTCGCTACAAGCTGCTTATGGAGCGGTATCACAAGATGCTTCCGGACACTCTTGTCGAGGCAAAGGTTGCCGAAGGTGAGGTTTCTGTACTGTTTTTTTACGCTAGTAATGATGGTGTAGAGGCACTGAAGAAGCTGAACACAGTGTCCCAGACCGTAAACGGGTCCTTGGCCGTAGCCGACGCTGGGGAGAAGCTCCTTGACCTTCATCGTAAACTCCAGGTAGGTGTCGTTCTAATTTGAGACTCATCCGTCTCTGTCTTTTAGAGTGCATTCGATGTATTTGTTCCTGGCAGGCAGCTAATTCAAGACGGCGAGGTGCTGCGACAGTGCAGGAAGGCGACACAGCCTCGCTACCTCATTCTGGTACGCAGCATGTTCGAATCTCTTGTCACCTTTCTGTTTCAGTTCAGCGACATGCTGCTAATTTGCGGTTATTCGTTGGGCTCTGACACGTTCGACCCGGGTCGTCTTTATCAGATACCGATTGAACGGGTTCGTGCGCACGTGCAGGAACACGACGACAACGAACGGGAATTTGCCATAATTAGCCCGAAGAAGTCGAGCATCTTTATTGCGAAGTATTCACATGACAAACAATAACGCCCCACCTATTGGCGTCCTAGGTCCAAGCTGGAGCGGGACACGTGGGTTCAGCGCCTCCTCGAGACGAGCAGAGAGCAGAAGGAGATCAAGCTCCGACGGCGCTCCATCGCTAAGCGTCAGAAGCCACAGCCAACACAACACGCCGTCAGTGAAGGCAGCGATATCGTTAAGCGACCGCTAACGCAGCAAAACTCCGTGGACGAGTCACCCGAGGTGGAGAACAGAAGCCTTATCGAAGACGTGCAACCGTCCACGAGCAGCGGTGGTAGGCACATGATTAATCCGGTCACATGATGTCATATATGATGTCATGCACCCTATATGTCCACCTAGGTTTGGAACGCACTGGGTCGCGCTACGAAGCACTCTGGATCCCCGATAACAAGGCCTCTAAGTGTTTGATGGCTGGCTGCGACACGAAGTTTACAATTATCAATCGAAAGCATCACTGCAGGCAGTGCGGATGGGTAAGCATTCTTCTTGCAAACACGTGTAAGGATGCTGTACGCTTTTACTTTCAGCTGATTTGTGGTCGATGCGTCGGCTACGCTCCGGTGAAGATCAAGAACTACGCAGTGGTGAAGGTGTGCCCTCAGTGCTACTACGAAATCAAAGCAGGATGTAAGTCAAGCATCCTTACAACGAGACGCAGCAACTGTTTTCAGACGAATCGGGCGCCCTGTTCCCTCGCAAGATGCTTCGCTGGTTCCACGTCGAAGGCAACTCGGAAGTCTATTCGAGTGTCTCCGAGGAGGAGATAAAGTCGACGAACTTCTCCGTGAACGATTCTAACCTCCGCGTCCTGTACGACGAGGGCGGTCGGATGGAAAGGCCGAAAGACTTGTTCCGAGCGCCAACCAATGGCCACCTTCGGAAGGCGGGCAATCCCATGGACAAATCGAACGAGGAGCTGCTAGCGTCCGGGAAAGTGCACTTGAGGTCAGTTACGCGTTCCGAGGGGAGTTAATATACGGACGAATCTTACAGGACTAAGAAAGGGTCTGAAGTCGTTCGATGGGCACGGCTAACAAAGGAGATGTTCCTGCACTTTTACTGCGCTGAGTTTGTAAGTCACAGCCGCCTTGTACCGGAACGATGCTAAGAAATTTCAGGACGACCAACCGGCCGAAACGTTCTTCGCCTACGGGTATTCGCTTACCGCAACCGAGCTAGACGACTCGGGCATGCAGTTCGAGCTAGTGCATCGCAACCAGTTCCAGACCGAGCGGAAGGAGGACCGGGTTATTTTCCGCGTCGCGAACACACGTTCCGCACAAAAGTATGCTGCTTGCAGATTAGCGGTTTCCGCGCAAATTCCTGTCCTAGACACTACGTGATTTTGGAATCGTTATATTCATAATGTCTGCATTCAGGTGGCACTCTGCACTTGAAGAAGGCCTACGGGTTGGAACCGAAGACGGCTAACTGACCTCATCCGCGGCTGCGCATATCCCGACATTTCCTTGTCGACCTTATCATTTTTTGTCGTCATTATGTAATGCTGCTCCTGCCAGTGGCCTTTTGATTGCAGCCCTCTATTCTCGGCCTTGCTCATCCACATGTGCACCTTGACAGTTTTTCAGTGCCTCTGACCTTTTTCATACGCGTACACCTTTCCTGTGATTGCCAGGCGCATTCGACCAAAGAGTACCTATCTGTTTAGGCAAAAAGTGCTATTGATCTACTAGTCCTTCTGCTTCTTCTTCACTCCCGTACGAAGGCCTGTGTCATAACTGGTTTTATTCGTGCAACGATTGAAATATACGATGACATTCTGGGTATCTACGTGGCGTTAGCACAAATAAATAGGAGCCAGACTAGGCAGCACGATGCCGGCTAATTGGGAGGACATAACTCAGAAAAGCTGCTCTCTTGACTAGAACCTTGATTGAGACTGCACGTTCTATGCTTGGGATGCTGCTGCACAACTTCGCTTGCAACAAAACAACGGTGGTGTGTATGTTGTTTGCCAGATAAGGTGTGCACCCAGGTTTCTGCTGGCAGCAGTTCCCGCTTGTTATTACACACACGTCGATCGCTCTATGCTGGTAATGTGAGTCACCCGTATCTCCATTTTCTTTGTCTTCAAACATCGTTGTTTTCAAACAGCCGAGCGCGGCCTTCGATATGGGCGGTTTGCATCGCTTATACCGACTCAGCCGCCTATTCCTTGCTGCCGTTTGGGTAACGACGTTCGCTATGTTTTTCTGTTCACGTTCCGTCGCGGTGACTTATGAACACTCTTTGAGTGCCTCATCTGCATTTATTAAGACGCTTCCACTCTTCTCGTATTTTTGTGAGGGTGCATAATCTATCCGAGCTTCTCCGAAAATATCATTGATCACTACTAGGACACCTGTTCGGGATACATAACCTAGCAGAGCTAGCAAAATCGTATGGTTTACGAGCTTGTAACGGAAGCCTTCCCGACGTAAACTGCTCAATTCTAGAAAGATATGGCGAAAGGCTCCGAGATCCATCCAGGCCGAAAGAACGGCATTCATTCAATTACCTTCACCAAGCCAGTGGAGAACCCGAAGGAAGCAATCGAAGCGCAGAAGGCTTGTGTAGTGCCGTTGTTCCCGTGTCTATGCAAAGGTAAGGACTTGCGCAGTTAGTCTGCGGACGCGTCCAAACAAATATGAGATGAAGCATGAGCGGGGTGGGGTGCACTGAGATCACGTCTGATCACGGGGGTAGGTAGGTGGGTATAGGTCAGCCAGGTGGTCGCGGGAGAAAATGACCCGGCGCTAGGAGTCGCCAAACGAATTTACACTAGATCTCTCAAATCTTCGCCAAAAATCCGTTGGTGTCGTGTGCGGCGAGCCAGTTCACCGCTTTGTATTCTGTGTTCGGTTGTTGTGGACCGATCGATGGCTAGCTACGAATACGAGCAGGAGCAAAGGGGCGATGAACAAAGACATTTTAGCGTTTTCTTATTTTGTGAACGCAGCCTGTAGAGGCCAACTTCTCTACATCCAAGTTTCAGGCAAGAAGCAGCCGCCGAAGACGCCCGTCGACGGAGTCAGGATGAAGTGCACCCACGCCAAGTGTCCCTTTGCAGAGAGCTCGTACGTCCACAAGGAGTGCTACGAGAAGCTCGAGGAACACTTGACTGACGTTCTGCACAAGACAGGTGGGAAAACTCAGTCCAGCAAGGTTTTTACGCGAAGATATTTTAGGCCCTGGTCGCGGCTGGTCTCGCAAGGTGTGCCGCATTAACGTATGGATGCGTGGACTTCCCTACCTCCAGAAGTTCCTTCGGTGCCGCTGTGAGAAGGGACTGGTCGTTCTCGATCGCGACCACTGTTAGCACGATGGATGATCTCATCGCGTACGAGGCCTACGTCAAGGCTGTTAGGCTTAACACGTGCATCGTCGCGTTTTCACTTTAGGTACCTCCCCTCTATACTGCTGTACATATGTCTACGTCCCCTACTGCCAGTACCAGTATGTCATCTTGTAAATACGCTGCTTTGCTTGTCACAGGGTACGTAATCGAGTAAATGTAGTAGATTCTGCCAACGTACCACCTTCACCTTGAGCAGAAATTAGCTGAACATTAGTCAACACTTTGCCGTTAGTGTCAGCCTTATGAGCTAAGCCAATGAACCTGCGGTTTCACCGCTGCTTCATTTAACCCCTGAAACCGGAGGCTCTGAGAATGGTCGCAAGGTTGGCATCGCATGTCGAAACTTTTCAAGGTATAGCTGTCGAAACGTTATGGTGCCGCAAAGCAGGCCGAAACGTCGTCGTGCCGAAAGTTTTGGTGCTGAAACGTCACCGTCGCCGTTTGTCAAGCTATAGATGGGCTAACTTTTTGCTTGCTTTCGCTTGGACGGTTTGCATGCAACAATTGCGAGGTGTTACTTTCCAAGGATTGCTCGTCAGGTGAACTACGTGAATACGCAAATTTATGTCTCACTGGGCCTATAAAGTTAACTCGAACGTTCTTAACGGCATAACTCGGCTTCGGTTTCACCCGCTACTAGCACTTCCTCTACAACTCGTCTACAACAATGGTCTCGCGTCGCTCCGGCTCCCGTTCCAGTCGCACTGCTCGTGCTCTGCCGCCGGCCGTCACCTCCAGCGACGTCTCTTCGGCCTCGTCCCAGCAAGAAGACCGCCCGGCGAAGAGCCCGCGTCATGTCTCGCGAAAGCCGAAGAAGGCCGGCGTTTCGCGCATCGAATCCAAGAGCAACCTCAAGACCGCCGTGGAGTCGGAGAGTGAGCAGGTTGGCATCGTCGTATCCGTCTCTCCATAACCTCGGTGCTTTAGAGCGTCGTCGGAAGCTCATCGAAGGGCATCGCGTCGCGTCGCGGACAGTCGAGCACGCGCAAGCCGGCCAATAAGCGCGGTGGCAGTCGTCGCAACGCTTCCAAGGGCAAGACCACTTCGTCGCGTCGTCCGAAGTCCATCAGGAGCAAGGCGGGCAAGCGTTCCACCGGCAGCCGTCGTATCGCCTTCCGCAAGTAGAAGACGCAGTAGCGCGTCGGAACCCGAACCCACACAACTGACCACCATTGTACCATGAGAACTGATTTCGAATAAAATTTTATTCGGCTGCACGCGTCAATACGAGAGCAGGGTTGTTAGAGCTTAGTGGTAGAATGATTTAATGGCGCTATCTAGAAGTGGTACGCCAGCCACGGTACACGTTCGGATAGTGACTGGATGTGCCGTGAGTTCAGTAAGAACAAGACAAGAAGAGAAGAGAACAAGAGTGGGTACACAGTGCTCACGCTTACCTAGACAACCTAAATTATCCCGTTTTTCAACTTTTACAATGTTCCATAGGTTGTGTTCCATCCATACATGTTGCAGGTCATTCTTCTGATTGCAGCAAGACCATAGTGCCGCTCTTTCGGCTGCCTGGTCAGACACAGACATAGTTGGCGTCGGTATTCTGCGCTATACCGCGCGTTATGACCTTTTCGGCATTTGATGAATGTTGCGTTTACCACGTCAAGTGCTTCGATGAAAGGCACGCCGCTTTCTTCCGACAGCCGTCATAACAGACGTCCGACGGAAAACTCACTGCTCAAATGGAGCGTATCGCCATGGCTAGTCTGTGTTAGACATCACCCGCATGGGCCTAGTATGCATGCTACGGAAGGAATCAGAAGACGAGCCTCGACCGGAAGCCGTGCGTTCCCAAAATAGGTATCGAAAGCATCGAAATAGATTCAAGGGTGTGTTAATGACGTAATGGATTTGGGAGATTGTGTCCTACGCCCTCGACTGAACGCAATATGCCTCTGTGGTTTGGACCCGAAATTCATGCCCTTTTGCGTCATTGCCGTGCGACGCTAAGCACTTCCGTTTATCTTCGTTGCGGTTTCTGGAAACATCGGCCTCGTTACGGCATCCAATCTGAACCCGGTGGCGGAAACTGAGTTAGTTAGTGAGTCGTGTAAGGTTTATGCGCCAGCCGGGACCCACCGCGTTTTTCCGCGGTTTACGCTTCACGCGTGAAATTTATGGATTTTTTGGGTACTTCGTGCGCGTCATCTCATTTCGGCCTCGGCGTGACACGCATACACACAGTCCCCCACTCACTCCGCTCTGTTGCGCTTATCGTACTGACCACGGCAACGCCGCAGAGGACTCCCCGGGGAACGTGACCGGAGGCGAGGGCGTGGCGCGACCCGCTACCTAAAATCCCCTCCGACGCGCCGTGGTTGTCCATTGAATGCAACAGTCCATTCCGGACCCGTCGTCTGCCGCTGCCACTAGCGCCGTTCCCGGGATTCTACACGCTCAGTGTTCGTCATGCATCTCCGAGCAGTACTCCCGTGGCTCACCCTCCTGCTGGCCTCAGTCGTCGCTGTTTTCGCCAACGCACAGGTAAGCGCTGTAAACAAATTCATTCGCGGAATAACTAATGCTGGGTGAAACGTCACAAAGCCAACGCCGATCCGTCAGGGTGGTCAGTCTTTAGAAAAGTTCCTGCAGGAGCTGTCTAGGCCATCAATTTTGGTGGAAGGGTATCTTGTATAAAGACAAGTCATATCGCTTCGTCCCGTGACGGTAGGCAAACGTCTGATCGTCGGTACGCCCGGGGTCAGAATCAAGAGCAAAGTCTCTTAGACAATGCAAGGGCAGATAAGAACGGTAATCTTTCGAAACTGGACTGCTCGAAAAGCACTCATACCCTAAGCAGCTTCCAAGACCAAGCCGGAGAATGCCGTACTGTAGGGATCTTATCACCGTTGGATCGTAGCCGTACTGTAGGGATCATCCGTTCGTCCCGTTGGAATTCATCTGGGTGGACATTCGGTCGTCCAGCACTGAGCTATATGCAAGATCGGTCTTTGACCGACGCGCTTACGTCATTTCGGGTCCCGTAGGGTAATGACGTAGTCTGCCAAGTTGGGGCTATCTTAATGTGCTTAGTCACGAATGAGTGGGTGTCCCTCTCAGCTAGTTCTTTCTCTCTAGGGCATGCGGTCCCAACGGGAAGGACCATTTAGATAGTGAAGATGTTGCCTAACTTGAAGCTTTTAATCGAACATTCTGCCTTGAACGTCCTTAGATGACCTCTGACATACGCTTAATATTTAGGAAGCCAATGAGCCGTTCGCGCCCGCTATGCCGGACTACCCCATGCGAGTGATATTCGCCTCAGAACGCGACCCCACCATCAACCGACTCATCAAACGCGCCGTGAAGAGAGAACGGATCATCATGGACGCTCTAGGCGGTGACTATCTGGTCAAGCGAGGAGGTCTCGCCTAGATCCCACACTATGTCGCCATCACTGCTTTCGTACCACACAACATCAACACAGATTAGGAGCTTGCTCGGCTCTCGGAGTTTGGACGTACAGCTACAACTATGCGAAGGGTTCATCGTTGCAATGAGATGTACAGAATTTCCCGTAGAGTTCGTTGTCTCGAATAAAGTGCTAGAACGGCCAACATGTTGTGTCAATGGAATGTGTTTGTTTGCTGCCCACTGCCGAGTACCCTGCAAAATTCCGTGGAAGCGCGACAAATTCCGGGCTAACTCATGCATTAACAACGGTTAGAGACTTGCGCTTAAGCGACTGCTCTATTCCACGTTCCCAATTGTCCCTTCATTATGGGGCATACCATAAAAAAAGCCGGTCTCATGAGAGGTTTTTGGGACCACACAACGCAGGTTAAAAACGCAATTTTTGCATTACTGGGGCAGTCCGTGGAAGACTCATGCACCCTAAACAACTGGACTTTTGATGTCCCTGCTTGTATCGCTAACGAACTTTAGCCCTAAGCATAGTCTAAGAGGCCCTAGTAAGCCGCATGCAACAAGCAGTGACACAAAGCAATGCAGGATATTTGGACGTTTTATTCGTGCTTATAATGACATAGAATGTTGCTATAGGAGGCTCTAGCAGCAGCCGGTGTCGACGGTCTCGTCCATGACGACGTTCCGAATTGCCTCGTCCCTTGCCTCCTTTGTAAGCACAGTGACACTGCCGCTTGGACTAATTGCCCGTGGACCTCCGATTGGAACGGTGCCGACGTAGAAGGGTAGTTGACCGCTTAGTGAGCTGCTACAGGAGCCGCTGGTGGAAATACAAATCTAAAAAGCGTCCGTAGAATTACTTCTTTCCAGAGCTGTACCTACACTCATATAGAAGTTGTGTGTGGTGATTTGGCATCCGTAGGAGGGCTGAAGGTTTGGTAGTCTGATGCGACGCTCGTAACGATCCGCTTCACGAGGCGGCACGTCGAGGGCTTCACTAAACGAGAGCAGATCTCGCGAGAAGGACCGTGAGTCGCTGTAGGTCCCGAACAGAGTCTCGCACGCTGCTTGGTAGTTCCAGTCCTCCGTAACGCGAACGTTCACCGCAGTGACGCGTTCGTTGGACTCGTTGTTGATGTCGAGGCTCAGCATCATCTGCTCACCACCTGTGTAGCCGAACTTGTCCAGAGAAGCCTAAATGGACGATAACACGAATTGTGCTACTAGGGCAAGATACCTGCACACTGAGCACTCCGCTACCGCCACAGCATCCGAGCTCTTTTTGGAGGTTACATCGGACTGGATTCGCTGCTTTGTCCATCGTATTCAGATCGACGATCCTGGCAACGTAGAACCCGAATGCGGCTTCGTCGTCGGTGCGCCATGGACGGTCTACCTTTGCCTTGCACCAGTAGTCGATTGTTCCATAGCGGCCTGAAATGAGTGTTGTTCGCTGTCATTCTCATTCTCGGAGCTACTCACTTCGATGGTTGGGAAGGGCGTTTGGCGGAACGACGAAGCTGAACGGAAAGCAGTAGTTGCCCGGTGCGAGGACGCCGACACTATCGCCCGTTGGTTTCCACAGCAGAAGGATCACATTAATGAATTGTACTTCCGCTCTGTAGTGGCGGTCGTGGCCGTCGTTGTTGTTGTAGTCTCCGTAACTTTCGTGCCAACAGTTGTACGCGTGACCGAAAACCTCGACGCACACGCGACGTGCTTTCGTGGGCTCGTCCACTTGCGCGATGACGTCGCCGGTGACTTGCTCGCCCGCCAGGAACGCTGCTGATCCCGACTGCAGGCGGATTCGTAGTTTCACCATGGCGTGGCCTAAAGCTTATCGCGTTAAACTGCTTAAGACAGCTGGCACAAGCAGGGACACATACCTTAAAGGAGTGAAATGTAGGAACGAAGAGTGAATCGGCTGCTGCTCTTTACGTAAGGCATGGTTAATCGGATTTGCATGTCTTCCTTGACCGCAACGCCAAATCTGTCTCCGCACAACGCTAAGCGTTGATTTATTCGCTGGTAACAACAAGTAGGCAAGAGCACCAAGATCAGGTTTTCGGGCAACGGATCACGTTCAGAGGAGGTGCATGCGATTCATGACTTTGTACTATTCAGTAGGTTCCTACCGCCAAAACAACTATAGGCGTAATTTGTGCCAGGCATGGTCCCGGAATCCGGGGGTTAGGGTCCCTGTTTCCAAATATAGCAAGTCCCGGATCCGGTGCTAAACACCCCAGCCCTGATTTGTGCCTTAATTGGAGCGCAATACATTGGTCTTTACATGATAATTTTACCCAATTTTCCAAACTAAACCTTATATTGCAACTGATTTTTGTTTTCGACTTTCTAAATGAAAATACGCTCAAAAAAGAGGTAACCGCTTTAATAAAGTGAAAGGTGTCGGGAAAGTCACAGAAAGAGAGAGATCGGTCAAAGGAAATAGGGAACGACAACGCGCTCGGGGCGCTCCCGCTCGGTTTCGTCGACGGCGTTGAAGTACTTGACCTCCTTCGAGCCGTCCTCCTTCACCTGCAGCACCGACGCGACGTTGCCGCACCGATAGCAATAATTCGGAGCTGAATACCAGGTTGTAAATGAAAGTTCTCGGCATTCTAGTGCTTACCCGACCAGACCGTGCAGAGGATCTCCGAGTAGATGTACTTGAAGCCCTCCTGCACGAGCTGATGCGAGCGGCAGACGAGCGAGAGATCGTTCGTCCTCACGAACCGCTCCACGATGTCACGGCCAAAGAGCTAAATATTTGTTGGAGGACGCGGCTGCTTTTGGGGGACACTTACGTATCCAGCGCCACGCGGATTCATGTACCAGCCCAGCTCCACGTCGTCCGGGTCCGACCAGACGAGGTCGCAGAGCGGTCCACTCGCGGGCACCTCGACGTTTCGCTGCAGAGTCATGATGGAGTCGAGGGTGGGCAGATCGGGCGAGAGTCCACCGTGCACGCAAAAGATGGTGTCCGCGACCAGCGCAGAGATGGGCAGCACGTCGAAAACCTGAAGACCATGTGATCGTTCTGGACTTGCACAACAGATGCTGAACGAACTGACCTTTGTGCACCAGGCCCAGACGGTGGAATGTCCGTACTTCTGCTGGCATTCGTCGTAGAAGCCGTACTGGTGGGACACGCGACGCGTCTCGTGGTTACCCCGGAGGAGGACCACGCGGTCGGGATACTTGGCCATCAGCAGGAAGAGGTACGTGACCGTCTCGAGGCTGTAGTATCCACGGTCCACGTAGTCTAAATGTCGTGAAGCTTGTTAAGACCAAGAAAGCAAAATGATACCTCCAAGGAAGACGTAGTTCGTGTCCAGCGGCGAGCCACCAATCTCGAAGAGCTTCTACAAAAGAACGTAAGACATGAGATTTTCTTAAACCCGAGGAAGCTTACCACGAGGTCGTAGAACTGGCCGTGGATGTCGCCGCATATCGTCGCGGGTGCAGGCACAGGCACAATGTTTGGCACGTACGCGAGCCGACTGATCAATCTAAACGCCAAAATTAAGTGCGTTGTGCTGTGATGTGTAAGGCTTACAAGTTGCACAAGGTGACCATCTGGTCCTCGGGAAGGTACCGACACTTCTGCACTTCCTCAATGGCCGCGTCCAGGTCTATGGTGCGGCTCTTAGCGCGAAACGCCAGCACGCCGGACGAACCGGAGCTCTCCTCCACTGACGGTGGCATGGGTGGCATTGGGATTAAGTATCTAAATTATTCCACTCATTAGTTGTGATTGGAACGGCATTAGCAGCTCAGATAAATGGGGCAGTCTCGTGCAGCGGACGTTCGAGAAGCGCACGGTAATTCAAACCGCTGGCCTCTGGCTAAGCGCTACGCAACTTGCCTGTAGCGGGAATTTGAATCATACTCCAGCCAGCGATGAAAACCTGAACGCATTATGCAATTTCGCGCCAAAGCGTGATAGTTGAGGCTCGAGACATGAAAAAAATCAGCGCTTTTCTCACCAAGGGACAAACACATCTAAGCAGAAAAAAGCAGGACGCAGGAAAAATAGTCGCACCCATGGGTCTGGCTTAGGCTAAGGCAGCCTCCAGAAAGTCTGTAAGGCTTACAGGGGGTGGGGGGGGGTCAGGCCTTTGCTTACATTTGATTACAGGGGGGGGGTCAAGGCCTTGATTACGTAATCACAAGCACTAGGTAAAATGGCCCGCCGCTAGGCGCCGACCGACGAAATTTTGACTATATTTTGCAAATTTTGGCCTAAAATTGCGTTGGTATCGCCTGCGGCGGGCCTTTTTAAAACTTATTTCGTACACTTTTAACAGATGTTTTGCTTAAAAGTGCTAAAAAAGAACTTAAACTTTGCTTTCTACTGCGCTTAAAACTCGATTTTTCACGTGTAAGGTTACAGGGGGGTCAGACCCCTGACTACATTTTGATTACAGGGGGGAGGGGGGCGGGTGTAGAGGATTTAATTACGGATATCCTCTATAACAGTTATGTACCGCCAGATCGCGGGGTCTTTTGAGAAGCGCACACTGAGCCGAAGAGAGCTACCGGGCTGCATTACACCTTAAGTTACACAAAGTTGCAGCTCTAATGTTTCGGGAACTGGAGTCGGTTTGCCATTGCTGCAAGCATAAGCATCCAATGTAATTCTCCGAAATCATGGATAGCGCTGCTTTCAAGGTTCAGGTGCAAAAGCTGCTCACTGTGTTGGCAGGCCACGTATGCCAGTCAGAGTCGGCTCTCTCGGCTTCAAAGTCTGCCGCCTGTCGCTTGACGACAAATGGCACTGATAGAAACAAGCGATAACGACGAGTGCCTGCATTTCGTCTTTTCTTTGGGTTTGCGAGTCGTGAACAGTCAACATCGTGTTCTCACGTGTGACTTGTTTGGGCAATGCTTCCTCATTCGCGTTCTTGGTTGTTTTCGCCAGCAGTCAGTCGAAGCGGGATGAGTGCAGTTTTGCGTAGAATGCTCTTGCCAATAGATTACTTTAACCAGTCCTCTTTTGCTCCGACCGACCGACTTGGCGAATGCTACACAACTTTTGCTGCATAGAACGTTATTGTCACATTATAAAATCCATTTGCAGCGATGGAGTCACCTTCACCTAGTCCACCTACCTCCGTAACGAAGGACGGAGTCGTCGTCACTCTGCTGGAGTCCGCTCCATGGAGCCACATCGTCTACGTCGATCGAGAAACCGGCCCTCTGCTCGTGCCTCCGGAGGCGTTCTTCGACGACATTGATCGGGAGCAGCCCATTTCGAAGAGTCAGAGCCAACGCCAGCACCTTGGGGAAAAACTCTTCACGATCGGTTCGACTTCTCTAATGATGGCTCTCTCAGGCAGAAGTTTTAGGCTCAAACGTTCGGGTAACATTCGAACGCGAAAGCAGAATCGTCCGACAGGCAGTCCGCAATGGCAAGCTACGACACGTCCTCAACACAGATCACAATGTTCTGGTGCGAATTTCCAAGAGGCCAACAGCAGCAACGCTACGTTTTTAGCATCGCACCAGGGTCGTCCTGGCACCCGAGGGCTATGCGCCGACGCGGAAATGTTGGACCGAGCACTTCGACGAAATCGGTCTCTCGGACCACTTCGCCGAAAAGCTGCACATGTACCAGGAGAACGTCCTCTACGAAGGCGAGGTGCGCGTCCACGTTGAGCTCGTGATGACCGCCGACGGAATCTGCTCCGGCGTGGATTGCGACTACTCTCTCTGGGACATCTGCAAGGTCAAGAGGCTCAGCACACGGAATACGACCGACGTGGACATCGTTAACACCGAAGTGCGGCACGAATTCGTGCGCCATGCCGTAGGTTAATTGCTCACCCTAGTGAACCCAATGCGCGATTTCAGCCATGGAACAACGAGTGGAGGGACACGCGTCAGCAGCGTGCTGCCGAGCCCTACGACAGCGACGACGATTACGTCCCTCAGGTCACTAGCCGTCCGTTAAAGGACTACGAGGTAAATTCGCAAGAAAACATGTCAAACATACATAAAAATGGTGTGCATTCAGCTAATCGAAGAAGCACAAGGATTCATCGTCGACTACGAAGTGAAGACAGCATTCTGCCCTGCCCTGCCAGACCATATGGTGCTGCTGGCGGAGTCGAAGGCTGAACGCGACGACCGGTACTACATCGGAAGGTGGATCAAGATGGACGTGTACTTCTCACGCGTTCGCGACGCCTGGATAGCAATGTACGTTGCCTACTGTACTTAACGATCTTACTTCTTTAATTTTTCAATTATTTTGATTTTGAACGATCTTACTGTACTTAACCCGAGCACTAACATGTTAGTCCTCGCAGTGGCCTGCAGAATGAACCGTAGCGCTTTAGCGAGTATCATGCGCATCGCATGAGCCCCGCGCATCGCGGAGTGCTTGTTCAAGAGCCCTGTCCCGGGGCATACCCAGTGGTAACGAGGTGACCGTCAATATCGTTCTGACCATGCTTGTGTTTAGTTCCGCCTAATGACGTGCAGATCGGCCTACGACGGATACTTGGAGTGCATGGACCTAACGCAGAACAGTCGCCTCAAACACATGAAAAAGTCGAAGCCGACGCAGGCCCTCGCGGCGGATCCCCAAGAGCTCCTTGGCAGAATGGATTGCGACGAAGTCCTGGTATGGGCGCGGCTGGCAAGTGTGGGCAGGGCCGCACATTTCGTTGTGGAAGGCATCGTTGAGGAGGTTTCCGACCCTCCGTACATCGAAGAAATGGTAAGAACTTTTTCGAGTCCGTCATAAGTATGATATGGGGGCACTATAAGCCTTTAGGCCTCCGAGTCGGGCATCTACCTGGGTGGCGCTGAGCGAGTGATCTTCTGCAAGAAGCGGCCGTTCGCGCGTTTCATTCTACCGTGGTGCTTCGACGACCGGATCCAGCCCGGTGCGAATATCGACTTCTTTGCGGTGTTGGATGCGCATAGCCTTGCGTACGTCGTTGTTCGCGTCGGACCTCTTGGAAGGCACGCGCTTCGAGTCGTGCAGAGTAACGCCGGACCTGCGGTGAGGCAATCTCTGCCTGTGCCACGGACTGATGTGTTGCTTTCAGGTGAAGGTCATGCTCCGTCCCCGCGAAAACCGCGAGTACGTGTGGCTCAACACCGATGTGAACTTCGTAGAGGACCCGAACCATGTGCTCGGCAGCGCCGATGGGTCAACGCATGCGGGCGGTAGGAGCGCTTGGATCGTCCCTCATCCGTCACGGGTCGACGGCTCGGCATTCTTCATCGTCCACTCGCAGGATAGGCCGCAAGAGGTATGATTTTTGCTCACGTCTACACATCTAACACGACCTGCGTAAAGTTTCAGGCTGCCGCGGAGCATGCGCTTCAGCTAGCGGACCGCCAGGCACTCTGCGAATCCATGCGCACCGAGTTGCAGGAACTGCTCCAGCGTCTAGAGGCGAGCGGGATTGAGAACGGCGAACTCCGTCGCAACATTGTTGCCCTAATTTAATTGTAAAGCCTTTATGTAAACCTTCTTTGTCGAAAATATTCTGCGGAATGAATTATATGTCCCCGGTTAGCCACTTAGCGTTTTGTTAAGCCAAAAATGAGCTAGGGAAAGTTGCCACGCTGGCCAACAACTACAAGCATTGCGGCGTTGATGTACGTTTAGACGAATGTGAATCGTAATTAGCTGCGGTGTAAGAGTTAACTTGTTGAGCAAAATGTAACCGTTTTTCCCACCAAGGAAGTTTGACGGCTAACTAGCCGGACATCACTGGTCGACCAGACTTAAAGTGACTACTGTTCATGTCTTGAGGTAACCTCCAAAATCTACGCCTCCGGCTGCTACACTCCAGTGCTCTTGGCCATGCCTACTTCCTTCGGAGAATCCTTTATTTTGCCATAATCAACGGCTTTATAATAGCCCTGTAGGTTAGAAAGTCTACATCATGGTTGACGTGCCGTGCCCAGTGGTGCAGGTTTAAAGTGAAACATGGACAAAATACCATCAGCGGCTACTGTGGCTGCATAAAGAACTCAGTGAGATCGGGACGCTACGACTTCGTCGATCACCAAGCCCGGCGGCGGATTCTAGAGGCGCCCGCCGTGGCCGACTATCCTTAGCATTACCTAGCCGAGACAAAGAGATGTGCACATTTAGGCAACCTAACATTTCTGCAATAACGTTATGAACGCGTTTAGCAAGAACCGTACGCGTTTATTGCAATCCAACCGAGCGCGACATCTACCCGAAAGGAACGGAAGGAAAAGCCGCTGGAAATAAAGCTGCAAGAGGGAAGAACCGAGAAAGCAACGGACAGTGAAACGACGGTGTACCAACCACTTGCAGTCAGGCTCACTGAGACGAAACTTGGGAATGCTATGGAATATCTTCTGCATTTGGATGACTAGTACGGGGTTCTACCGAGAAGTCTCAGAGGCCAACAAGACGGAAGAAGAAGTCGGTCGAATCCTTAGAACAGGTCAAGAAATGCTTACCACGGCCCAAGAGGAAATACACAGTCAAAGAGGACGTTTAGAACGTGTAGGTGCAGATGGTCGTATTGTCACCGTACATATGGTCAGTTGCAGGTGGTCAGGAACGAAGAAGAATTAATTTAAGACCAGACAAAAGCGGCAGGCGTTAGACATCGGAATTTGGCTGGAAGGAAAAGGCTGGCGACATGAAGTGAACTAAAGGCAGACTAAAGGCGAAACGAAGCCTAGGAGGACTTGTCGTCCTCGACGGGGTACAGCGTGTTCAGCACGAATGCGAGCAGGTCCATGTTGGTCCAATACGAAAAGTGGCTCTTGATCACCGACCAGTAGCTCTTGTCGGTAAGCGCGGGCTGCACCTGGTAGTCGAGTCGAACCGGCACGCGTCGTTCCGGTTGGATCTGCTCCAGCAGCGCTTCGGAGTGATTCACGCGCTTAGGCGGCGGTGGAGGCACGGCGACTCCGTTCGTCCCGTCCTCCTTCGCCTCCTTGGCCTGCTCCGGTGGGGACTCCTTCTTCGACTCCTGATCACTGCCACCGCTTCCGAACTTCCACCAGCCGCCGAGCTTCGTAGAAGAGCCAGCCTTGGTGAGGTTGCTCGTGACTGTCTCCTTGCCCGCTGGATCCGCGGTGGGTGTGTCCTCGTCCGCTGGTGTGGGACTCTCGCTGCGCGGCGAAGAGCAACCGGTGCGGACGCTCGAAACTCCGTCCGAGTCGTCGTCGTCATCGTCGTCGATGAACTCTTCGCCCATTTCCGGTCTGAAGTCGTCGGGTTTCATCTCCTAAATCGTTGATTTAGGAGAATACATGGCGCCAGAGGTTAGTACCTTCTTCCTCTCCTCCTTCTCGCCCTTCTTCGTCTTCTTCAAGTAGCTCTTGTGGCACTCGAAGCGTATTTTGTTGTAGTCCCTCTTCGCATCGCTGTAGTTCAGCAGCTTGAGCGGTCGCAGATA
The DNA here is from genome assembly GCA_020875895.1 of Aphelenchus avenae. Lineage (NCBI taxonomy): Eukaryota > Metazoa > Nematoda > Chromadorea > Rhabditida > Aphelenchidae > Aphelenchus > Aphelenchus avenae. The sequence continues at coordinate 722,824 of JNEY01000013.1, forward strand.
CCGGTAGTTCTCGTGGAAGAGCGGTTCCAGCCGGTACGCGACCGGGTCGTAGGGGTGGAATATGTTGAAGATGTGCTGGAGGTGGTCGGGATCCGGGACGACGGTGCGACAGTCCACGCCGCGCATGACCAGGAACACGGCCAGTGGAGAGCCGACGCAGAACAGGTTCTTCACCTAATGACAAGCACTGAACATTTGGCGCATCTTCAAATGCAACACTTTAGCAAGATCGATATCGTGGTCATGAAAAGGGGTGCCAAACCATTCCCAGTAAGGAATGTATCTTGCAAGAAGAGCTCATATTTAGCGCAACACCTGTATTACCTTGAAGTGCAGTCGGTCCTCTCTCCTTAGCAGGATCTCCTGCATTCTTTTGTTCTCGAGAAGCTTCATGCGACTCTCGTAGAACTGCTCTAGGATTTCCCTCTCCTCGGACTCCGAACACTGGTCGATTTGTTCCTTCTAAACACAAAAATTTGCTCGAAATATTTCCACCACACGTCATGCAAAAATTCCGCGTAAGCGAAAGGAATTCGAAGGAATGCAAGCATGACTAACAATGGCATTGGTGACGAATTCATCGTAGAGAAGCAGCGGCGACCAGTTCGTCACTATGTCGTATGCTACCACGGACCCAAGCGAATGAGCGAAGATGGAAATTGAGCCGTCGAAGTTCGGGTTGTTCTCGCGGAACGTGTCCACCACGCAGTTCATCGTACGGATCACGCCGTTCACGATCTAAATCCGGGAGGATAAGAAGGTTGAAAATGAGAGTCAGACAATTGTTTCTAGCAATTCGCGTAACAAGAATTGCAGAACGATTATGTACGCAATTACCTCAGTTCGGTACAACGGTGACTGGTAGTACATGATGTCGAGGCCGACGGAGTTGAGCGTTTGGCGGAAGCTCGACATGCGTGGCAGGGTGATGAAGTCGGTCATATCGCCATCCAGCTTCAGGGTCGACCTCCACTCGATGGGCAGGATCATCGGGCGCCGCTTCTCATCGGGGTAGTTCTTCTCCATCAGCTGCAGGATACCTTCGCGGATCCTGCAAACGTGCTACGCTGCCAGCAGTTTATGCATCATGCTTGCTAGCTTTCGAATAACTGAGAGTGATAATTTCACTTACTGAGCCGTATTCTTGGCGATAAGGGTCTCGTAGCCCTTCTGGCCGACGCCATGAATGACTAGGATGAGATCGGAGAAGTTGGGCTGGCCGTCCGAGAGCTGCGCCTCTTCCGTGTACCCGCGTTTGAGCTTGTCGACTTTTGAGCGAGTAACGAAGCGAATAAAGCGGTTGCCCTTCGGATTCGGGTAGAACGCAACGTCGATCACGGAGTTCCAGCGCACCTCGTCGTGTTCCATCCACCGAAGGCTGGTGAGAACTAAAACCGACATAGTAACTCGAATTGTCGAGAACCGAGCGGTGCCTATGATTCCGATATAATCCGGACATCTTAAGCAGCATACGCACGTACCAGGCTTCTTGCTGGACTCAGCGTCGTTGAACACCGGAGACTCCGGGATGGCCTGCCCTCTGAAGTTAGCAAGGTGGTGTTCCTCCACCGCGTTGGCAAGGTCCTCGGACACCGGTTGCATGTCGGTGTAGAACCAGGTTCCGCGACGAATCAGGAGGTTCTCGTCTTTCCAGTAGATGGATTCCACGTATCGGTTACGCTCCTGCTTGTCGTTCAGCTGGTACAGGCCGTCAAGAACGATGACGCGCGTAGTCGTCGGGAGATCTCCAGAGAGACTGATGGTCTTCTCATCCAGCGGAATGCCTTTTTGCGTCCTCCAGGAGACCTCCAGTACGAGGGAGTCGTATCCTAAGATTGAACAATAAAAGTAACCCGCACACCTGTTACCGATATTTGTTCTGTTTTTCTTAGAGCATCCAGCAGGAATGTCCGTGCTTTGCTTAAAGCTTTCATCTCAATCTAAGCTGCAATGAGTCGGCACTTTCTGTTTTAAAGTAAGTGATTTTACGGAAATTTGCGGTTTCAACTGTAATTTTCGACTTGGAGTTGCGCAAATTTTACTGAGCTACGCTTTCAGTGTCCGAAATCGATCTAGTTCATACCTCTGAACGGAGTCCACTTGGTGTCGGCATCTTTGCGGTAGAACCATCGCACCTCGGAGCAGTCGAGCTCTTTCACTTTCCGTTTTTGCTTCGCACTAGCACCCATTGTGACGGGAGCACTGGGAGTGACGGCCAGAGCGTTCGGGGCGGCGAGCCCGCTGGCAACGGAAGAAGACATCAGCTGAGATCACTAGCGGCGGGCAGCAATTCGGCACTCCTTAGCGGCGGAGCGCCAATCAGTGATTGGGATGAGGAAGAAGCGATCAATGTTCGGGCCGCCACACGCACACCTTGTCGACCGACTGTGGGAACGCAAAAGGCAAGCGAGACCAGCGAAAAATGGATGAGCGTCCGAGCGGCGTTCACTCAGCGACGATTCCCCTCGTCATCCGCTGACGACGACGCACCTGTCGGCTGGAGAGAGAAAAATGCAATAAGCTCTCGCTGGTTGCGGAAGGATGAGTGATGAGTGTAGTGTGATCCACACACAATGCGCTCGAAACGGCCGAAGCAGTCCGCGAAAAACGTCTGCCTGCAAAAGACAATGCGTGATAAGGCAAAATGCACGGCCACCATCCATGGAGCATGGCGGAATGACACGCCAAACACGGAATGGTGCAGTCTATTAGCGGAATACTGGAATGCTAAGCAGCTGGCTTAGCCTTTCGGGCACGCACCATTTTAGCGTCATAACGAAGAGAGGAAGAAATATTGACGTAGATGACTCGAAGGGTGTTAAACGAAAGCGTCTAATTAACCGATAGGTACTGATTTGACGTCAACAAATTCAATGAGTCAAAGTACTGAAGTATGCACATAGCCTTATCTCGAACAGCGGAGGCAATTTATGGTTCCGAGTTCGTCTCAAGGTCGCTGTCTCGTTTTGCGGCAGGAGTGAGTCACTTAGCGCCGCATCGGCAAACAATTATGTAACGCATAAGTCAATTATTGCCGCGCGACGCGCGAAAGCTTCCCAAATTTAAAGCGAAAGTGGACGTTCCAGTTCAGACATTTGTTAAAGCCAGCTGTCCAAAATCCATGCCGATATTATTGGCGCTAAAGTGAGAATAAATAAGAACGAATATATTTATGCCGCCGCGCATGCATCACATGCCGAAAATCTCGTTAGAAAACAGCGGTCGCTGAGGACAACAACTCATATTTTCGAAACGCCGTCTCTCAAGGAACACGGCGTTTAATGCTTCGCCACCCGCACGTGCGTCGCGACGGAGGAAGAAAGTAGCAGACATTGACTCACCACCCGGCGGCCCTCCGTGTCGCACGCTGGAACTGAGTAAATAAACAAGGCGGGCACGGAAGGGACGGGCGCTCGCGACAGCGACAACAGCGCACCAGAGACGTTTTCTCGAGATTTCGTGGATCTTCGATGTTTCAGGAAAGGATCAATCTTTGTGCCCTTGTCTGCAGTTAGGTAAAGAATGGATCAGGCGTTTTTAAGGTCCGACAAGGACCGACACATAACCGCCAAGAGGGCGTCCAGGCATGGGCCAGGGTTTTTCATGCAGGTTAGAAGTCCAAGTCCAGTATCAGCAGAAAGCATTGCTGGCTAGCGTATGTCCAACTGTTCGCTACCCACAAAATTCGATTCGTCCCCTATTAATGCGAGCAGTGACTCCAAAACCGTTTTGATTCCACGCGTCGGATCGCGGTGACCAAGGTTGGAGTGCCACCAAAGGAGGCCACTACTAGAAGTATCTCTGTTTCGTGCATACGGACAAACTGATGTCATCCCGAATAGACCTCGCCGAGTGTACCGGGGATGCTGATAACACTGCAGAGTTCGCACGATAACGGGCTTGGAAACAGCAGCTGGTAGAAGCCATTATTTGCGCAGATGTTGCAGCTGATTGTGTTTTCAGCCATAAAAAACGGTTATGCTTGAACACTACCCTTAGCTTCTACTTGTTTTACTATCTTCCCTGCATCCTGAGATGTTTGTCAAAGTTTAATGTCTGCGCAACGTATGGGCACAACCACCAATGACGAGACCACACAGTTAATACTACCGCGAGCATTTCTCAAGCTTTGTGGGCAAAACGTTTCTGAAGGAATTTTAACCAAAAGACGGCTAACCGCCCGAGAAATACTCGCTAGGAAGAGAAAAGCAACGTATGGCGACGGACACTACGAAATGCCATCCGAATAAATTATATCTGAGAGAAGGAGGAGTGAGACCGAAAGAGGAACCCTATTATGCTGATCAGAGCTCGAACTTGGAGGCCTTGTCCTTCGCCTGGTTGAAGATGCCTGTCGCGGAGGAGGCGATGTTGTTCGCAACGGAGCGGCCGTAGACCTGTAATTGTCTGTAATTACACGCAACAAACGTGGTCATGGCATACGTATGTGAGCTTCACCACCGAAAGCGGATCGGCCGTCGAGATTGCGCCGGTGACGGTCCAAAGTGAGCTGGCAGGAATGAAACCGCGGCCATAGCAGACCACGTGCGTGCCCTCAGCCACTTCGTACACGTAGCTCTCGAACTGACCGTGACGGAAGCTTTGACCTGAAACCAAAGGAATCAACGGCATGTTTCATAGTCGTCGAGTGCAGAAGTCAGAAAGGAAATCGTACCACTTGGGAAGCCCTCCTTGACGATTCCGTTCATTGCGTCCGAGAAGCGAGACACCTCACCCGTCAGCACTGTGCACGAGCTGTTGCTCCAGTGGAAGCCTAAAA
>JNEY01000013.1:731508-779386 GCA_020875895.1 Aphelenchus avenae
CTTGGAATGTCCTCTAGTCAAGCGTATCACATCTACAGGAGGAAAGAAAGCTCATGGACACGTATGTATAGGATAGCGGCGATCTCTGCGTAGGGAATGAAGAGGCATCTTGGTCAGTTACATTGTAATAATTAGTAGCGGAGCTCGCGGGGTTTGTACAGTCAAGATAGAAATTTGCTATGTACAGGATAATACTAGCGCACGTGAAAGCATGGACTATGTGTATGGCAATCAGCAGAGGGGTGACTAATGGCGGAAAGCACTACCACGTGCGTACTTGCGTGAGATCGTGTCGCCGTCGAACTGAAACGGAGAAGCGGTTAGGGCCAGCGCAAGGACTTCACGCGTCGCTAACCTTTTGCGAGAGCTCCAGGCGCGAGCGCAGAATCTCGCGCCAGATCCGGCAGGCGACACCACCGCTAAACGTAGACATTAAAACAAACGGAGGAAGAAGGCTACATACGGAATTCCAATAGCCATGAGTTCTTCGCGCGTGACGAAGTCGACGAGGTCGGACTTTGTGTACCGCTGCCTGGTTAAGATCCCGATCGACGCCTCGTCCACTCCGACTCTATGCAACCATGCGTCAAGGCCTTCATCGTCGTCCCTGAAGAAATGTTTTCAGCTAAGTAAACGACCGTGATGTCCTACTTGTGCCCGTCGTTTACGGCAGAACTAGTGGGCCCGTTATTGAGCTCATGATGAACGCCATTCTCGGTCCGATGGTTGGCGATAAGCGGGAACAGAGGCTGCTGCGGATGATGACCGGATGATACGAGTTCCCTCATGCGTTCCACATGCTGGCTCTTCTCTTGAACATTTGCCTCGAGCAACTGTGTGTACTCTCGCTCAACGCTGATAAGGTCTTCGAATAACCTAAAACACACTGTTGAATGATTGCGCATAGCAGTGCCTCCGCATACTTCTTGATTTGTTCAGTGAAGAAGCGGTGCTGTTGTGTCAGTTCTTGGCTAAGGTATCTCTCTGCTTCGGATGTCACAGTGCCACTGGCGACGGTTGCTCCCCCAAAAGGTTTCACTTCCTGCACGCAAAGGACCGACGTTTGTTCTGAAGTTCAAGAAGCTGACAAATCCATTCGAACAAAGCATGAGCTACTTTCGCAATTTACAGCAAAGGTTTGATAAACTTACCAGGTGAGAGAATATTAATGGCTGTCTGAACAGCACTGCGAATGAGATCGTCGAGCGTAAAAATCCAATGCGGCTTGATACCTTGGAGCTTCAGCAGGGGTTGTACCTGAACATTGGTTCGCTACTTTGCATGGTTTAAAACGTGACGTACAGCATTGGGAAAGACGTAGAGTGCTATGCTCAGCTGAACGTAGGCAACCTGATCCGAGCCAAGGTCTTCGCGAATCTGACGGAGAGTGTCGTGCAACGATTCACCTTCCTTTGGGACCAGGAAACTTCTGACGCCGGACAGCAGCTGCCTGAGAACGTCCTTCGTGATTCGCGCTTCGTCTTCGTGGACCTCTGCCAGGAGATGTTCCCACCATTTCTCGATGATCTAAGGCAGGTATCTGTTTGTTGGTACGACATGACAGATTTAGAAGAGCCTCGAATGCTTACATCGTTCTCGTGCTCCCTCATTAGCGAAACAAGTGTGCTCCTCCGCTCAACGTCCTTCTGTAGCGTGAAAAAGCGATTGTTCAGACTGCTTTCATCGGATGCGCTTAGAGAGGTGCCCGGCATTATGACGAATGGACTCGAGTCGCAGAGCGAAGGGCTTGCAGTGAGCGGAGTCGTCAGGTCCTTGTGTGGACTGAAAAAACTCCCGGTTACTACTACAAGCTTAGACGTAATCACACCTTGAAGGCGGCATAACAGATGGACTTGTGGCGTTGCCGATCGTCATCGGCTGTTGATTCCCGCAGAAGCCGATCGGATTCATATTTGTCTGGTAGAGGTTGGGCGACGCAGACGAAGGACCCATGGGGAACGGCATCTTGTTAGGCTCAATCCTTAGCCGCAAGTTGCGCTCGCTAGCCTTAGTTCCCTTGGTCTGCTCGGTAGTAGCCGTCTTCACGGACTGCACGATCTCCTCCTGCTTCTCTTTGTTGTAGCGGGCAGAGTTGCTGCGTCCTGGAAAGTGGTAAATGTAAACGCAGTGGTGTGACTAAAACGACGAACCAATTCCGGATCCAGTTGCCGGTGCTGCTGGTGTAGGTGCTGCCAGCGTCATGCCACTCATGTGCGAAGTAGAGCGATGGAATTCTAAAAAACGCAACGTTCACAAGACTCAGTTACGAAAACTCACTGTTGTTGGCGTGACGGCTTGTATCAATGCGCTTCTTCTTCGTGGAAAAGTACTGCGTGATGAACGGATCGTTTAGAAGGGCTGCAGCAGTAGCGCGCCTGCTTGGATCCGGCTCGAAGCAGCTAAAAATTCGAATCCGCATGAATACTCTCCGAAACGAGGAACTGCTGACCAAGATAGGTAATCTTACCTCTTGATAAAGGCTGATGCCACCTCGCTGAGATGGCCAGGGATCGGCGGATGCGTTTTGTACATTCCCACTTTGAACATTGCTGCTTGCGGAAGGCCGAGCTAAAGCATGCGCCGTCAGCTTTACCTACAGTTGACCCTAAGACGATACCTCTACGAACGGAGGTTTGCCGGTTGCCATTTCGATCATCGTACAGCCGAAGCTCCAGATGTCCGCAGGGGCGCTATAGCCACGTTGGCCGTGGTCAATCACTTCCGGGGCCATGTACTGAAGTGTGCCTGAAACATACAGTCTGATGCGGTTCAGCGGCGTGAAGGCTCATACCCTTGAACGTTTCCGTGACGGGATTCAAGCCGGCTAACCGCTTGCAGGTTCCAAAGTCGGAAATCTTGCAGAGTCCGCTGTAGGTGTCCACCAGCACATTGTCGCCTTTAATGTCACGGTGGACAATTTTCTGCTCGTGCTGAAGCATACAAGCTAATATACGCAAGCGGATATAGGCACGAACCAAGTATTTGAGGCCAACGAGGATCTGCCTCGCGTATATGGCCAGCGTCTGCTCGTTGTCCAGCGGCCCCCATTTGTTGCGTAGCAGCGAACTCAAGCTGCCACCGGGTACAGCCTCCATGAAGATGAGGAAGACGTCATTTCCGCTTTCTCGCTTCTCAACCTTCGAGCCGAGGTACTGGACGATGTTGTCGTGCGAAAGCGTGGAATGCAGTTGAATCTCCTCCATCAGTGGTTGTACTTCCTCTTCGTTCTTCACTTCCACTTCCTTCACGACGATGGAGCGTTGCGTGGTTATGTCGCGAGCGGAGTAGACCGTGCCGTACGTGCCACGGCCAAGCACCACCCTCTCGCCATTATTGTCCAATTCGTACTCGAACTAAAAGGAACGGACATTGCTTTTTAGGAGGATGATATTTACTACGCCAAGTAATCGAGACTTACCTCAAGGTTGCTCTGTGATTCGTTGTCGTGGAGGATCTTCCGTTCGCTGCTGCCTTCCATTGAGCTTATCATGTCGATTACGCTGAAATATTTTCGACTGTACTAACTTTGGGTGATCTTCAAAGAATTAGGTCATTATGTGATAAAAGTAGGTGATTTTATGATAAATTTAAGATCCGTAAATTGCGTCTTATTCACAGAAACAGACAACGGTTACAACCATTGCGGTATCTGGTAACCGCTAGTGACCAAGCAATCAATTGCCCATACATGTCGCTGATGCCCTCCAGCAAAAGTCGTCCGATACGCTTACCGATTACAGTGTGCCGGCGTGGGAAAGGTCAGGTTGAAGTCGTCCGAGTTCTCGTGCACGTAGAGGTACATCGAGCGGTCATCGCGCTTCGAAGCCGATACGGCTTTGATGTTAGCCGCTTTGAACTGCCACTTGTGTATGCCCGGAGGAGGACTCTTCTTCTGGCTGTTCTCGAGGACATGGTACAGATGGATGTCGTCCTTGTTCACCATCAAATAGCTCGGAGTGTATTGCTAAAAGAGAAATTTACGTAAAACTCCGAGCATATCGTTGTTTATCTATATCGTTTCAACAGCCATGGGAGCGTTACCCACCTTGTTGATCTCCTGGATGAGCACGGGGAAGAGGGTCGCCTCGCTCTTGTCTGCCTCGATAGCCTCCACGAAAAAGTCGGTCCAGAAGAGGAACGTTTGCTTCTCTTTCTCCATCGGCGATATTTGTGCAGCGCAGCGGTTAATGAGCTTGATGTTCTCCATGGTGGACTTGATGAACCACGTGGGCGGCTTCAGCATCGCCATCTTCTCCGCCGCTTGGCAGGCCTTGTTGTAGTCCTCTGCCAATACGGAGACCTGAATCGGTTCCATGTTACCATTTTCGGAATCAGCAGTTCCGCTAAAGGCTCTGCTCACCTCGAAGAACGTGGCAACGTCCCAGTATTCCGTCAGGTTCGCCAGAGCACCCTTGCGACCGAGAAGACTGTTCAGCACTACCGCTAAAGGATCCCGTTTTGCCGTTTAGAACTGCTAATGATAGTGGTACTAACCGATTTGCTGCAACTCAACGTTGTACTCGAACTGCTCTCCGCGAGCCCGTAACATTGTACTCAGGTTGATACCGCTATACTCAAGTGGCGAGAGGTTGAATGCCTTTCGGTACCTAAACAATTTCGTGTAGCCTGCTAAATTTCCTGTGCGCCCTACCATTCAATCGCCTTGTCAAGCGCCTCCTTGTCCTCGTAGTTACTGGCGATGAACTTGTCCTTGTATACTCTACCGGCAAGACAAATGACGTCAGGCGCAACGGTCGCATTGTTCTCCATGATGTGCAGCACTGTCTGCAGGCACTTGTCTCTGTCGCCTTCATTGTTTCTCCTAAATGTTTGGTATCATTGTCGTCCTCTTTGTAGACGGTACCTGTTCAGAGCGAATGCGTAATGGAATCGCAAGGACTGCTGCTGGACGATTTGGCTCTGCCCGATCTGCTCGAGGTCCTCGATGATGTGTATCATGGCGTCATAGTTCTGCGTGTCTCTGGAAAATGCTCGGGTGAACAGCGTCTAAGACATATCGCCGGGAAAAGAACTTGCAAGGTATTAGCAGCAGTGGGTTTTTAATCTCTTAATCGTAATCCAGTTGGTAATCCCCGGCCGGAAGCGGGTGGAGGTGGATTTGCGTCAATGCTTGGCATGGACGCAGGGATTAGCATGGGATAGGATAGCATGGATTTCGAGTGACGAGATGCGCAAGTGGGTCAGTTGCTCGGGAAAGCCCTTTGTCCAAGAAAGATGACATCAGTCAAGATTTCGGGCCAAATTTGAGGTAAGAGATATCACTAGGAATGCCAGTCGTACCTGTAGCACAGCATCATCTGATGGACAGTGTCCACCGAGAGCACGTCAGGATTGTCCAGGCGAGTTCTCATTCGCTCCAGGAACTGGTTGGCCTCATGCGGGTCGACGATGTCACGCACCTTGCGCAGGTCACTCAAGAACTTCTCCCTTGTATGCGCGCTAGCCTCGATTTGCACGTTGGTCAGCGCTTGCTTGATGCGGTCCGCGAATGACGGCACGCGACACTTCTTCAGCGCCTTTGTAATCTGCTCGAGGTCTCGGATCCTTTCGAGGTTCGCAATCTTATCCGCGGACATTAACGTCGACGTGTCGTCCTTTGGCAAGAAGTATACAAGCAGCTGCAGGTGCGAAAGGGTCTTCTAAAAGACACATGACACTGAATGATTCTGGATGTCATGACACACCTTGAGTGCTTCCATTATCCTAGCTTCCGCGTTCTCGTCAGGGAAGTACATGGTTATGATGTTGTACGCCTGGCCCATGGATTCCCGGACACCGACATGATAGCATAGGCTTGGCTGCTGGTGCGTGATCGTAAAGTCCACTAGCGCGATGTCCGCGTTGTAGAAGGTGTCCAAGCTTTTCGATTCGCCGAAGTCAAGGCGGTCGAAGTCAACTAGCTAAAGGGCATAATTATATAACAGCCGGGATACTTCCGCATTTGATCTGACTAGGCAATTATCCTTGAAATCCCAACAAAGAGTGCCAGCAAAAGCCCATGCTACTCACCTTCAGGCTGACATTTAGCGACCTCGCAACCGCCTCGATGTCCGCGCAAGCCATTTCGCGGACCCGCAAGTACTTCTGCACCTTTTTGTCGATGACCAAGACGACGTGTAGTTGGCGGATGTTCGCTGCAGCACTTCTGTCACCGGAGGGCTTCGGGTTTCGCGCTGACATCGGGAACATAACGGGTCTGTGTGGCAGTGCCCCATCCGCATTGTAGTTGCTTTCGGTGCTCATCTGGGCGCAGCTGCGGTTGACTTGGAGTATGTAATGGAGCTTGCGATTAGCACCGGCCGGTTTCAGTAAATTTGCTCTCCTGAAATTGGGGGTTGTGGACAACATAATAAGCAACAAAATCATGTAGCGACCTTTTGTTTCTGCGCCGTTCAAGTCACTAATTCAGCAAGAATCGAGTCGGAAGTGCTATTGGAATGGCACCACTTTCATGCATATTAGCCACGAAAATTTGAGCCGACGTACCTTTAGGAGGAACTAAAGTGCGTTCCGCGACGTCTAGACTGCTTCATGGGCACCGCCAGCGGTCGAGTGGAGCGCTTGCCGGAGCGGGACGAGGACGTTGCGCGCGCCAAAGGTGAGACCACTAGCTGCTATGTGATAAGCCGGAGGGCACAAGAACGGCTGGCGGCAGGCGAATTGCTGCTGCGCTTTCGCTCCCCGAGTCGCTCTCGCCAGCCGATGTCGCGTGTTCCAGGGGAGCACCACGCGCTGTGCGTTCCATGCATTGCTTCACCAGCACGCATTTTCTCTCATGTACTCGCAGGGGCTCAATCGATCCCGCCCCGTTTCCGCTCTGGCATTCCGTCGCACCCAAGCCGCACGAATTTGCCTCGGCTTAATGAATTTGCCATTGATCATGAAGCTCGTATATGGGCAGTGTTTTGTTATTTCACGTGAAAGTAGTCTGCTAATGCACATTATGATTTCGTTGTACGGCGCTTAACTTGTATTTTATTTTCGAGCGGCGTTCGTAAAGGCCTGCTTAGGAGGGATTACGCATGCGGGGATTGGATTCAGTGAACCGTCCTGTGTTTTATGCGGCCAAGCATTTACATGTCATTGATGTGCCAACCGTCCTCTAGAGCGTCATAACTTGACCCGTAATGTCGACTCCTTTTTGCAAATATTTCCCTTTTTATTACTAAACGTGTCAGGTTTAGACCCAGCAACTTTTCACGATGAGCGACACGAGCTCGAAACCGGTGCTCAAGGAGTCGAAGCTGTCGTTAGCCGCCGACCAGATGTGGACCAAGACGAATCTCTTCGGCGTGAAGAAGTCCGAGGTGAAGATCAACTTCGGAGGTCTCGGCAAGGAGGAGAAGAAGTCAACGGAGAACGGCACTCCAAAACCGTCGTCTTTTGCAAGCGGATACGTCTTCGGCGCAAAGCTCTCCGAGCGAGTGACTAATGTATTCCGGAAAACCTATAAGCCGGGTTTAATTCGAGCGTTCTAGGCAACTGTTGACGAGGAAAAGGATGCGCCCAAAGATGCCTCTTCCATCTTCAAGAAAATTAGCGAAAAGGCCTCGGCCAGCGGTCTTTCTGTACGTTTTCTGAATCGCTTTCCACAAGGATGTAACTACACTTTAGTGGCAGCACGCAACGGCTTCCGAACCTACAACAGCGGCCGCCAACGAAGAGCAGTCCAGTGAGAGACTCAAAGCGTCAGCCGATGAATTCGAGAAGAAGTCGAAGACTAATACAGAACTGCACGACGCTGAACCCGTCCTAACCGGCGAAGAAGACGAGAAGAATCTCCTCCATGTAGGTCTTGCCCGGTCACCAACAGAGGCTAAGCGTCTTGACATCATAACTATCGTATTTGTATCAGATCAACTGCAAGTTCTACGTCTTCGATAATGAGGAAAAGAAGTGGCTGGAGCGGGGGCCAGGCAACCTTCGAGTAAACGAGAAGCGAAACGTCACCGACGACACTGTCCGGCTAGGTATGCAGCTTAGGCATATGTAACGCACACGCACAGAACGCTTCATGCATCTTCTTTAGTCGGACGTACCACCGGCAATCAGCGGGTTCTAATCAACTCTAAGATCTTTCCCGAGACGGTGATCGAGAAGGTCACTGAAAGACGGTTGAAGCTCTCCGCCAAGAATCCTGACGTCGAGTTGCCTCAGCTGTTCCTCCTCCAGGTGGGCTAGTTTCCTTTCTCCTTGTCTTCATCGTGATACTTAGGCATCCGAGGCTTCCATCGAATCGTTGCGGCAGCTGCTCGAGAAACGCTTGCAGCGCCTGAAGAACGCTCGCAAGCGTAAGGCCGCTGGCGAGAAAGATTCCGAGGTGGACGCGAAGAAGGCCATAGTCCCAGAGGACGAGGACTGGTGATCGACACGTGTATTCTCTTGGATCGCTAATTACTTTACGTGTTTTGCTTGTGGCTACAACTGGAACTTCTATGTGACTAGTAAACCAGTGGACCTAAGCTCTCCGCATCAATCGTTTCGTTAGCCGGTTAGTAAGATGGAAGTGTCTTCTTCTCAAAGCGCTTTGTCTGTCCTTGTTAAACAAGACAAAGGCGACGATTATCAGCGTATCCGTGCTGAAGTCGCTCTTTTACCGGCCTATTGTACACAGTCGAAAAACCTGCCTGAACGTTTCTACGCATCGCACACGTTTGTCGAGTACACGCAACTCAAATATTGACTAATGGAACAGGTTTCTGCGAGTTTCGCCGCTATTTAAGAAGTCTCGATGGTGTAGACCACTTTATGATTGAGGAACACGGTGGTAAATAGGTATGTACATAGTCACCTAAAAGGAAGTCGCGCTGCATAGGGCAACATTATAGTTGTCTCAGACGCTTGAGGAAATGTGAGCGTGCAATGGACAGAGGCACTAGCGTCAAGCCTGTTCCCGTCGAGACGCTTCAAGCCGCGCTGTGCCAGCACCCAATCGACGTTTCAACACTTATACTCGTACACGTAATGTCCATTCAGTTTGATACCTAACGGAGGCTCCTCTAAGTTGACGACAATTTCCTGGTGTCGGAAGCCCCGCTGGAACTCTTCCGAGTTGACGAGCGTGTTAGTTAAGCCCTCCTCATTTCCGATGCCTTAGGCACATCAGGGCCGTATTTAGGATTCCAGGATGGGGGGAGTGAAGGTCGGGGTCCTACTTCTAGCAACCACCTCCGTCCAAGCCAGACGGTCTTCCTGCATCGCCCAAGTTTCTTGATGCTTTCAGTGAAATCGACGAACGGAGGCAACTCCGGAATTCGTACGTCGGGACGCAGCATTTGTCGGTTGTCCAAATACGCCTCGAAATATTCGATGGCGATCCGAGCTAGGGACCAGATTTGGAGGAAATTCGGAAGATCGCATGCGACCAAATCCACCAAATGTTCATCGCGGGTGCTACCATCTCAAAACTGGTTCACTTTCATGTACGACGCAGTTTACTCATGCCTTTTCTCAACTTGTTTTCTAGACATACCCTTTGCGCCTGATCCACGTGATGGTGAAAGGTGTGCCATCGGCGCACGTCCTCATCGAGTTTATTGGGGAACTGCTCGCGAGCCCTGACCTTCAGCGGAGGATGTGTGCGGTTATGCTAATGCAACAAGGAGCTCTGGGAGCAGGTAAGCAACAAGGAGGTGCAAATGCTGTGCTAATCGCTTTAGGCTTGCTTAAAAACTACCTTAGTACAAGATCCCGCAAGCGTTTGCCGGCCTGGATCTCGGGACGTGCTCTGCACTCTGATTTGCTATAACAACGACGAGTCCGCGATAGCCTTGTTCCTCGACGTGGTTCCTGTACCCGGGCGATTGGTTTGCATGTCCCCTTATCACTCCGATGCCGTCGCGTCGGTACTGCAGAAAATTCGTCGTATAGCTCAAAGCCTGTTAGCTGTCTACGCCACTACGGCTCGTGCGTCGCCTGAGTGGAAGTTGAAGCAGTCTGTTGATCTCGCCATGAAGGCTGTACGTGTGTAACTGTTGTTATCGTCCTTCTATCACTGAGATGAATCTCATATTATGACGTGTATCAGAGACGCGTATGCAGAGTAATAAGCAACGGATGGGCTAGGAGAGCACAGCGTTCCCCTTGCTCGTTAGAGCAGTGAAATGGATACAAGTGCTCCTCGTTTAGTCTTGTGTTTCTAAATTCTTGAAGAGCATGATTAAGCTAACTCAACAATAGTCGCAGCGATGCCCCTTGTGGTTCAGCGTCATTCAAATTTGTAGCAGATATAAGTCTAAGATACGGCTTGACGCCATTTCAATCTTTCCTGTCGTTGTGACATGGTGATTCTCTTCCAAATGCGATGGATCCTCTTCATTGCCATCTGCGTGACGTGCACGCTCGCTAGGCGCTACGGACGCGAGGACCTTACCACCGAGACCACAAGCTCCTACTTTCCAACTAGTAATGCCTCCACAACAACGGAGCCGCTCAGTTCATCATCTCTCCGCACTGTCGACAACGCCACCACGTCTACGATCCTACCGTGCCCTGACGGCCCTTCTATGGACAACTGCGTCGAGATCGAAACCTGGCAGTTCGTTGTAAGTTTATTTTTCGATCGGTGATGCTTTAAGATTTGTTACAGATGTTTTACGGCGCATGGTTAGTGCTCATTCTGGCGGGCTTTGCACTTGCAGGAGCCGAGATCTGGCAGGAAGTGGAGAAGTACCGCTACGAGAAGGAGGAGGAGGCGGCGAAGCCTGAGATAATGTTAATCCAGGTCAAGAATGACGAGTACTACAGACGGCTGCTTAACGACAGAAGTAAGCATTGTTGGTCGTCGCGATGGTCCTTCTCACCGCTCGATTTTAGATGCCGACCAACTGCAGAACAAGGTGACGGAGAGCGCCACGGGAACCACTTCGTTCGCAGCAGTGTCCGCATTGACCACTAAGGTATGTCTTCACTTCTTGACTGACGGAGCTGTCGAAATTTGCAGGACGTAACCGACATGAACATCTCCAATCTCGGGGACGTGAAGGACGCCAATGAGGAAAAGGATGGCAAGGAGGCGACGACGCAGGCGACGACCCAGGCAACGCAAGGCAGCGGCGAGACGGTGAAGAACAAGGACGACAAGCAGTCGAAGAACAGCGAGAAGAAGACCTCTACCGACGCGAAGAAGGCCTCCAGCGGAGACGTCAAGGCGAAGGAACCGACGGACAAGGAGCTGAAGAAGGGCAAGGACGACGCTACGGCGAAGAACAAGGACGAGAAGCCGTCGAAGGAGAGCGAAAAGAAGGCCTCTACCAACGAGAAGCAGCAGAAGCCGAGCAGTGAGAAGCCGAAGGGCGACGCGAAACCGGCCGAGTCGAAGGAGAAGATGCAGAGCTCGAAGGCGAGTGTCACCAAGGCGGGCAAGGCGAAGATGGACGAGAAAGCCAGCATCTACGTAGCCGACGTCCCTGCTAAGAAGTGAAGCGAATCGCCATGAGATTTGATCGATCCGTATGCGCTGTGTGCTGTTCTTTATCGCCAATAAACTTTGTGGAACGTCCGACTTGACTGTGACTGAGTAACTGTTGCGAATCCATGACTTGATAGGCTAGATTTCAATGATTTGGTACACATGGAATTCCAGACTGTTTGTTCTCTACATGCCGGGTTCTTTGGCATTCTCTTTCTGTTGTACTCTTACACATTTATTCCGAATATCCCTTTCGTCACCTTACTGGTTCCGCCTAGCTCAAGCTGTGAATACGATGCAAGTGGACTGATATAAGTAGTAGTTGGTTACTCTGCATTGCAAAGTATTGCTTGTCGCAGTGTGCATTATTGGCCCGCTACCAGCTTCATGAAGCTTAATGGACAACGTTCGCTGTTTCAAAAATGGTGTGCTTGTCCTCGGTCCCAAAGCGAATCCGACGTCCTGCATCCCGTCTTTTCTGTCATCACGTGTGAATCAGATGAGCGGCGAGACGGCCAAAGAAAATTCCGTTCGTCCCCGTCGCCTTTTTGGTACTCCCTGTGATTCGATTCCGAACCGAGTGCTTATCAGGGACCTGCATCTAGCCATGCGCTTGTTGGCCGCCGCCAGCGGGTGATTGTTCGTTGTCCCAGTGATCCCATAAATTGTAACGCGGTCAAGGAAACTTGACTATCGCAACTCGTTTCGTAAGCTGTTTTTTTTCTCACCAGAGTTTTCGCCGAACACATTAGACCTGCTCATCTGGCTAAACTAGGGCACTTCTCATGGACTTACTTCGGTTTTGTCGCAAGTCGTTAATCTACGATTTCGATTTTCACATACAAGTTAGCAAAGTTCTGTGTATAAACTTGCTACAGCTTAAACTCCTGATTTATGCAGCGTGATTTAGTCACGCATTTCTTCGAAGTCTCTTTTGTGTAGAAAAGCGACTCCCTAAGAATCCAACGTGACCTTGAAAATCCCAATTTGGGGGTGGCCCCCTTTCACCGGGGTCAAAGGGGAACTTGAGACCAAGATGAAGAAGGTTCTTAATCAGTTCACCAAGGGCTTTCATTTGAGGGGCGACACGATGCTCCAACGCGACCTCGAAAAACCACCAAATGGGGGTTGACCCCTTTTAGCTAAACCCAAAAAGGGGATTTAGCCAAAATCAACTGGTTTAATAACTTTCGGAGGGCTATCAAATGATATCAAACTTCAGGGGATAGCGAACAAAAATGTTAGGGACCCCAGAGCTGCGTGGGGTGTATGGATGGTGAAGGTTTCAATGAGTTTCGCCGCTAGTTAAGCCGGGAGGATGGTGGAAACCACTTTATACTTGAGGAACACAGTGGTAAATATGTACATAGCCACCAACAAGAAAGGCACAGTGCACAGGGCAATGGTATACCGTATTTCTTCTAATATAGCCCCACCTCTAATAGAGCCCCCCCTCTAATATAGCCCCACCCAATGATTCCTAGGTACGCATCTGGGGTATGCGGACTTCAAATCTAAGGCCATATTTCGACAGGTAACGATAAAATAAGAATTTTAGAATGGAGGACGAGCCTTACTGATGACAAATAAATTTTAAAATAATTTTTAAAATTTATTTTTTTCCGGAAAAATCCCTTCCGAAAAATATAGCCCCTGGGGCTATATTGGAAGAAATACGGTACCTACCTAGATGTGTATCTGAGAAAGCCGCAAACTCTACAATTATTGTGAGGTAGAGTTTTCAAATGCTCAATGCATATATTATCGTAAACTACTAGAAGAAGGGAACCCGTGCGAAATGTGAGCGTGCTAAGCAGAGTTAAGGACAACCCAAGCGTCGGCGAGAGTAAGCAGGGCCCTCATCGCTGCATCTGCCTTCGCCAACTTAATGGTCGGCAGCTCGTCAGACTCGAAGACTTCGTTGTCCAGGCGGAGCTAAACTCGTGCGTAATCGTAATGCTTCCGTGCTGCGATCATCGACCTACCTTAGCAACGTGATAGAGGGCGGCGCCACGCGGTCGGGGGCATTCAGGTTCCCACGTCGGAGCAGTCAAGTGCTTCTTCGCGCGATACTCGTACACTGCCGACACCGGGTGTTTACCTGTGATTGCCAACATTACATATCCTGCAGAAGTGGGACTAGAGTGCGTGACAGTTAAATTCGGAGGTGTACGCACCTCGAAGCCACGAGGACCAGTCCACAGCAAGCACGGCCGCGTCACCAGCGTCTGAGACCGTATCATTAGACGACTGGACGACAGGCTGAGGCTAAAAGGGAGCTTGTGAGAGGTTTCCCCTTCACGGGAGTTGTACATACTTCTTCGACAACTGCAAGCAGCTGCTCAATCGGATGCTCAACCTCCCGAACTGTCGACTCCGCTTGATAGCCACTTGAACGACGACGCTTCGCGGGCGGCCTATAGATATCGTTTGTTGCCCATGCACACTTCGCTATTACACACTCTTGCACTTCGTCGGCATCGGCGAATGTCTGCGTCTCCGCGTCGCTACGATTGGACAGCTTGCCGTCTTCTAAAATAGCATTGCAGAGTGAGATGCCGTTTGCTAGCCAAGTGGTACCTGAACTGGACGTCGACTTTGACGCGCTCTGGCGATGGTCGTTTTCGCACTGCGCAAGACGACATTTGAGCTCTCGGTTCTCGGCTTGCAGACGTCGAACCTGTTTCACGCTAAAGAGCAGTTAATGATGAAGGAAGTGAAGGTTAGCGTTCACCTCAGCGTGTACATGTGCTTGTACTCCCTCTTCTCTTGCACTGCCTTGTGAGCTTCCAACTCGAGGGACCTCATCATTGGTTCGTGGTTGCACACAACCGGCTTCTAAAAATTCTGTGTGAATTTCTAACAGCTCGAGAACTGGTATATGCTAAGTAGGCTAACCACGTCCGGGGCGTCGTCCTGCTTCACCTCCTCCTGCTTAGTGCACCATTCCATGTCGATAAAACTGAGGAAAACTAAACGACAAATTACTCGTCGTCATCAACATTCTGGCTTGTTCCTGACAACAGTCTGTTAGTGTATACAGAAAGGAGTCAGCACCACATGTGGACAATGCAAAAGTTCTGCAAAAGGAATTTCAGGGAAGCTGTGAGTCAATAGTTTGCCATCCTATAGCAGGCAGGGATCAATGAGAAGGAACCACCATCGTCTGCCTGCCGGCTGAGCGCTTGCATTCGTTCCTTTTTATCGCATTGCCGAACGGTCCCAACCAGCGGCTAGGACGCAAACAACGGAAAAAGGTGGGAAAAGAATTGTCCATTTCACAAACCACTGAAAGTTATACCGCGTTAAGCGAGATCATTAACACGCGAAAAGGGCACCTTATAGTAAGGGCAGAAGAATGTATAACAGTTGTTTCGCAGTTTCCTCCTACAGGCCAGTAACGTGTTCCCCGGTAAAACGTGCCTTCATTAGGACCCTTAAGCCTTGTGTTGTTAATTAAAAGAATCACTAGACTAACAGTAACAAACATTTATTTAACTCTTTGTAACTTGCACACATACATCGGACCGAAATTTGACAATATCGAGGGCAATACGAGAAGCCCTCGCTGTGACTGCTCGCTGATGCGGAAAAGGCCGGTACCCCGTAGGTGTGCTGCTAGTCCACTTAACGATTTCTCCACCACTTCAATGCCAAAATGTTTGTCGACAATCGCAGCGGCATTCTCGACAACGCATTCGTTCTGTGCCGGTGCCAACGTGCACGTAGAGTACACGACTGTACCGCCGACCTTCGCCGAACGTATTGCGTTTCTGCAAAGGATCGGCGGTATTAATAGCGACAAGCAAGAACAGCCACACATCGTCCAAAGACTTACACAAGCAGCCTCGTCTGGAGCTGACTAAGCTCGAGGCGCTCCTTGGTATTCTTCGGGCTGAACATGTTGCCTTCGTCCTGGTTCACCGACAGACGGTCTGTCGAGCAAGGAGCATCGACTAGCACCTAAGCTAGGCTTATATTCACACTGCGAAATTGGTACGTACCTTGTCGTACTGAGCGATTTCATCCCATCCCGGCAAGTTGGACGCGTCCTTTCTTTTGAGGACCACGCGGTCGGCGATGTCACTGTCGCTTGGGACGTACATGCTGAGACCCCTTCTTAACTGTCCCAGTCGGCTAAGTTTGCTGTCGTTGCACGTCAATTGCCCTGAAAGACGGTACTTCAATGTTTTCAGGCCACGGATTGGCAGAGCCGTTTGCTGCGCAATGACCTACCTACTAGCCCGGTCTGAAGCATGAGCAGACTTTTGCCTCCCGGCGACGCGCACATGTCGAAGACGGAATCCCCTGATGCCAAGTCCAGAGCAAGCACTGGCACAACGGACCCTCCGTCGAGAAGCCACCAACTGGAGATCCCTCGCTGGTCCTTTACCGCGCCCGGGTAGCCGTCGATGCTGCTTCTGTCGTAGCACCACAGACGCAGTGAGTCCGGATAGGAGATGTTGTCGTCCACTTTGGGCAGCTCCACGTTGACGCCTTCGAGGCCTGTTATTCTGCAAAGTTTGTGTGCCTCGAAAGACCTTTGTTCTGACGTACTCAATGTCATTGACGCGTTGCGCCTCGTCTTCTCTGCTTTGCTCTTCCTTTAGCTGATGTTGCTTTTGCTCCCGCAACTTGCCCATGTGGAGGTCACTCAAGTCGTACTGACGGTCAGGCGGGCGAAACTCACTAAGACCACCAGAAAGGCGAGCTTGTAAGTCGAAACTCTAAGCACTTTTAATGCTTGGGCACGCTGGTCAGCATTCGTTACCTGTTCAAAGGAGGGATCTTGTTCATGCGCGGCAGATGAAATTCCTTCGTCAACCTCGCCAAGATATTCCCCATTCGAATGTATGGATAGGTTGCCCTGCACCTCGCTTCCATGCTTCTTAACCGAATTGAGCCGTTCAATGACGTCGAGCGTCCCAAGGTCTCGGATTATCCTCTCGTTGACGTCGAAGCTCTGGGAGTACCGGTTGAGCACTGCGATGAACTTGTTCGGTGTGAGCAGCCCGAGTCGAATGGACGGCCAGCTTCTGCCGAAGAGTGGCGCGTAGTAGAAATCAAAGTGATCCAGAGCCATCATCGACGGTGTTTTAATCTTAACTAACTCGTCATTTTATTGCATACAAGGCCTCGTAGGTACCTGCTTGTTCCTTGCAATCTTCGGCTTGAACTTCACCGTCTTCGTTCTTACAGGTACGCAACGAGACGCCCGTGCGGCTAGCATCGATGAGAGCTCGCCGCTACGAATTCGGATCATTGCTATGTGCTTCTAAAATGTTGACACATAAAAAACTTTGAAAGTTGCACTACGGACCTAGAAGTAAGTAAAACCCCTATTCTGCCCGTAGGTACATTTCCAGGACAGTTCGCCAAGACCCAGACTTACACAACCCAGAAACATAACGACTTGCACACTAGTAAGTGGAGTCGTAGCCAGTGGCGTACCTAGGGGGGTGGCGCGGGGGGGCAGCCCCCCCCCTCGCGGGCCGAAAGCCCGCGAGGGATAAGGGGGGCCCAAGGCATATCTTTCATTTTCGAAATTCACGGATATTCAAACGATTTCGGCCATATTTTCAACGAATAATTGCCTTGTAAGCCTAAAATTTGCTCTGGCGGCGCCTGCGGCGGGCTGGAGAAAGAACTAGCCAATTTATGAACTAGTTTGGCCCCAGCAGCACAGGAATTGTTCTCGCGGCGCCTCCGGCGGGCATTTTTTTTGGCTGAACTGAGCTCAAAACAACACCTTAGGGCCATTGAAAGGACAAAGTCAGGCATGTTGAAAAAGTACCAAAGGGGGGACCAAGGCATTTTTCGGCGTTGGCCGAAGGCCGACGCCGAAAAAATAGGTAGGGGTCCCCCCCCTTACCATGGCGCCCCTCCCCTGCCCGGATCCTAGGTACGCCACTGGTTGTAGCAGCACAGAATAAAAGTTAGATAATTATGCTTTAGCGCGAACTGATCGAGGCTCGGAGGCCGGTAATATTGCGTGCAAGCAACCCGTCCAATTAGCATGATGCTCGAACGTACGGTGCAAAATAGGCTTGTTTTTACCTGATTTTGCAAGTCTCTCTACAATGAGCGTGCGTCCAGGAGCAGTAGCCAGATAAAAAATGCAAATATTTATTCAGCTTACGAAGCAGGTCCATTATTCAACAGGTTTCAAATATGCCAATCACTGTTACCGGAATGAATTGGAATTTACATGCACACTGTCAAAAAATACAAGAGTTACTCTCGATATCATCGCACAAACGCCGTTCACCGGTTAGGACTCGTACTCGGTATCGATGTTGACTTGGTCGTAGACGAACGTTGTCCTTAGAAGGTGCTCTCCGACGCGGAAGACGCTTCCGATGAGATCGATGAGGTCGTCGAGGAAGGGCTCGAATTCCCCGAGAAACTGGTCCTGCATGTAAACCGGAGAGACGTTAACGTGAAGTTGGCTCGCCATCTTGCCCGCTTCGCAGTGCTAAACCTTGTCGTACAAGGCTGCATCTTACGACTAGCTAACCTGAAGAAAGCGCCAGTAGAACTGCTTGCTGAGCGAGAAGTACTTCGCGGAAATCGAACGCATTTCGAGAACACTGTCCTCACTAGTAGCCGAACAGAAACGAATGATGCCCTCGTCGGTTACGCCGTACTGTCCGTGATCCTGCGGCTCGCTGAAGACGTGCAGCACGTTCATGTCCTTCCTCGAACACTCCTCGAGCAAGCGGTCGTCGAAGTAGGTGTGTAGCAGCTTGCTGTCGTCGATGTTCAACACCTCGATGTGTGCGAAGCTTAGGATCAGTTGCTAAATGTTTCCCAAAGTAACGAACATAATGGTTGTCTGCTCCGTACCTGAAATCTCTCCGTACCGAGCTGTACGAAATCGACGTAGTCGAAGTTAAGCTCCTGCACGCTCACCGTGGCAAGCACGGGCATAAGAAGGCTCATAATCTCAGGAGTTAGCGTGAGATCCTCAAAGCTGAACACTTTGACTGATGAAGAGGCAATAGCGCCAGCCAGAAACTGGGCAGTGTCCAGCGCGGATCCGCTGAGTTGAATCTCGCGCAGAATTTCGTCCCCATCCGTGGACACCGCGACAGCCTTCTCGGTGTTCCAGTGTGCGTGGGTCAGCTGGCGGATGCAGTCCGTCGTCATGAAGCGCGACACTACGAAGTTCGTCTTGCGCGACGTGATTTCGATGGTGTCCAGGTCTTGACGTGCGACGCAGATGAGCACATCCGGAAGGACGTCCGTTGATAACCTCATCTAAATGTGGCGCTCATTCGGATACTTCCCATAGGTCGGCTAGCAATCGGGTTTGTTGGAGAACATATTATTTGTGCAAATGATCCTTGCATGCTCAGAAATCACAGTACCACCAAATCAAAAATTTGTCGACAAATGGTGTTTTTGGATGTTTAGGCTGAATCTGATAAATACGCAGAGCTGGGAAACGCTATTTACGTGCGTGTCAATGCGCGAACACAGCTCTCGGCTATGACTTTTCCCTCCCCATGGAAGCGGGACGTTTCCGAAAGGGAGCCGGCTGATAATATGACAGCAAGCTAAACGCAATTATCAGCTCCTCATCAAGCTACATTCTTCCGCCACGCAAGACAGACATGTCACGTCCACGATGAAGTGATCGCCTCGTGTAGCAGGAGGCATGGTTGATCCGGACTTGACCCTGTGCGATTATTTCGCCGTCGTCGGCTTCGACAAAAACCACGGGTTAAATGTACGCTGTAAATCTTTCGTTTACTTTGACAAGGACGAGTAATCCAGGTTGATGAAGCCGCAGAAAGTGCCGCCGAATTTGCCGGCCCGTCGCAAGGAAACCAGAAAACACCGCTAGAATGCGCGTATGAGGCAAAAGTGCTCGCGCACTTCCCTGCGAAGCGCGCTGGGTTTCCTTTTGCCCACGAAATTTCCTCGGTAAGGCAGCAAAATTCACGATGATAACCAGTCCTCACCTTGCAGCTATGCATGCCAAAGGGAGTGCGATTCTACACGCAGCGGAAAGTGCCCAAGGATCCGAGTTTCCACTCGTTCGTCATTATTCGCGAGGACGGCTCACGGATCAACGGATGTGCGCTCACCTTCTACGAGGTAACTAGGCGAATTTTTCGCTCGCTACCGATACGCCAGTCAGTTGCCAAACTCTGGCACTCTTAAACAATCTGTTCTTTTCGAAATCCTTTTTCCACATTCTCAGCCCGACTTATGCTTTCAGGAAGTATTGGACGAGAGCATTCGCCAACGGATGTACGACCTCCAGCTGGACCACATCCGTGACATGACCGCTGCGGCAGACACGTCTCCGCAAGACCGAATGCACTACCCGCCCGGTGCTGTCTCATCCGGTAACCACACTCTTCCTCGGAGATCGTCCTCGAGAAGGGATCAGTCCAAGCGGACCTCCTTCTACGATAGCACCTCGAAGCCGATTTACGCTACAAAGTGCATGTGCCTCGTGACGCGGGTTGGAATCGTCTTCACGGCGGAGAATATCCTCCGGGCTCTGTGGCGAATGATCTACCAAACCGATGCGGAGAATCACGTTTTGCCTATTGAGAGCTTTATCTACTGGATCCTACACGAGGTCAGTATAAGCAAAAGCAACAGGATGCTAGAATACTCAATTTAGGTACCGCTACCCGTTCCCGGTGCAGGACTGCAGGTGTCCTATGGTGGCTTCGACCTGGTTGTGAAACGACCGGGTGCGAAGGAGCTGCCTTTCTTCGACTATCCCATCCAGTCCGTCTTCAACTACGTCTCGGTGGAGAAATTCGTCAAGCTGTTCACGTGCTTCCTGCTCGAACACCAGATTCTGCTGTGCTCAAAACGTTAGTGACGACATTGTCAGCTCGACGACACCTATGCGGTTTAGACATGGACCGCCTGATGCTTTTTGCCGAATGTTTATCCGCGTTGGTTTTTCCATTCCGGTGGCAAGTTGCCTACGTGCCAATTCTGCCGTACTCGCAACTGAAGTTCATCGAAGCTCCGGTGCCCTACCTGATGGGATTGTGCTACGATGATCGTATACCCGATCAAATATTCCAGGTGAATACAAAGAGGTTAGTGGTATTGCTTAACGCTGTTGCTTTAGTCCAACGTTTGCATTCTCGACATCGACTCCGGTCACCTCGAGCATCCCGAGGACGTGCCGTCATTTCCTAGGCACCGGCAGTTAATCACTGACCTCGTGCACGTAATTCATGCGTAAGCGTCACTTATTGCGGTATTTTGCGTTGCAACTGCCGTTCAGATTCCGTACCGCGAGCCAGCGTGACGCACGTCGGACCACGGAGGACGGCGTTGTTCTGCGCGCACGGGGCAGAGCCGCCAACAGGAACAATGATCTGTGGTCGAAAAAGCGCATGTCTCGCTCCTTCGATGAGCATGGGCTGAACGAAGAGCTCTCGGTGAAGCACCTGCAAAGCATCGAGGAGCCGACTGCGCTTGTGGAAAGGGACGCGCCCGCGACTCCCGTGTTGGATCAGAAGATCAACTGCTACTTCCAGGTAAGCGTCTAGCGGGAACGCAAGCATACTGACATACAAATGCTCTTTGCTTTAGGGATTGTCGTTTAACAACGCCGTTCGGGAACTGTTCTTCGCCCACTTCGCTCACTTATTCGCTAATTACGAAGGCTTTCTGATTCACGATAGCAACGCCCAAGAACCTGGAAACCGCGATTCGGTGATGAACTACGACAAGGCTTCGTTCCTTTCCGAGCATCCCGACAGTTACCTGCCGTTTCTAGCTGCGTTCCTCGAGACTCAGGTCTGTTTAGCTTGCTGACGCTCGTGAACAACCGTTTTAGATGTTCACGTCTTTCATCGACGCCAAGATACTGGCTCAGTGGCAAGCGCCTGACTCCAATATTGTCCTGTTTGAGCGACGTATTCGCGAGATTCAAGCGAAGCGAGGCAAGAACGACGACGATGCATCAAGCAGGGCAATCAGTTCGCTCGAGCTGTCCTCACGTAAAACACCTTTCTTCGGGAAGCAGCATATCTTCCAAGTTTAGGCTCACAGTCGTTCGATTACGACGTTCCGATGCCGCACGAAATCAGCGGATCAGCCGCTACTTGCTACAACGGAATCTTTCCGGCGTTGGATCCAAGAGTGTTTGAGCTGAAAACGGCGACAGACGAGATGCCGCGCAGTCCATGGAGGCAACCTATCCGACGACCCAAAGAAGCTGACTCGTCCGACGTACGTCACATGTCTTCAATCCGTTTACCTATGTTCGTTTCCGTAGGAAGCCGATAACGTCACCGCGAAACCGTCACCCGAGCCCAATACGTCTTTAACCGGCGAAAGCCCAATGAAGATCGCATCGCAGAACTGGAAGTTCGTGGAACAGCTCCTAAAAGAGACCAAGAGTTCGTTGACAGCGTATTTTCGTTCCCTACGTTGTCCTATTTAGCGAGAACGAAGAGAATGCTTGTTGTGAAGATTGGCAAAGAGGCCGTACATCTCGGACACGGCGACGTCGGTATCACCGGTGTCGAAGAGAACACGCTAGTAGCCGCGTTCTGTGACCTGCTCGAAAGAGTGTGGGCACACGGGCTGAAGCGGAAACAGGTACCCGAGAGATCACGCGTACTATTATCCTACCTGCTCACCTGTTTTAGGGCAAATCCGCTCTGTGGGCACACGTCTTATTGCACCAAGAACGGGTGGCTCGGCATGAGCAAAAACGTGGCCGCAAGAGCTCTAGCAATCTGTCTCCCGGTAAGCTACTGTCGGAAACGGGTTCTGAGTGCTTGTCTAAACTGAACTGATAATGGCTAACTCTTCAGCTCTCATGTGGATCGTCTTTCGCAGACGAATGGAATGTAGGGGTTTGAATAGTGAAACAAGGAGAACTGTGGCTAAGGGCATAGGCTTATTGTGTTGCATAAGCATACGTACAGCTAGTGAAAGCGTAGGAGCATTGCTTATTTTGTAGCTTCAGTACTGGTACCAGTTTTGTATGCATAAGTAGATCTCAAGCCAACTGCAAGTTGTTCGATATCGTTTTGTCACGTTGGTCTAGTGTTGTGCTCATAGAACGAGTGAGAGATGTACAAGCGCTTCCCGACGTTCCTGCGCTGCCCGACAATCCAACAAGTGCGGACGCCGGTGCTCTGTCCGACCTGCTGGAATCGATGCGGAACATTGCACGCGGCTTCGAAAGTAGTGCTGCTGACAACACTGAGACCGGGGACGACTCCGTCAACAACAACTGGTCTAAGGCACTTCTGCGGGCAGCCAACTTCATTTCCGACAAAATCAACGCCAACACGCTGGACGCCGATGATGGCACGACTGAGGACAACACCAATGATGTCCCTCGTCAGATATCCGCAGGCACTTGGCAGCCACGGTATGCCCGATACGAAGCGGCTGCCGCACTACCGCCGGCAGGAAGGCAACCAAGCGAGCGGGAACGAAGAGTGTGCCCAAGTTCCTCACGGCGAGCTCTCGTCGAGCGCGAAGGCAACGCTCCTCGACAGTTCGATCGTTCTCGATCAGTGGACCGCTTCATCGGTTTCATGCGGCGGTCCAATTCTGTTAGCGGTAAGCACTCGAGTGCTCCACAACATTAACCAACCTGCTGCTACTAACACTGAAGCAGTGGATGCAACTAACCTGGACCAGGCGCTAACGATGAACTCGACCGACTTAAGCAGACGGAAGCGACTGTTTTTGCACGCGCACAACATTGGCTAACGTCTGAGTGATTCAGACACGTCAGCTCTGCAAGCTCCGTTTCAACGGACATTACCTTCCAGCACGTACTAACAGCGTCGTACACCGGAACACCGCAAAATCTTGCGCCCGAGTCGCGTTGCACAAACTAACAACCTAAAACGATACATACCTGGGGTCAGCTTTGAACTGGGTGATTGCCTCGCTAATGTGCTAAGCTTCTAATGCTATTACTGAATGCTTGCAGCTCTTCGTTTACTCCTCTTTTGGTTTCTTTCTTAGTCACGAATTTAGACTTTGGACCAAACGGCGGCGACAGGTCGTGGACAAATGCAGAATCGGCAAGTGCCGTAAATGCACCGTCCCAGCGTACGCCAAAGCACAAGGAACGCAAGCGGTCGGTGTCAAGGCCGCGAAGTCCGGCAGAGTTCGAAAAGACTCTTGCTCCATTGCCGACTGACATCAGCTACGATCTAAAGTACCGAATCGTCTACGGCTCTCACGGTTAACTGACCGGTTTCAGGAACGTCATGAAGATGACCGAGATCAAAACGGACATAGGATTCGCTCGGGCCTTCGTGCGCTTAGCGCTGGAGCGGAAGCTTCTGCACAAACACCTAAAGACCGTCCTGCAGAGCAGCACTTTGCTTCAGTATGCGCAGTACTAATGTCTTCGAACTATAGCTGAATTTCAGGAAGATTTACAAGCGTTATGCTTTCCTGCGATGCGAAGAAGAACGAGAGCAATTCCTGTGCCACGTTCTGTCGCTGAACGCCGTAGACTTCTCCTGCTTTACGCACACGTTCATACAAACAAGTATGTAGCAACCCGAGAAGAACGTTTCGTAGCGTGGACGTTTTCAGAGATCCAGTACGAGGTGCTACTTGTCGGCAGCTTGGACAAGCACGCAACCTCCTCAGTGTGGATTATGCTGACCGGCTCGCTTGGCTCTAGTCAGAATGTTCCACTACCGCCAAACGGCATTCAGTTTACGTTTGATGTAAGTGGAAAGAAGTGCGCCGACAGACGAGGTTATTTTAGCACAAAAACCTTGGTGTCCTGTCCACGCTGAGGATCGGGCACTCGCTAGGCGAACGCGGACAAAGCTCACCTAAGTGGTTCCTCGATTATGTATGTTCTACTCTTCCTAATGCAGACAACTGACTACTGATCTTTGGACCTTATAGGTGATTGTCCGCAATAATATTACCGCTCAAACGTTCCGTTTCTCCTGCGGCCGGTGGTTTGGCAGATCGGTGGAGGACGGCGCATTGGAGCGACTGCTAGTAGCCGAAGTAGTACCAACGGGCGACGGTTCTGTGGAGGACATGAACGGTGGTGGGAACTTCGGCTTCAACGGTGGCTTCATCAGTCGACCAGAAAGTCCCGTCTCGGGCATACTCACGTCGCAGAAGCCGACCACCTCGTACTATTCGACGGCGAGTCTCGCGCGAAGGAGACGGTCCCCAAGCGTGGGGAGAACGATGGAGGCGTTAACCAGGCAAACAGGCAGGCACACACGTGTCTCTTCATTCTCTAAAATTTATTATAGAATCGTCTGTGGGAGAACTTCTGCGAGCACTTGGCGACGCTGTGAACTCTCTAGTGAAGTACTTCCTCTCTGAGCGAGACTACAAGAGCGGCGCACAGCTTACTCCACTGCTATGCGGCGAGTTCGGACTGATTCCACGGTTGGAGCAGGTGTTCACCATCGGACGACAGGACTCTCTCTTCTCTAAGCACTTCTTCCGACAGTCCTACCCGTGGGACTACATTGGTATACCGGTGAACATATCGAAAGACCTAACAAGCTATGCTTCAGAGAAAGTGTTCTCGTGGTTCGTGGGCTTCTTCCGCAACGGCGAGTCGCGCAAGTTGACGCAGGAACAACGCTCGCTGATTATCTACGCGTACAACTTGGTCATGAAGATATCGAGCAATACCGCGGTCGGCAAGGAGGGCAAATTCCACGTTTTTGTCCTGCTCACGCTAAGGTTCGTATCCTTTGCAGTCAAAGTGAACACAAGCGTTGGGTACATCTCAAACAAAATTGGTTTCAGGGACCATATACTGGCCGGGCTCCTACCGCTAATGGCGTGGACGCCGGTGACCGCGCAGATGTACGACGAAAGTGCCTTTCTGCGGCAACCTCAGCACCTCTCGTACCTCTCCAAGCTACTCTGTTCGCTAAACGAGTACGAGTTCAACTTTGAAAAGTCACTCACTTACGGAATCGAGTTCTAAACTCATATTTTCCTTTCTACCTACGCATTACATACGTCTTGTGGTCTTCATGTCTGATGCATGTACAATATCGCTTTGTTCCACAGCTTTTCGCTCTAGTGAGCTTCTCTTTTGCATCACCGTTTTTGTTCGCTTCCCTCGGTGGAAGTGACGCTAGTGTCTTCCCTCGCTCGCGCTTTGCTTTGAGTGCGTTATCTTAGCGCAAATCTCATCAAATTACATGTCTTACCGCACGTGAATATCCGTCCCGATTCGTCTTTCTCCTTCTACTCCTATCTGGTGAATTTCGCTCTTCGTTTTTTTTATACATATTTGTGGACATTTTACATTCCTTTGCTTTATTTTACTACGTCACATGTTTGCAAGTGCCATCCCGTGGACACTGCAATGTGGTGCCGCGTCATTTCGTTCTAATTTTACGGCTTATAGACCGCTATTTCATGGTAGTTCTATCGCGTAGTTCTCGTCCGGTTCATTGGATCAGCCATTGTGTATGTATGCAAAGTCTACCACGCACCTAACGCAATCTCTGTAATCAGCCATACTAATCCTATACCCTCCCCGCGAACCAATCAATGTGCCACCTCATCGTGTAAAGTTTAGACTGTGCAAAGAATAAACTTAAAATATACGTGAATATTTTTGTTATGGACAGTACGTGCTTTCGAACCTGCGCGTTACCTAGTGATCGTTTTTGTTGCACGTTCAAAGAAGAGCAAAGACTTTAGGGTAACATGGGCGAGGCCAGCACGGTTGCCAAGGTCGGCTCGGCCGTCTTCTACGGCATCAGCTCCATTCTCATCGTGTTCGTCAACAAAATCCTCTTGACGAACCTCAAGTGAGTGGTTGCTGTCTTCTTAGAAAAGCGCTTTGAGCTAACCGTCCTACTTTCAGGTTCCCCTCATTCTTGTGGGTCGGTGTTGGCCAAATGGCAGCGACAGTGGTCATTCTCTGGGTCGGGCGACAAGTCGGCATAATCACCTTTCCGCGACTTGATTCAAGCATGCCCAGAAGGGTACGTTTTACCACCTTTAGGTACATACGTTCCTCTGGTACGTGGGTATTTTCAGATATTTCCATTGCCACTGTTCTACGTGCTCAACCTCGTGTCTGGCCTCGGCGGTACGCAGAAGATCAAGTAAGTGGCCGTTCCATGGAGCCCTAAGTGACCTATGGTTTGTACCGCTGTGATCGATGTTCTCCTTTAGCCTGCCCATGTTCACCGTGCTGAGGCGATTTTCTATCTTTATGACAATGGTCCTTGAGTATTTCGTCTTGCGGTAAGGAACTTCCTTGCTATCCTCTGCACTGAGCACTTCTTTAGGGTACAACCGCCGTTTGCGGTGAAGATCAGCGTATTTCTCATGATCTTCGGCTCCTTCGTTGCAGCCATGTAAGCCCTACTGGCATGGGAAAGAGAAACGGTATCCTCTCGTTTTAGTTACGACCTAACATTCGACGCTTACGGGTACTTCCTCATTTTCATTAACGACATTTGTACGGCGGCCAACGGTGTTTACGTGAAGAAAAAGCTCGATGCCAAGGTTGCACAGATTTGTTCCGGCTTGCGAATCAGTTGACTCGTTTCAGGACCTCGGGAAGTATGGACTGATGTACTACAACGCGTTGTTCATGCTGCCGCCCGCACTCGCGCTAGCTTTTCTCAGCGACGATACGCAGAAGGCGAGTGTTTCGCAAATTACAAGACAGTGCATGATCGTGATAACTTTCGTAACTTGTAAATTTTTTCAGGTTGTCGACTTCATCGACCAAGGCGGTGTCACACCTACGGTCATCCTCTGCTTTGTTCTGTCGTGTATTTGCGGCTTCGTGCTGAACTACTCGCTCGTGTTGTGCACGAATAACAATTCCGCGCTGACGACCACTTGCGTTGGACCCATAAAGGTACGCACTTGTTTGCACCGTCATGCAATTGCATCTTTAGAACCTGATCGTCACGTACGCGGGAATGGTCTCCAGTGGCGACTACATTTTCCAATGGGCCAACTTCATCGGCGTGAACATCAGCGTGCTCGGCAGTATCCTCTACACCTACGTCACCTTCCGAACCTCGAGCGGCGGCAGCAACAAAGCGCGACTGATCACCGTGAAGCCCAGCGAGAAGAAGCCCTTGTTGCCCTGAACTTAAGCCTCAAGAGATATATCCAACCGGTTGAGTATCCGCTTGCCACCTCTTTGCTTTACTTGCTCTGCCCACTCACCGACAGTGCAATTCCCGGATAACGCGAGATATTTACTGTGCCTGCGTCTTCTTTCTCACTCCTAACTTGACCTTATGCTTCTAACAGCTTTAACCCCCAGTTCGATAAAGACCTTCATGTGTCTCTTGCAGCTATGCTCTTCGCCTTTGACTTCCTTGCCTTACATCTCTGACTGTGATACTCTCACGTGTCTTTGCGTTCACTTATAATTTATTGAAGACAGCGCACAGTTTGCAGCGGCGCAATAAATACTTTGCAGTAGCGGAAACGAGAGGAAAACAAAGGAATGGCACAGACACAGGGAAAACAAACATATTAAGGGCTACGAGAGTTTTGAATAGTAAAACTGAACAATTTGGGACAAGAGACTGGAGATTTGAAGGTGGTCACCGGAAATTCATGAAAGATGACAGGGCTCTAAGCTACTCTACTAAGATGCGGCCAGCACAGAGAATGCAATCGTGGAGTTTCACTCATGTCATCGTCGCTAGTGCGGCTAAGCCAGCAAGGCTTCCCCGCCAACAACGCAATTAGCGTTTGTCTCTAGCATAAGTGATAGCGTCATGCACAGTATTTACAAAGAGTAAAGCAAGCGGTTGAAGAAGAACGAAGCAGGTTACACGCTCACGAGACCCATATGCTGACCCCTGGTGGCAGGTGGCTAATTCGCGTTAACTTGCGGTACTTCCTGGTGCATCTCCGACTGTCGGCTTCGGATCTGACCGGCAAGCAGTGGGTTGATTGCATAGAGCCAGTCGAAAATCTGAAACCCGAATGTGTCTTCCACAAATCCCTGCGAGTGGCATCCTCTGGAAACGCATGCCATCAGCTGCGACTTACGTCATCGTCGGGTAGCGTTTGCATGAGGAACCCGCGATGGTTGGTGAGCACCGAGAACGTGTTGGGTACCTTCAGCATGGCTTGCTGATCTGCAGAGTACTCGATTCGTGCGTTCGCGAGGTTCACGATGCCTCGAATGACCTTAAGCAATGGATGCTTGTGATTATCGTGCCGTCCTAATGGACCCACGTACCAAGTCCTTGTCGTCCCTGTACAGAAGGATGTACGGACGCCGGATTACCACCCAGCGTTTGATCCATTGGCCCTGGGACTTGTCCTCCAAGAAGTTCATGTAGCCCTTCCTGGATACGACGATGCCAACACGCTCCTCCGTGATCTGAAGCACCCACTGTGGATAACATTCCACACGGCGCATTTACCTCTGGAATGTACCCCTGCAAGCCATTCTGACTGGCCGAGCCCTTAAGTCCATTATGAAGTTCGACAGATGTCGACCGTCTCAGCAGCTTTCTAAATGCAGTTTCGTTAAAGCTCATAACAGAGTCGATTCTGCTTACCCTTCGCCAACTGTGCCCGCACTGGTGCCGCTGCTGCTGAGCGATCCGTTGTCCTTGACTTCGACCGTCTTGCCGGTAGGCGACTCTTTGTTGCTCGGGATCTTGAAGCGGATCAAGCGTAGAACCTTCTCAGCGACGCCCTTTTCTTTCTCGTTCAGCTTCACCGTGTCCGGGATTGGGCACTTCGGTGCTGTTGGCGAAACAGGTGTAGGCGGGTCGTTGGTCTTCCGCTGCTTCTTCGACTTGAGCTTCTCGCGGAGGCGCAGGAACAAGCGAATGCGCTCAACCTGTGTGGGACGAAGGTAACGAGTGTGACGATTGACGAAACACACCTGTTGGAGCTTCGTAAGCTTCTCGAGTTCCCACTGGTGTTCGAAGATCAGCGAGTCACCACGGGGCCGCCACAGGCCAAGATTCTCTTCACCTCTTACGTAGGTGGACGATGTATCGAGCACTCTTCTGCGACGACGTATTGAACCTGAACAATAGGGCCTCGGCTTAACAGTGTATTTTTGCATAAAGGATTGAAAGAAGCAGGAACTACAGAAGTACGCACGTGCAAAAGCGGAAACGCTTAACAAACGTGGTCGGAAGCAATAGCATTACTTCGCGTAGGGGCAAGCAAAGCTTTAAGATGTGCTTTCGATAGCAAATGAAGCCCGCTACGTGGAAGAGCAGCTTTTCATTTGCAATAGTTCATGTGCTTATATTGCTACTGGAGTGAAGAAGCACAAGTACACAGCAGTAGCGCGAACCTGGACTACCTGAGTCCGTGAGTTCCCTCTGCGAGAGCATGTACACGCCCGGGACGCGGTTCATTTCCGGGCTCTTCGAGATGCCACCGATCAGCGAACGGCAGAACCTAAGCGAGGACGTTCGTTCATCGAACTAGCAAGTGGCTTGTACCTGCTGGCAGCAGAGATCTTTGAGTCTCTGGCGTATACGAGCACCGAAAGATCCTTCGTGATGACGGCCGGATGTGGGGTGTTCTCCATCTCCATGTATGCCGATAGCGTCAGGTACACCTGCTCACCGTAGTTGGACACTCGGTTGAGAAGGGGCGAATTGTGTAGCGAGCTGTCCCAAGCGGCTTCGAATTGGAAGAACACACTTAAATTAAAAATGTTGTAAGTCAACCTGTCTTGAAGGCTACCGGTCATCCATGGAGAACTCGAGGTACGTGCCAGGGAAAAGACCCAGGCTAAGGACGTCGCTGTCCTCACCACACCAGTCAGGAGTTGTGCGTATGCGACCGATCACGAGTTCCTGGCAGTCCTTCCAGTCGAACTCTCCTAGAACAATATTGGCTTCAGCGTGTCCAACAAGACACATTCTAACCTCGTTCGTGACATAGCGTGATCTTAATTCGACGCTGAATGCCCTGATGGAGAAGGAAGATGCCGTGCGTGGGTAGGCCATTCGCGTGGTCGACGATAGCCGGTATGTACTCTCCGCTACTCGCCAGTTCGCAGATCTCGAACCACACCAGCAAGTCGTACTTGGTTCGCACCGGATTAGGGCTATAAATTGTTATTCAATTACGCTATGGTAAAAGCGAACATACTTGGTCATGAACGGGCTGTGGGCCTTCTTGCTCTTAACAGGCGTTGATACTACCAGGGATGGCTGCTGGAAGCATAGCTTCGTCGACATTCGTCTCGATAGCTGCGGTCTTTGCAAGCTCTCCGCAGGAGACTTCTTCTCGAAGTGGCCGAACACTTCGAAGATCAACGGGAAGTGCTGAAGGTAGTGCACGAATGCCGGGTTCGCACTTGCTCGCAGCTCTTGCACGTGGTTGAAGGTCAACGCTTTGCTCTGGGTGCTTCCGCGTGCTGGCTCCGTCGAGAACGCCTCATCGTGGCGATGCAAGAAGCTAAACGGCGCATGCACTAACGTTTAAGACAATTATCATCCTAGGGTCTCGGACAAAAAAGCTTACTTGAACTGGCAGAAGACATCGGTGTACTCTTCCGGAATGCCGGTGACTTCAATGACAGTTACGCGGAAGCTGAATTCTTTGTCCTTGGCGATATGTTGAGGGAAGGCAGAGTCAAATTCGTCGGAGGGGTCTAAACCGACACTTCATGTCAGAATACCAGTGTCCTCCGAACGATGACTCATACCGCTTTCGGAAGCATAGCCCTCGGACGAGGCACCGTTTCGCCCTTGGGTTGCCTTGCTCTGACGGTAGCGCTTGAGGAAGTCTTCCTTGCGGAAGTTGAGCCGTGCAGACTGGCGAACTCCAGTGGCCAGTGATTTGTCGTCTAAACCAGCATATCATTAATGGACTTTCTCGAAGTCCGGTTACCTTCATCAATCGGCTCGACGCGGACGCGAAGGTAGCCCTGGACGTCGCCCTTCTCATTGACGATTGCTACCTTGTGAACCAGAGACGTATTGTGAAGTAGGTTGCTCAAGTACACAAAAGCTCTAAAATTCACATTCAAGTACGGTACCGAGCGCAAGACACCGTACCGTCCAACCATTCGGAACCATGGAAAGCGGTCGTAGAACGGATCCGTACCCATCCAGACATCCATCGACACGTCTTCGTCCGGACTGCTGTCCGAGACGGCACCGATGTCGGTTTGGACGATGCGCATTTGCGACAAGCGATCCCTGAAAGGTTCAGACTGTGCAACATGACACATAAAGCAATTGCGAAGTGTGCGTTCTACTACCTATCTCGGTGTTTGCTTGTGTGGTTTAAGGGTGAAGAAGTGAGCAAAGAACCTCAAGAGTACCTGTCAGGCGAGAGGGTGTTCTGCGTGACGCCATTCAGCGACATCATGGTCGCGATCATTTCGTTGGCGTCGCGGAACTGAATATCGGGAGTATTGACTTCGCTCACGTCCGCATTGTACAAGCGGCGCATGTCCTCCAGGCGCTGTCTACAAAAGTTCGTGGTCAAGCCTCACGCTATGGATGGGTGGCAGATGGTTGGGGGGAGTCCATGGAGGGACGAGACTGCCTAACGGAGACAACG
This sequence comes from Aphelenchus avenae, assembly GCA_020875895.1. NCBI lineage: Eukaryota > Metazoa > Nematoda > Chromadorea > Rhabditida > Aphelenchidae > Aphelenchus > Aphelenchus avenae. Next base: position 763,451 of record JNEY01000013.1, read on the forward strand.
ACATGAGGGAAATAGCGTAAAGGTAGTGTCACAACACAAGGTTTATAGGAATCCGTACGATAAATTTATCGTTAAAATTCTTGTACGTACGAAAATAAATTGCCCACCACCTTGATAAAATTTCACAAGAAAGGGAAAATAAGTTGTCACTACAAACTTGAAATTAGTTGCGCATCAAGAGGCATTCGACGGTAAACAGAGGGACAAACAAACACCGAGTTGAGGAAACTTAAGGTGGTGCGAGAGCAAGCTGCATGCATTCGCCACATAAGGCACAAAGGGTGTCCACTTACTTTAGCTTCTCGAGGCTCCAGTAGTGCGTAGCGCCATTCTTCAGGTCTCGTACCTGCACCGCTACGGCGGTCTTCGGATATGGTCGCTGCGTGAGATCTTCACCGGGCGGCAGGAGATCCGGCGGAAGCGGGCTGTACATGGTGTCGGTGAGAAGCACGAATTGGAACTCGACCTGAAATCGACTCCATACTCTTACGTTGACGCCAATTGATGGTTACCCTCTTCTTGAGCTCGATCGCGATGGCATTTGCCTCCTTGAGGAAGATCGCGCAACCCCAGAGGTCGTCGCGCACAGAAGTAAATTGGTGCCTGAAGTTCATGTTATTAGCTATAGATAAATCAGTATTAATTCGCATGCCTGCGACGTTGTGGTGTTGGGTTCCGTAATGGCCCTGCGAAACAGTGGGATGACAGTTGTCTTTGGGTTTTGTCTGTGTCCGGTGAACGTTATGTGGGGCCTGCGAAACAGTGAACTGACAGTTGTCGTTGAGTTTTGTATGTGTCTAGCAGTTGTAGTTGGGTTTTGTCCGTCTCTGACTAACGTCATGTGGGACCTGGGAAACTCAGAGTGACAGATGTCATTGGGTTTTGTGCGGGCCAGATTGGCTTGTACGGAGTGACCCTGCTTTTCACGCGGATCTCGATTGGAATGTGTTGCCGGACCTACGACTAGATTTAGACGAGACACCCCCCCCCCGTACCACACTCCGTACTGACCGCCCCGTACCGTATTCCGTACCGTAGAATGCGGTACGGACTACGGTACGGCCCATGTTAAAGCCGTACTACGGCCCGTACTAGTATATTTTTAGCTGGAGAATGATGCCGTACCGTACTCCGTATTGCTCCAGTACGGTACGGTACGGAAACCCGTCCTGAACCTGCGCCGTACCGTACCCCGTACCATATAATACGGTACGCAGCACGGTACGGCACGGAATATGGTACGACCTTCTGTCGCAACTTACTATCCGCGCCAAAAGTGACGGAAAATACAAGCGGTCTAGCCGGTTATTGCTTAAACAGGGTGAAATATCCTTTAAAATTTATATCGTTTTCCCTTGTGATGATATTTCGTTCATAACGCTTTGCCATAACGTTCTGCTCGGGCTTCAGCCTAAACCCTCTAGTCATAGCTTTTGCGATGTGTAACCCGCAAGGCATCACCAATGCATGACGCATGTTTGCATTTGGTAAACGGCTCGACATGGCATCCTTCCATGCGCACGGCGAATGTTTCTACTTCGCATCATTCTCGCTCGCAGCTGACAAGAACAAGATATAGTAAATCGTTTAGGATAAAGAAGCGAAACGGCCCTGCGAATTTTGAGACTTGAGCAAGAGGCGTGCTATACGCGTCCCCGCGAAGGACGACTCGTCTTACACTGCAAACGTAAGCGTCACTTTGCNATTCAGCGACATCATGGTCGCGATCATTTCGTTGGCGTCGCGGAACTGAATATCGGGAGTGTTGGCCTCGCTCACGTCCGCATTGTACAAGCGGCGCATGTCCTCCAGGCGCTGTCTACAAAAGTTCGTGGTCAAGCCTCACGCTATGAATGGGTGGCAGATGGTTGGGAGGAGCCATGCAGGGATGAGACTGTCTAACGGAGACAACGACATGAGGGAAATAGCGTAAAGGTAGTGTCACAACACAAGGTTTATAGGAAACAGTACGATAAGTTACCGTCAAAATTCTCGTATTGTGCAAAAAAATAAATTGCCCACCACCTTTACAAAATTTCTCAAGAATGTTCGTACCCACTACAAACTCGAAATTAGTTGCGTATCAAGAGGCATTCGACGGTAAACAGAGGGACAAACAAACACCGAGTTGAGGAAACTTAAGGTGGTGCGAGAGCAAGCTACATGCATTCGCCACATAAGGCACAAAGGGTGGCCACTTACTTTAGCTTCTCGAGGCTCCAATAGTGCGTAGCGCCATTCTTCAGGTCCCGCACCTGCACCGCTACGGCGGTCTTGGGATACGGCCGCTGAGTTAGATCCTCGCCAGGCGGCAGGAGATCCGGCGGAAGCGGGCTGTACATGGTGTCGGTGAGAAGCACGAATTGGAACTCTACCTAAAATCAACTGCGTGCTACGAAGTCGACGTCTGTTGCGGGTTACCCTTTTCTTGAGCTCGATCGCGATGGCATTTGCCTCCTTGAGGAAGATCGCGCAACCCCAGAGGTCGTCGCGCACAGAAGTAAATTGGTGCCTGAAGTTCAAGTTATTAGCTATAGATAAATCAATATTAATTCGCATGCCTGCGACGTTGTGGTGTTGGGTTCCGTAATGGCCCTGCGAAACAGTGGGATGACAGTTGTCTTTGGGTTTTGTCTGTGTCCGGTGAACGTTATGTGGGGCCTGCGAAACAGTGAACTGACAGTTGTCGTTGAGTTTTGTATGTGTCTAGCAGTTGTAGTTGGGTTTTGTCCGTCTCTGACTAACGTCATGTGGGACCTGGGAAACTCAGAGTGACAGATGTCATTGGGTTTTGTGCGGGCCAGATTGGCTTGTACGGAGTGACCCTGCTTTTCACGCGGATCTCGATTGGAATGTGTTGCCGGACCTACGACTAGATTTAGACGAGACACCCCCCCCCCGTACCACACTCCGTACTGACCGCCCCGTACCGTATTCCGTACCGTAGAATGCGGTACGGACTACGGTACGGCCCATGTTAAAGCCGTACTACGGCCCGTACTAGTATATTTTTAGCTGGAGAATGATGCCGTACCGTACTCCGTATTGCTCCAGTACGGTACGGTACGGAAACCCGTCCTGAACCTGCGCCGTACCGTACCCCGTACCATATAATACGGTACGCAGCACGGTACGGCACGGAATATGGTACGACCTTCTGTCGCAATTTACTATCCGCGCCAAAAGCGACGGGAAAATACAAGCGGTCTAGCCGGTTATTGCTTAAACAGGGTGAAATATCCTTTAAAATTTAATCGTTTTCCCTTGTGATGATATTTCGTTCATAACGCTTTGCCATAACGTTCTGCTCGGGCTTCAGCCTAAACCCTCTAGTCATAGCTTTTGCGATGTGAACCCGCAAGGCATCACCAATGCATGACGCATGTTTGCATTTGGTAAACGGCTCGACATGGCATCCTTCCATGCGCACGGCGAATGTTATCTTGATACCCTACCGTTTTTCTACTTCGCATCATTCTCGCTCGCAGCTGACAAGAACAAGATATAGTAAATCGTTTAGGATAAAGAAGCGAAACGGCCCTGCGAATTTTGAGACTTGAGCAAGAGGCGTGCTATACGCGTCCCCGCGAAGGACGACTCGTCTTACACTGCAAACGTAAGCGTCACTTTGCCTTATTTACTGCATCTTACCCTACCTCCTTTTGCATTTCCTTGAATTCCAGCTTTCGCTCGTTGTTTATTAAAAACCCCTATTATTAAGAAGGCTATGGACAACGCGCGTAAGAGCAAGGCTCCACCTGAGACTTTGAACAACGATTCAGACGGACCACGTGCACCAAAGAAGACCAAACTCAATGAGCAAGTTGTGGCAGAATTATCCATACGGCTGTCGTCATACGGGGACAGGTGTGCCACAATATTGCTTGGAAATTTTGTTGAACATTTTAGGTTATTGCATGGAACCGCCCAGGCACAAGGCCCTGCGCTGGTTCAGAAGGCCTCGCCATCTCCAACGCAGCAACGCGCCATCCTTGGCGCGAGCACATCGTCAGGCGCCAACGACAAGTGCGGACCGGTTCGTCCAGTTGCTCCAAAACCAACCACGAAAACTACGAAGATGTGCGGAAACAACGACGACGCGCCCGCTGTGGACGAGGACTTCCAGTGCATGATCGAGAAAACTGGCGAGCTCAAAGAGACCCATCTCTATGAAGACACCGAGCAACAGGTAGTTTTCCCAAGGTATCTCTAACCAATCATGTGTTAAGGATGACGAGCTTCAACCGGGTGGCTACACTGACGGCGGCCTCCACGACCCTGCGTTGCCACCATCCAACAGGCAAATAAAAAGTCTTTAGCTCTTCTGAACGTCCCTTTAGCAGGGCACCTTCGCCAGAACTTCTCTGCAAGCGGGAGCCAGTGACCTACAAAGGCTTCAGCTATTTCTGCTCGTCAAATAGCCGCCGGCGTGGAAAGTCGATGCTGTGGCTGTGCTCACGCAATCCGAGGTGTAACGCCAAATTTACTTGTGACGAAAACGGCAAGAAATTTGAAGACAAGCAGCCGGACCACGACCATCTTCCACCCGGAACCGCGCTGTAAGACCGTGCAAAGTCCTTTACCGGGCACAATAATAACCAAGCGTAGCTTTAGACCGTGGAAGGAAAACCAAAACTGCCCAATTTGTCAATACATCTTCGAGTCTGCCGTCGACAGAAAGGAGCATTTTGGCAACACGGACCATGATACCTTTCGTACGGATTTTGTATGCATAACCGACTAGACTATCTTTCTACACCCAACTGCTTTAAAGTTTTAAATTTCGAATGCGATGTTCCAGATTGTGAAAAAAAGTGGCGCTCGCCTGTCACAAGGAAAAGGCATCTGGAGGAGCACTACGGCGCCAACATCGGTCAAATGGCGCATATCTCTAACTACCACGGCCCTGGTATGGCGACAGCCTGACGCTGGAGGTTGCATTCATATTTTAGGGACTTCGCATGCGGTGCTTGGCTTGAGCTCGGGCAACAGATGTCCAGAATGCAGCGAACACATCGTTTGCCTTTCGCACTACATTTGGCACTGGGAACATGGTCATAAGCGCGACATGAAAACTTGCATCTCGGAGGCACCACACCTTCGCTGCCTTGCGTGTTCGGCATGTATCCCAATGGAATCGGCGTGGACGCACAAGGACATCTTTTGTCCATTCTCGGTCGTCGCCGCTCTTCAGCAAGGTCCTTTTTGGTCATAATTAGTTTATCCAGCTTTTCAGTCTTCAACTCGTCGGGTGTCGACAGCAAGCTCATTATCTGCGATTGCAAAGGATTGGTTCTCGTACCACACGATTACCCCTATCCGCTCAAGACATGGAGGAATACTCTGGCTGACGTCCCTGGGACACTTGCAGAACGAGCATTAGACGCACTTGCGCAAGAGTGGGTGACGTAGATTTCTACAGAGACTAACCGATTAAGGTTCTTCTTGCGCCAGTCAACCACAGACCAAGGCAACGACGTGTACGCAGTTGTTGAAATCGACCCAAGCAAAGACTACTCGATTGCTGAGTTTGTTGGGTGCGTGCGCTATATCGGTTCCTGCAATGGCGTGAAGAACCGGTACCGTCCAGGTCAAGCTAGACAAGTTCCGGTAAGTTTGCGTCGTGCAACTTTTTTTCTAAAGTTACACGCACAGGCTCTACCGCTGGGATCGACCAAATGCCTCTACGTCGTACGCCTCTGCGCTTTCGTAGAAGGGAAAATGGTGCAACTCTTCGACGATAATGACCGGCTAATTCTCGAGACCTTCATGATTCTCCACTTTGGTAGCGCATTGTTTGCACTAGCCATCTCCGCCCGTTATATTTTTAGGCTTGCGCAACCTGTACAACATCGTGTACCCGCTTAGTGCACAAACAGCGAACATGAGCAGCTGCTTTCATCGATTCGTGGCCGCATCTGGCGAAATCGTCCAAGCTCTCTTGGTTGGAACCTACGATAAAATCGTAAAGCCACGCAAATGGTGCAAGCCAGATGTGATGCCCTACGAAAGATTCAGCGGGGCAAGAAACAAAAATGTAAGTGTCAACGCTAGCAGTGGCTAACGAAAACCCGTCTAAACTAAGTTTTAGCTTGTTCCCAGCAGCGAAGCCGACTGCCCATCTCAGTTATTAACTAGTTCGCCTAACATCGCTCAGCTTCCGAGACCGTCGGCTACTGTTGTTCCAATAATTTCGAACGACCACGTCCCTGCGCCAGCGTCAACCACTACGCTTGGCGACTCTCAATGTGCCGGAAGACTAGTTGATCTCTCCAAACCGTTGAGCAGTCAAGAATATGCCGACGTGGTCGATGCCGTTTTCAAAGCGTACAGTTCAGCAAAGAAGACGTCAATCGCAGTATGTTATCATGCTCAAAGCCCTGCCCCACTATACGAATTAGAAAGCCGCTCGTCATCTCCTCGAGAAGTCCAACATTCTGCCGCTTTTCAACCGTGGTGAACTTTCGCTCTTCGTACAGGACCACGATACCGAGGTATGATCGTTTGCCTCCGTCTGCTGTAACCTCAAGTTTAGTTGCACGCCACCATGGAACACGCCAGTCCGTCCACCGACGAGTTGTCACCCAAAAGCACGGAGTCCGGCATTAGTTTCGGCTCAGAGAGCTGTGCTCTTGCCGATGACTCTCCATGTACCTCCCCTGCAGTCTCCAATATGTAATCCCCGCGTTTGTTTGTTCCGCATCACGTATATCATTTGCGCCAAAATATTAGCGATTAATTTCGCTGACTCTTATGCGTGTGCCTTATCTACCTGTTTATCTTGTCTATTCATCCTGCGATCACCCTCAAAAGCATACGATTGCCAGTGCCGATTGCCAATGCTCAGTGCCCTACCGTTTATCTTTGTGTTATTATACCCCAATCTGCTTCTCTTGTCCGATGCCTCCGGTTGATTATCTTTGCTTGCAAATAATTCTATTTGTCTGTAATACCCACTATCCTACTATATCCGTACCATGCTATGCCAAAAGGCGAGAATAAAAAAAGTGATATGGGATCTGTACTGTTATAGGGGGAAAATTAGGGGATGGGTAAAAATGACTCAAATGATTAGAGGGTGGCGAAAGATACAATTGTTAGAATTACTACCAAAAGCCCTTAGAAAGCCAAAGAACCAATGAACGTGGAAAAAAAGAACGTAACAAAAAAATGGTTTGTTATATAAGTGCATAACAAACCATTTCAAGGCAGCACAGACCCAAGATCTGTTGCATGGATTTCGCCTTCAACTTGTTTCACTCAAATTCGGCTAAGCCATGTAATTACCATCGCCATTTCATCGCTGCGCGTCGCACGATTCTCTCCTGCTCGGGAGTCCATCGTTCCTCGTTCACTACAACAATACGTTGTACAGTGCATGTTCAAATTAACGAATCTACCTTCAGCGAGAAGACTCTTACTGAGGATCAGCTCTCCTCCCCCATCCCATGTTGAGCAGCCGGACGAGATCATGCTCTGCGCAAGATCCACTTGGCGTTGAAGGCTTTCGATCCGGGATTCGTATTCCTGCATCAGAGCTCTATTGTTCTATCCTTGCGAGAAAAACGTACATTGTTCTTCCGCTTATGCTGTCGCTCGAGCTCTTCCATGTCTCGACGGTATTGCTGCTCCATGTCGATGAGCCTCTTCTCCATTTCCTGCTTCAGGTCGATACCCTGGTTCTCGTAGAGCTCCATTTGAGCATACTTCCAATCGATCGGCTCTTCTGAATACTCGTAGGTATAATCCTACCATGCGGGAACGGCTTACTTGCAGCAGCGGCCAGGTTGTATCGTGATTGTTTCGCTTCCAAAGGATCCTGGTAGCGGAAGACGTGGTGTCGTCCTAGGATCACTCGAGAACCCGTCGTCAGCTTTGTCGGGCTGGTAAACGGTTGCCCATTCACGTAGCACTGCGCCCCAGGTTCGGGTATCAGCGTCACGGTGCCATCCTCGTTGGCGAACCTGCAGTGGAACTCGAGAATCTGCTCGCCACTGAGCGGTATGTCGGGACGCTTTTCTGCTTCTGGTCGACCGACACTGAACAAACAAGGCACTTTTGGTTTGACCAAATGAGTTCTCACGTTGTGTATCCTTCTTTCAGGTAGTACAGCAAGCATTCCGACATCAGCGGGTCCTCGTTCAGGTTGACGAGATGTGGCAACTTCGGCGAGAAGACGCCCAACGTGGATCCGTCGGCAGACGTCGCTAGGCCCATTTCACGAAGTTCCTCTTCGCGCAACCGCCTAAAGGTGTACATCAAACGTCAGCACGCAACAGTCTGCGTACTTGATGTTCTCCGTTTTGCGGACCTTCTCCTCCCATGTCTCGGTCAGCTCTCCAATTAGCTTCTCGGAGGTCTTCAGCCGCTCGATGGTGTCCTCGTCATAGGACCGGATTCGTTCCTTCTCTACTGGCTCCCCGGACTCGTTCAACTAAAATGATACAATTCTTACATGAGTGATATTAGTAGGCTTACCTCGATTCCTTTTTGCGACAGTACGGACTTCAGCTTATGGATCTCTTCCTTGAGCTCTCGTATCAGTCTCGCGTTAGGATCCTCGTTGACCTTCGCGATGCAGACGATTTGCTTAGCACGATCGGCATATCTTTAAAGTGAAGAAGTCTAATGGGTGCTTGCTTAGTGAGCCTCACCGTAAGGTGCTTAGCGTCTCGTCGAAGTTGATATGTGCAGGGCTAAGAGCGGCTATCATGGCCGTCTTCGAGTTACCACCGAGGTTCTCGCGAAGCAGCCATGTGAGGACAGAGTCTAAATCGCAGCGTCCCAACTTGATCATTTACCCCTGCCGTTAAGCGATTGCGTAACTAGACAGCTAAGGAGGGTTCTAAGACGTACCTCGATACGGAACCACTGAGCGTGCTCCTTTCCCCTTCTTCTTGGTCGCCTAAAGGTAGAGGTAGACCTTACGCCTTTCGGAGAACCTACGTCTTCAGCCAGCTTAGAGATGACGAGACCGAGTGTCGTAAGACTCTTGTTGATGTTGGCGCCTTCCTTCAGCCGCTGGCCTTCCGCACCCGTGGAGTTGGCTCTCTCGCTTCCCGCTAGGTCTACGAGCGAGATCTTGCTGACCTTAAAAAGCGGCAAATGGACGTGGACGAAAGTCTTGCTGCGTACCTTTTCGGTCTCGAGATTTGTCAAAGTGTCGTGGTACTTTTGCGTCAGGACGATTGTGAATACGGCATGCGATCTGCTCGAGGTGGAATTCATGTTAGTGGCAGCCACGGTTCTGAAAGTCGTTTTGACAGATGAAAGCGCCTCCTATTAACGTCATACCGGGCCTTATTTCCGGCGTCCATTAGGTCGAAGACATCTTCGTAGGAGCACACTGCCATTTTCTCAAGGTTGTCGACGTAAGGTCCGAGTGCCGGGTGTTCTCGTACGCGCAAGTTGTCGTTCTTCGGGTTAAGGAGGTCGCGAACCTTCTCGCAGTAGATCTCCATATACGAGACCTGGGAACTGGGTGATCATACCCGTCCATAACGGGTAAAGCCTACCTCCACGGAGTATTTCAAATGCTCGCTGGTAGTGTCGTCTATGCGCTGGAAGAGGTCATGGCAGAGTCGTGGGATGATACCCATTTCGTCGGGATCATTCGGCTTGCCCATCATTGTATAACTTTTACCCGAACCGGTCTGCCCGTACGCGAATATGCACACGTTGTACCTGAATGCTCGCAGCTCTAGCAGACCCAGTCTACCATAGCGCGTACCCTTTGAAGGAGTGCTCGAGCATTTCCATTCCGAGCTCTTCGTAGACGCGCTTCTGGCCGGCAAAATGCGAGTCCTGCTTGTTGCACGACCAGTAGGAGTAGTCGAAGTTGAAGCTGTGCATCTGATTCTGAGGGCCGCCACTGATGGTCGTCGTGGATCCGGTCATGCCAATGACGCATTTTGCCTCGCTGGTGATTTCCCGTGAGTTGAAGGGCCGCACTCGGACGGCGACTTTGACAGACGCCGTCGACGACATGGCGGCCGCCGGTCGCAAGACCTCTGAAAATATGCATTTTACAAATGGTTCTAACGTTTAAAAATCCAAAGCGCACGAGAAAGTAACGCGACAAGCAAAATGCCGGCCGCTACATTCGGTCGTACAGCTCCGGTGACTGACGATAGGTGCATAGTGAGGATTGGTATAATTGTTAGCACGTAGGTATCGTGCAATGTTCCCCAGCGTGCGGTGCGTCAGCATTTCCGCATTTGCCGACGGCGCATGTGCCGTCCGGGCGGCGGGCGCACAATTCATTTTCTGCTTCCGAATTACGCGTTCCTCCTACCGAGTTTTTGCGTGTGCGTACGCAACGAGAGCAATAAACAGAGTAATGAGTTGCGCCTTGCGCTCATCAGTTCACGTCATCGGGCCGAAAGGGAACGGCTAAGTGAAAGCCGCTGCTCGGCTGAGCGCAACACGCCTCCCTACCGGACGACTCCTGGCCGCCTTGCTCGGTGGGTAGCGTGCTGGCAGCCACTTGCCCTTGCCAGGACGACCCCACTCATTCTTCCATGCGCGTCGTCGTCGTAGGAGGGCAGTGACTTCTTCGACATCCACCCGGCTTCCGTCCGTCCGTCCAATGTGCAGGCCACGAATGACGCCGGAATGGGCATCGCAAGCAGGAACGGCGCGAGATGTCTTTTGGGATCGTGGCGTTCTCCAAATTAGATTCCGTCTCCACTAAGACAAAAAAGCACGGCTCCGGATGAAAGTGGATTAGCGCCGGGAAATCGATACATTCCGAGAAGAATGTGCCAAGACGTCAGGGTTACAATGGCGTCGGAATGCGCGAAACGCCATTTCCACCCACTAGGAATTACGCTCAACGAGCCCTATCTTATAACGAAGGAAGCGTAAAAATGTCTGAAGGTCGTTAGCGTTGTAGATAAGCACGAGTTAAGAGTCGAACCGTTACCCCGGTATAGCCAAGAAAGCAGCTGCACGGCATTAGGGATCCCGGAATACATTTATCGAACGGGATCAGAGTGTTTGCTTTACACGTCGTTTATACCTATGCGGAAATGATGCGGCTTGTTGTGTTGGCGGATGCGCGTGTAAGCAACAAACTGAACTTAGCTTTACGGCAGCTAGAACGAGCCATGTAATGAATGCGCAAGACGGTACTCAAATGAAGACTGAATATTTTTCAGCAATACTTATGAGCAGTAAGGCGGCTACTCGAAAAACGCATCGCGTAAATCCACACAGCTTCAAAATCGTCCAATGCAGTAATTCCACGAGGCCTTTATGGCGCGACAAGAGGACAAAGCGGACACGCGTATCACACCAGCTGTCATCTTGGGAACACGAACGGCTCGTTACAGGAAAAAGAAAATTATCGGTCCCTATGCGATCACGTCAAAGGCGCACTTGTCGTCTTGGAAGCGTGACATGTGTGCGGAGGAGAATGACGTCGGGAAACAATGGGCGGCTTTGAGGAAGTCCGATGGGAATTGCATATTTCCAAATCGGCGACTGCCGGTTAATTCTGCGCCTGCCAGCAACGGTCCAGCGGCCAAAGCAGAGCCCTCGGAAACTGCTCTTTTGACTAACAAGTGCACAAGCGGTCCGCAGGGTTAGTGCGCCATTGCAAAGGCCCCAGGGCGGCTGAAGCCGCACAAGAAAAGCGTTGTGCAAATGCTCTATGCAGACATTTTTATACATGGAGGAGGATTTGTTTTCTAGGGCTTCATTAACTAGCATCGGAAAGAGTGTGACTCAGGTGTCCGGCGGACTCGGCCAGCACGATCTACAGGTCCTGCATGATTAAATCTGTGCCATTCTGTCATCCCCTTAGAGAAGAAAGCATCGATCTTTAACGTTTTACGACTATCTTAGAAACTGAAAATTGGGTGAGCACCAGCCAAAAAAGATAGGAATCAAACTTATTTGGTTCGCCCAAGATTGTACCAAATATGAACAAGCTGCCAACCTTTAATGCCGCGCGGCGCAACATGAAACAAGCTAAAACCTAATGCTGGGTAATCGACGTGAGCGCGCAATAAGCATTTGCGCGGTGACTTCGAGCGAAAATGTGCCTGACTTAGGCGCGATGAGCTAACGCATTTGGCCTCCTCGAGTGCATACAACGCTTGTGCAAAAGTGGCTGAGTCGATCGATGCCTGCGGCACTCGTCTGCGACGTGTGCCGTCCGTCATGCGCACCACACATCCACCCGGGGCCACAAGGAATCTCAATACATTCGGCTGGCGCGACGAAATCCCGATATGTCCCCGCAGGGCTGGCCCTTCACGTCCGCCCACGAAAACATCGACCAAAATGGGCATAAAATTCAAGCGACGTAAAGGCGCTTAAAGTAAATCAACCCTACCAAAGCGTAGCTTAGGCTACCCACCAAAGCATACAGAGCGGGTTCAAACGTCTAGAGTACCAATGATTGTGCCAGGAGTCAACAAACCTATGCGCCCCATTATTTGCGGTCAAAACACCTACCGACTTATCATGCGAATCTTTGACGTCTGCAGTTGTACTCTTTTCCCTATCGCTGCTATACGTGAATGAATGCGAATTTTGATAGCTTTACTTAAAAAAAAACAACACTCACAACATATCTCATGAAACAGTACCCGTATGTCGAAGGCATAAATACGACTAGAAGGCAAACTAGGAAACGCTTAGCATCGATGGACGGTCAGTGTGCCCGATTAACATGACGAGAACAATTAACGACGAAGAACATCTACCGATCTTCTTCGCTTCCGTTCCGTTATGTACCCGTAGTTGCCTCCTGCTGAGCCTGAGCCACCGGTTTTCGTGTGCCACACAAGTACGTCTTTGGGTTCTTCGTCGTAGCCGAATGCCTGGGCCTTCTCCTTGGGGACGCCGAGACGCGAGAGAAAGCAAGGTTCCGGATCGACTTCGTGGCACCCGGCGTGGTGGAAAGACGCGCTAAACAGATCAGCTCAGAAATTGGTTTCCAGTTAGACGATGTGCGTCTCGGTAACTCACTTAGTACGGCGGATGAGATCTATGCTGACCGCAAATCCGGCCATGTCCACCGCGAATGACCGGCCGGGCAAGTATAGCACGTCCCACTTCGTAATGGTATCATTCTCGACGTGCGGCGCTTCCACGAGGGCTCCACCCACTAGTCCTGAAAAACGTTCGACGCTCGCTATCCATTAGCATTCTGGACTTCACTTACCTACGGCCCAAAGACCGATTGTTTTGACGTTCCGAATGTATTTGTCGAACAACCTCAAGTCGTAGCTGTTGTCGTCGTCGGCAAAGTACACCACGGCAGTTGTGTCGTTAGCATAGGTGTCCATGACATAGCTCAGTGCGGTATCCCTCTGCTTTGCCGGGTCGCCGCGGTCTAAACGGGTTCCTCTAGAAACGGTCCAAACGCGTAGTACTTTTGATCGAGGTATGCACTCACGCGGCGAATCGGGATCCCGCGGAACGGGAAAGTACACGTAATCGATGCCCGAGCGTTCTAATATCCTTTCCACGGGCAGTGAGGTCTCGTTGCCGTCTTCGACGACGACCCAACTGAGATCTTTTATGTGCATGAGCGTTTGTGATAACCTAAAGCAGTGACAGGGGGTGTAAATGTCAAAGCAGCGTCTCTCTGGTTGTGCCAAAAGTCACGGAATTTATGTTGGTCATCGTCATACCTGGTCATGTCTGCTAGACGCTCTAGACGCTTGTACGTGGGCGTAATGACAATTATTAACGTCTGGTTTACGTTGCGATCCACAGTGTTGCCCAGAGAAGATTCGCTAGTTGGTACTACTTTCGTCCTGTCGGTCAGCTTGTCGCTGATCCGCCACCCTCCGACGTCGGAGATTCCACCCCACTGGTAGGCTGTCCACGCAGCAACGACAAGCAGAGCAACTGATGCAGCGATGCATACGAAGACCTGGCGGGCGACATTGCGGAACTGTTCCAGCTGTGCCTCTCGGGTGTCAGCATCGAGAGGCGAGTACTTGACGCTCGAACTGACTTTGACATTGGAGGACATTTACGGCCATAGACGAGTGTGTTGGACGACAACAGACATCCAACGCTGTAGACGATCAGACTGAAACTCAACGATTTTGTACGTCAAAGCGCAAATATTTTGATTTCAGCGACACTACACTGTTTTGAAGTAAACACGAAACCCGATTAAATGACAGGCGCTAGCATAGTCAATACAAAAGGATGCTTTGACACATCCGTTGGACTTTGGGCTACAACGTTCTATTGACGTCATGAGTATGCAGCAGCGCTCGAAAGAGACCAAATAGGTAAGTAATGTTCAGCGCTCATTGTTGCATTTGCAAACTGGTGCGTGCACCTGCCATTTTAATTGGGTTTGTACTACCTACCTAGATACTGCTAGAGACCTATCAAAGAACACTACAACAGTCATCCCACACTGTGTAACCTTCTAAGCACGAGACTAAGATGAAGCCGAGGAGGTCCAACGAAAACCAGAACTGGCGAAGAGGCTAAACGAGAAGCTATAACAGTGTTGCCAGAGGTAGAGTCTTAACACGTCGAATATCAGCATTAAGATCCTAGCGCGGGTGACATGGATGTGCGTGCTTCACCTACTGTCGGGCGTGTTTTCAAGCACCAAAGGCTGGTACTGATCATGTTCGTGCGGGATTTGTGATTGCGATAGCGCTGTCGAAGCACCTTTAACGTAGTCGCTAAGAAATACAATTCACGATTGCATCAAGGTTGGATAAATCGTGACCTGGAACAGAGCAACAGCCACCACGTTGCCCATTACTTCTAGCGCATGTGAAACGGGAGAAAGCGGAGTGTCACGCTTCCGCAAACCTGACGCACTAGTGTCGTCGTTCGCGATGTTTTGTATAGAACGAAACAATCAGCGGGATGAGAGTCAGTGACGCACGGCGTTAGGCATTGCCGCTAGCGCTCAACTTTGTAGCTTTACTTAAAGCCACTCTTCCACTTTAAGTGCAAAACCAACTTCGACAGGCAGGAAGAAAATACCTCTCTAAATCAATGTTCAAGAAAGATCCATAATTTGTGGTCACGGCAAAGATGCAAAAAACCTTCTTCCGGTATTTTAGGGCAATTACGTGCGCTATGCCGCTGATGCTATCAATTCCCGAACTACAAAAGTGGACCACGCATAGCGGATAATCCCTACGATTGCGCGCATAATCCCATCGGTACCCGACTGCGTACGCCCTAACACAGGCGGAAGGATAGGCACGTAAATTTAATGCTACTTATATCGAAAACAAAAAGACCGACCGTGTTGATGCAAGCTTTGTGAGGAAGCACAGAAGCAAACGCCAGAAGGAGCTAGGGTACATAGTGGCAGAGAGTTACCCACGAAAGATTGATTCGGCCTGTTCAACCTTTACACGCTGCATAAAACACTGCCATATAGAATTCGGATGTCCCAGAACTGTCGCGGCTTGAGTGAGCTATACAGTACGGCGTATGGGGACGTAAGTCTGGCCAAGAACCTGTCGGCGGCGTTAATTTTGACGATGAAAACGTGGCATAGGGCGTCAAGGCATTGCTCAAAGGCGCAATGGCTGCACCTGAGCAAATACCGGGGTGCTAACGGGACGGCCGGTGCGGTGATAATGGGTTCTCAACATTGCACTGCACTTTATCAGTGCTGCCACACCCAAGACTCAAGGAGGACTAAAATGTGGTAGTAATCAGGAAATGATTCCTTCAGTGGACTGAAGAAACAAGAATTCCTAGAAAGCTGCAGCTTGCTCCGCTTCTCAAGGATGGGCAAAGTCGGCCGTGCCGGTGGAGAAACGGTGCTTACTTCAAGGAAGAATGGTGCTAAGAACGGGGAAACAGTTTGGAAAACCCGTTAACGTTGCGCAGCGTTCTGAAGGGTCGTTGTACCCTTTCCGCTATAACTGAACCCGCCATTGTTCGAATTCGGATACTTGTAAATATTTGCTCTTAGCGGGCAGC
>JNEY01000013.1:779878-872094 GCA_020875895.1 Aphelenchus avenae
GGGGCAAAAAAAGGAGACTTCGGAAAACTACCAAAGGGGGGACCAAGGCATATTTTTGGCGCCGGCCTTCGGCCGGCGCCGAAAAAATAGGTAAGGGTCCCCCCTTACCATGGCGCCCCTCCCCTGACCGGACCCAAGCTACGCCACTGGGTGGTCGGACGGCGGGTACCTCCCGGACATGGTATACTAAGGGTATCGTGCCATAACACGTCTTAAAACATGTAGAACACAGTGGGTTACTCGCCAATTTGCGCCAAATTTGTCACATTTTGATGAATTTCTGGTCAATTATTGGCGATTTTGGGTTTTTGCTGCGTATACTGAAATTGCATATACTGAAATAGTTATACTGAAATTGCATATACTGAAATTGCATATACTGAAAATGCATATACTGAAAGTGCATTTACTGAAATTGTTATACTGAAATTGTATATACTGAAATTGCTTATACTGAAATGACCTGTTACCGCTACAACAACTTAGTGGAACTGAGAAGACTGGCATATTTTACCATGTAAACAACAACCTCAAAACGATTTAAGCGTTAAACATCCACACAGTGTACACACACTACATGATGCGACTCGACCAATTGACCAGACTCGACGATAGCCATTTCCGCGCGCATCCTTGCCTTGCGGTGGTCAATGCGGGACGTCTTCATAGCAAAGCACTATCCGTTTTACACCAGCACCGAGTTATTGTTACCCCAGTTACAGTGGCAACAGTATCCGAACAAAAGCTTTTGATTGTTTTGTCATGAAGGCGTTAGTAATGAAGCGAAGGGGCAAGTACATGGATGCGCTGCGCTGCGCAGTAAAGCATCATAAGCGCACCGAAAGCTTTATTGGCTTTGAACGATAGGTTAATACAACGCTGCAACTATGAGCGGGAAGGGCGTAGCTCTGGTCGGTACGACGTAGGCGAGTCAGAATCCGGACTAATCGACTGGTCGGTATTTCATGGCAATACGACATCCTTGGGCGTATAGGCTCTGCATGTAGTCGATCACGTCTTTTTGGCTCGCTTCGTCGACTTTCTAAATAGTGGAAATTAGGAGCCGTTCCAAATGAGATAGCGCACAGTGGGGAGCTGATCGATCATGTCATCTAGAACTTGAACGAATCTGGGTCCGTAGTCCTTCTCCAGAGTCTCGTACTAAACCGTGCAATATTATATGCACGTCATGCAGTGCGCTTACCGTCATTTTTAGAATTTCTTTGGCGAGGGTCCTGAACTGCGGAGTTGGGTAGGTCAGGATAAACTTGTTCTTGTCGAATTTGCGCAGAAATTTGTCCTTCGCCGCCTTGTACTAAACAAGCGACTAGAATCACGTTTTTGCAACTAAATGCGCTTACCTTCCTGTGAAGCTCTGCCCGACCCGTCACTCCAATTTCAGAACTGAAGGCGTGCCATGGCATGACAAGTTTCTCGTCTTTCGTCGGCCAAATCAGTTCGACAGCGGTGAAGAACCAGCTCTCGACGTCATCTTTGAAGGAGCGCTCCTGCATGGCGTGCGCGGCCCGAGAGGCGTACCTGTGCGTGCCGAAGTAGTTGACGCGACGACGACGCGGCCTAAAACAGCCGGGTAAGGGTGAAAGATCTATGTGTACCCACATCCAAGTCTTGTCGACTACATTGTAAAGGGCGCGCGACAAGGACAGGTGAGTGATGTAGCAGTACTGGTCATCTCCTTTCCCATCGTGGCGAATCACGAACGCGGAGGGTGTCACATCTCGATGTACACAGCCGATCTAAACACGCGCTCCCGAGTGGTCAAGGGTCGCGGACCTTACCTGATGTAGGCGCATAAGCGCAATGAAAGTCGTGTATGCGAACCCGACTCGTTCATGAAACTCAGCGTCTTTCATCTCGTGTGCCACTGACTCGGCGTGCTGAAACACACTCGTTTACAGCATAAACCAGCGGTTGACAAAACCATACATAATCGACGACGAGGTATGACAGCTTCTGAGGGTCAGGCGAGATCCAGAAGTACTTCAGTTGCGGCACGATTGCGAAACGGCCATAGACCCCTGGTTGTTGCAGATCACGAATCCGGTCCATTTCTCCCACGCGGTACAGCCGGTCAACGAAGGTCTAAACTGCTGGTACAAAGAAGTGCAACAAAAAAGTAGCAGCAAATCACCCTATAATTATGAGATGTACCGTATTCGGCTCTAGGCCAAAGGGAACCTTTTTTCTGACTGACATTATTCACGAAAAAGGGGGCCTTGCTAAAATAAAGCTTCAGCGGGACCGACGGTACGGTATGACCTATATATGGACCATAACGACCCGACAAACCTTGACGCGATCGGAGGGCTTCGAGTAGTAGATGAGGGCCGGGAATTTTCCCTCGAAGTTTGCATCGGCGACACCGTAGTCCTCGCTTCCTTTCACGTCCTCAATGAACTCCAGTTGCTTGAAGCGCCTGGAAGGAGTGTCGACAGCTATAGTTACAAAAATGCAATCCTACTCAGGTGTATATTCGTAGTGGGTGATAGTGCTCAGGTCGAGCTTGTCGCCCTTCTTAAACGGCCACTCCTCCTCAGGCGGCTGCTTGTCGAGCTTCGGCTTGTANAGTTGAGGTCTGAGGAAGTCTGAGACATCATGCTTCAAGCTTTGATTTAAGGTCAGAGTCGTCGTGCTTAAGGCTTTTAGTTGAGGTCTGAGGAAGTCTGAGACATCATGCTTCAAGCTTTGATTTAAGGTCAGAGACGTCGTGCTCCATGCTGGTCTGGGTCGTCTTGCTTCAAGCTCTTGTTGAAGTCTGAGGACGTCGTCCTGCAAGCTGTAATGTCTGCGTCATTTTGCTTGTGTCTTTCTTGGGTTCATAGTGTTTGTATGCTTACTGCGTGCAGATTAAGCCCTGCAGTGCGGCGTATGGTTCGGTTCTTTTATTGTAGGTTACTTCCGTGGAGATGAAGCGAGACGATCATGAGTCAGAGAGTTTCATTTTCGCGTCACGTGAGGTGCTGAAGATTGCTGCTGGAAGTTCTGCGTGTTCCGGATTGAAGTTCTGAGTAGTTCTGCTTGAGACTCTTCGGAGTGCTGCAGGAAGATCTGCGTAGTCATGCTGGAAGATCCGGGAATTCCTAAGTGAAGATCTACGTAGTCCGGCTTGAAGCTCTGAGAAGTCCAGCTAAAGCTCTAAACGGAACTGTTGAAGGCTTTGAACAGACCTGCGAGCAGCAGAACGCTGCGAGCTCTGGGTCGATGATCGCGGGTGGAGATGTAGAGCTGAGGAAGATGCCGCGAAGCGATGAAGGAGTTCACTTGAGAGTGAAAAGCGCAAAGCGCAGATGATATCGTCTCTCGTATTCACCCATGTTTATATTGTTTTGGTGTGCAGTCTCATGTATGCAAATTTGCACTTTGACCGGACATACGCGGACATACGTATGTCCGTGGCCGGACAGAGAAACTCGCATTTAATAGGGAGGACTTCGGTTCATGTCTCTGGTTTGGGGAACAGCAAGCGCTGTTTCACGACGAGTAAGCTTCTTGTTATGAGCTCAGTAGTGGACCTGAGAAGACTGGCACATTTCACGACGCTTTAGCCGAAAAAATTAAAGAAAACTTGCTGGATAAATGTCTGCCATGTAAATGTTGCAGCCGATGGTGTTTTTTTAGCCAACCACGTGATCGGCTAACGATGTTAAAAACGCGGTTGGCTGAAATTTCAGCCAACCACGTGGTTGGCTAGCCGATCACGTGATCGGCTGAAGGTTTAGCCAACCACGTGGTTGGCTAAAAAACACCATTGGCTGCAACATAAACAACAAGGACAAATCGTGCCGTATAACCGTCAAAAATCCGCAGTGTACTTCCACACTCGACGATATCCGTGTCCAGCTACCATATCCAGCTACCCTGCAGCTAAGAGTTACTTTCACCGCACTTGGCAATTGTTTCCGAACATGATATGCTTTTGGCGTTAGTAATGAAGCGAAGGGACAAGTACATGGATGCGGTGCGCTGCGCAGTAGAGCAACATAAGCGCACCGAAAGCTTTATTGACTTCGAACGATAGATTGATACAACGCTGCAACTATGAGCGGAAAGGGCGTAGCACTGATCGGTACGACGTAGGCGAGTCAGGATCCGGACTAATTCACTGGCTTGTACTTGGCATCATAACGACGTCCATGGGCGTTTAGGTTCTGCATGTAGTCGATCACTGCTTTTTGGCTCGCTTCGTCGACTTGCTAAATAATGGAAATAGTCGTTTCAGAGGAGTTAGCGCACAGTGGGGAGCTGATCGAGCATGACATCTAGAAGCTGAACGAATCTTGGTCCGTAATCGCTTTCCATAGTCTCGTACTAAACCGCGCAACGTTACATGCAACTCTGCAGTTCTCCCACCGTCATTTTTAGAATTTCTTTGGCGAAGATCCTGAACTGCGGAGCTGGGAAGGTCCGGATAAACTTGTTCTTGTTGAATTTGCGCAGAAATTCGTCCTTCGCCGCCTTGTACTAAACAACTGACTAGAATCACGTTTTTGCTACTAAATGCGCTTACCTTCCTGTGAAGCTCTGCCCGATCGGTCACTCCGATTTCTGAACTGAAGACGTGCCAAGGCATGACAAGTTTCTCGTCTTTCGTCGGCCAAATCAGTTCGACAGCGGTGAAGAACCAGCTCTCGACGTCGTCTTTGAAGGAGCGCTCCTGCATAGCGTGCGCGGCCCGAGAGGCGTACTTGTGCGTACCGAAGTAGTTGACGCGACGGCGACGCGGCCTAAAATAGTCCGGTAAGGAGTGAAAAGATCTATGTGTACCCACATCCAAGTCTTGTCGATTACATTGTAAAGCATGCGCGACAACGACAGGTGAGTCATGAAGCAGAACTGGTCGTCACCTTTCTTCTTGTGGCGAATCACGAACGCGGCGGGTGTCACATCTCGATGTACACAGCCGTGCTAAACCCGCTCTCCCGAGTGGTCAAGGACCGCGGACCTTACCTGATGTAGGCGCAAAAGCGCAGCGAACGTCGTGTATGCGAAACCGACGCGTTCATGAAACTCCGGGCCGTCTTTCACCTCCTGTGCCACTGACTCGGCATGCTTGAACCATATGATTACAGCATAAAGCAGCGGTTGGCCAAACCATACATAATCGACGATGAGGTATGACAGCTTCTCAGGGTCAGGCGAGATCCAGAAGTACCTCAGCTGAGGCACGAGTCCACGACGGCTTCCGACCGTTTGACGATCGAGACGTAAACTGTCCACTTCGGTCATGCGGGACAGCCGGTCAACGAAGGTCTAAACCACTGGTAGAATGAAGTGCAACAAAAGTAGGAGCACATCGACCTATAATTATGAGATCTACCGTATTCGGCTCAAGCACAAAAGCGGAACTTTTTGACGTTTTTTCGTCTGTTAAAATAGCGGTATGGGATAACGGTACGGTACGACCTATGTACACGATATGGACCCGATATACCTTGACGCGATCGGAGGGCTTCGAGTAGTAGATGACGGCAGGGAATTTTCCCTCGAAGTTTCCCTCGGCGACTCCGTAGTCCTCGCTCCCTGTCACGTCCTCAATGAACTCCAGTTGCTTATGCCTGAAAGGAGCGCTGTCAGCATAGACACGAAATGATGACGTGTAATCCTACTCAAGTGAAAATGCATAATAGTTGATAGTGTTCAGGTCGAGCTTATCGCCCTTCCTGAACGGCCACTCCTCCACAGGCCGCTGCTTGTCGAGCTTCGGCTTGTACGCAGCGTGTGCCATGACGTCGTCCCATTCGACGAGTCCTTCCTTCTGCGCGACTTGACCGTCGATGCCCGCGTTGTCGTCGAACTGTGTCTGTTGCCGGTGGCGGCACGGGATACAGAAGAAGACGATCCAGACGATCAAGCCAACGATAGCAACAAGCACGAGGAGTCCGCCCACGCCTCTAGAAAGAAATCGCAATTACATTTCGGAAGCATGTGATAGGTTCTAAACTTACGCGGTAACACCGATGGCCCACGTGGGGAACCCAGTACTGGTACTGGAAGCCAACGTCGAGGACGGTGTCGTATTGTTCTGAGACGAGGAAGTGGCGTTGCTGCTGTTGTGTGAGGCCGTGATCGCTGGCGCTGTCGTCGGTTCGTAGAAGTCGTAGAGGAGCCGAGCATTCATCTAAATAGCCATAGGAACTGGTGAACAATTAAGGAACCTTACAATCTTTACGTTGATCGGGCACGCTGGCTCCATGAGTGTCATGTTGACGCTGAAGTCGCCCGTAGCGAGCATGCAGTAGTCAGGCGGGACATGAGTGAGTAACGGTGGACAGTCGTCTGGGACAACGGCGCATACGGTAATTGCCGGCCCTGCGATCCTGATCCGCACCTTCTTTACCGGCCGTTGTGAAGGCGGTAACAGCTCAAAGTCCCAAGACTGCATTGATCTTTTGCCGTTTGCCGTCAGCCTGAGATCCCGAGTGCCGTCAAAATCGAATTCCCATTTGCACGAGTCTGATATTTCGATTCTAAACAATTACCTGAAGTGCTATCCAGCAAATTCCTAACATACTTGGCGATACTTGATTTTTCAACGTTACACTTTTCCAACTCGACCAACCAGGCGCTGCTATTGAACCTCCAGGTGATGTTAGCACGGTCGGCCTGCTCGTCCAATGCGATAAGTCTGGAAACATTTCGAAATTATCAGTCCCAGTCAAATTCAGGGAAACTGGAGTGAACCCAGTGGAAACATACATGTCGTTGCCCTGAAGCCTGACGGGAGATCCGTTGTACCATGTGTTCTTGAAGGTGGTCTTGTTGACTACCCGGAGCTCAGCCTTCGCAGAATGACGGTTGAGGATAACCACGCCGACGATAAGGGAAGTGTAGCGATGGATCAGCTGAAGCGAAGCGGATGAGGCATGGCTGACGAGCGAGGGGGGTGGCTGGAGGCATTCGATGGCGATAAGCGCACTGATGGTAGGGAGTTGGTCGTTGATATAGTTAATGGGCGTGGAGTGACGATTGATGCCGAAGTATGCGAATAGCAGAGGAGCGATTATGAACACGAAGTGCTGCGTCGATTGCACGTACATGATGCGGAAGAGCACGCACGCCGCGCCAAAGCGTAGATGGATGAAGAATGAAAGTAACGTCTTACCGGATGCTAACGTATGTCTTAGTTTTGCATACAGTCAACCCTCCAAAATCCCAAGTCCAGCTAGGTACAAAGAGTCATTGTCGTTGAGCGGATATAACGGCAGAGTGGAGGACCCGGAATTTTCGGAGGACAAACATTTTGGAGAACCGTGATAGGTTGAACTATCCGCGAGGAGAGCCAGTGATTTACTGAGACGGGCTATCACTATCAACTAAAGCGCTGGGCGTAGAGCCAAAAGCTTCCACTTCGAGCGCGATTAGCGCACAATGGGAGAATGCTTCTTGGATTTCATTAACTACAATACTGGTTAAAATAAAGCCTATCAAATGGCAATCACGGGACAGTTAGCTTTTAACTTGCCTTTTAGTGAAAAAATACATGAAGACTGCCAAGCTGTGCGCATACATGCGTGCAGTAATGCGTACCAAGGTGTATGCCATTCATGCGTAGTAAGCAGTACCCCATTTAGAATCATCGACTTTGCAGAATAAAAGTCGGCTCGTTTGATCGAGAGTCACGGTAAATGTCCTAGTAATACAGGCTTGTGTTCAGGCAAGCCAGAATACTCTTACCACGCCGGGTTGTTATGGGTTCATGCATGCATCATGCTTGCGATACCCCCGTGCGGCACGTATGGAATGCGCATGTAGTTCCATGCAAGCACGAAGTGCTAGCTACACTGTAGCCCTTGTACCAACTCACAGCATTCACATGCATACGATGCGGAACGGGGGTACATGCATGAGAGACTAATGTGATCACAAGAAAACTAGATAACTAAAATAGTTACTGGTCAACATTCTTCTGGAATCTCGATAGCGTCGCTGCGTGCTCGTCAGCGTACGCTAGTGGCGTGTGAAAAGTTATGCGTGCCTAGCCGTATTAGCTCTACGAGTAAGTTTGAAACCGTGCATCTGGCGGCGCATTGTGAGATAATTTAGGCCCCGTATAGCAGCAGGTGTCAACGCGTAAACTATGGGAAGCTGCACTGTGGTTAGCCTCTGTCCTATGGCTCACAATGCGCATTAGCCGCTTCACCATATGGAATTTTATCCTGTCGTCATCGTAAAGTGCAATTTCCAGGGGCAGTGAACACTTCGTTCCTCAGAGTGCCAAGAAAAAGGCGGAACGGCTGTACTGTCATTACGGGACGTGTACTGCCCATTCGGGTGTGGTTTTACGGTATATATGGAGGATTTATGCTTTAAGAAAGTCGGCTCCATTTGTGCGGATCATGCTATGATATTTAGAAACAGGAGCGGTGCAAAGAGTCGTTCTAGCCCATTCTAGCTGGCAATGCCACGATACAGCGAAATGACTGGTGTCCTGAAGGATGTTGACCATCTGTGCCCCTTATACCTGTCGACCAAAAATAGCTGCTTGACGATGCTTGAGTGAGTTCCGTAGTATCACTCATCCGGCCCGCCGCGCGGCTACTTCGCGCTTGGAGCTATCGCCAGCAGGCGTCAACCGACTTCGGGTCACTCTTTTTTGACCCGAGAGAGAACAAACAAGTGTGTCATCAAAGCGCGTCCAAGTCGCGCGTCCCATGTCCGCGAGAACTGAGCACGGGATTTGACTCAGCGGCTCGTGCGTCGGTTTACTCTGTAGTTCGGCGCGAGTGGACAGACGGTTTCTTCGATTACTTCGGGTTTCTTTCTCACGAAACATGCCCAACATCGATTCGTTCCGATCGCGTTACTGTTTTCGTCTTTTCGGCGGCCGGGATTAGCCCGCGCAACGGAATGTCTAGCGCCAACACCTCCGGCTACAAGCATCGGTCCAACAATGAAGGCTATTTTTTCTCACTTCGTGAGCTTGCGAACCACTTCTCGCTTCTGAGCGGGCCATCAAAGTGCACACAGCATTGAGCGTTTAATGACTCGGCGCTAGTTCGGTAGAACCCAATGGCAACCTTATAAGTGATCGTTGTCTTTGCGTACGTGTTTAGTCCACTGCGGTGACGTAAGTCCAACTGCATGTGTCGTTCACTATGCTTGATGTTGTGTGCTTGCCAAGCGTCGCGCGTGTAATTTTACACTACTACTCGTAAATGGCAACCTAGCACAGTGACCGTCAACTGCCCTGAAGCTGTGAGGATGATCGTTATTACCCAAAAATTCTTTGATCGTGGTTACTGCCTATACCCTTGCTACTCTGAATGACTTATGACTTCTTTGTGGCATTTCAATTCCCTTCCTTTAGAATTGCAAACTCAAGCTTAGACGGCAGTGGCCTGCAGGAATCTACCGAGCGGAGGCGAAGGAGGTCGTGCAATGCGGCCAGCGCGGACGCTGTTAATGACACTTATCGCTTACCTCTGCACAGGTACCCTATTTTGACGAGAAGTACTTTTTACTAATGTACTACAAAAGGACCTAAACTGACTTGTAGGACAATGCCTCGCCACAACGGACCAAATAAGACAGTGGTTGATGGCGAACAAGCATGCGCTTCCTGAGACGGCGCAACAAGCGTTAGCTAGCGCCTCAGAAGGCGACTTCGCAACAACCATTCTAAGGATTTTTGGTTTCAAGAGCGTTAGCAAGTCCACGGTGACTAAGGAGAGACTTGTGTCTCTCACAACGCTAACAACTCCCGTTCCTCATTCGTCCTCTACGGCTAAGCCGAGAAGCGCACCGTTTGTCGCAGGCGACGGTACGTTCCAGCCTCATAGCTTTCAACCGTTGCACTATTTAGTATGCCCGTTCAATGCAAGCCCGCTCATGCAGGGCAACGACTACGTCTATTGCAAACCATCTTCACCGGGTGCATGCCCCGTGGACTACGTGTGCGACCAGAGCTTCGTACTGGGCCGCTCCATCTGCTGCAGGGACCGACCGCGAAGTTCCGAAGCACAGACGAAAGCCGCTATCAAATCGAGCAGTACGCGAATCGTTTGCCCTACTGCCACACAATCCCAATGGATATGTTTAGTTTTGACAAGCAAGCGACCTCCGATCCGCTGGAATTCCACACCGTTGCCGCCAAGCGCGGCAACGCTACCACCGCTTGGACCACCAACCACTAAAAGAGCTCCCTGGTACATTAAGGACCGCGACAGGTTAGTTTGCAAGTTGCAGTAGGAGCAGTAGAATGGAACACCTCATTTGACCTGAAATTGACAGTGTATGTATTGAAGGACACCCGCGCCTACACTGCTTGGTTTCCAAACGACAACCGAGCGTACCCGAAACCCATGGGCTCGACTATGGTCTACGACAACTGCAGCACCGAATTTGGTGAACGTGACTGTCATGCAAACTGGCAGTATAAGCACGCTCAGAGTTGGTTTTTGACGCTAGTATGTGTTGCCACGTGAAGAACAGCAGGCCACCTCTCGACGTCATCTTTAGGACGGCCAAATAGAGTCCATCGGTGCGATCACGTTAATTAACGACAACGGAATATGGACCTTAGTCGATACCGGTGCCGCCAGCGAAACGGAAATTCTGCTGAGAAGTATTTGCTGCGGGCTCAGTCCGCATGGACCAAACAAAACTTTAAGGTCTGGCGAGAGAGTCTGTCGCCCTCGAAGACATCTCTACCGTTGTGATCACGCACGGACATCCCGGCCACATGGGCAACATGAACTTTTTTGGACAGAAGCCGATTCTCTTCCATTCAATGGTAATGGAGTCCTCATTTGTACAATGCGTAATGAGTAATTTTTAGGAGTATATTGGACATCACATTATGCCTACGGAACTTAAAGACGTACGTTTAGTCTGAGTGATGCGCGGGCGGCGCTATCAGTAGACGCATGTAACATGCCGGTTTAGCGTCCCTACCGGAAGCTCTCTACAAATATCGAGGTCTGGAAAACTCCCGGGCACACGCAGCATGACCTCAGTGTAATCGTTCACAACGTCGCCGGCTATGGGTCCATGGCCATCGTGGGAGACCTTATTCCCTCAGAGCAGTTTGTCTCCGACAGGGTGAGCCTGATCAGCTGATTTTTGTTCATCGCGTTGGCCTTTAGACGGACCAGATGAACGAAGAGGGCGTTTGGGACGTGATGATCAAAAGGCAGAACGCGAATCTCATCATCTGCATGGTCGACTGGGTTATACCGGGACACGGAAGGCCGTTTAGGGTGCTGGCTACTTATAGGTATGTCTGTCTTCGTTGGTGCTATGTCACGCTCAATTTGTAACAGTTAAGTGAACCTAGTCGTGGTTTAGGCAACAAGCGGGCTGCGCAAGACGACAGAGGCGACGACTGTGATTTTCAAGTGCATTCTTCTCAGCACTTGTTGTCCGTGACATCTCACTGGCTATAGATAAAAGTAAACGCATCACGCTTTCGTATGTCGCTAATGATTGTCGTCCCAATGGCATACGATCACTGCTATTTGCCGTGACTCGAGATAATCTAGCGACCAGCAGTAATACAGCAACGTTCTCCTTGGCACTAACGTTTCAGCACTACCACGTTTCGGCATCACGTGTTACCGTCCCGGCAATTCCTCGGGTTGCGGCACTTCGTCCTGTGCCTAATATGAACGAATATCGCAAAACGGGCAGCGACTACCCACTTGCCGCTTTGCGTGCGCATGTACCCGGCTGTACACGCGTACTTAAATTGTGGAGGGTGTTTACTGTTTGCTACGACTGTTCCGAGAGTGCCGTTCAGTAGAAGTGTGCACAAGAAAATTTATGCCTCACTGGGCCTCCATAAACAAATTAGTTCTTCCCAGAGATATCTTTGGGCTCTTCTCCATCCAGGATGCGCTTGTGCCGGTCCCGTACGGTATTCGGGGCACATTTGCGACTGAATTGATCATCCCAATGAACCTGAGAGCACTATCAAAACTGAACGGAAACCTACTGCAAAGGCCCATTATCTCTTCAAATGCCTGCTGGATTACGCACCCTGTCATTAGGTATAATCCTATCCGCAGTAAGCTGCCTACAACAGGGCCCAAGTTAAGGGCTTTCATGTTCTCCGCGACACCGACGAAACCTAATGCCATCTGTCCCGTCCGCAGTCGTCTGCCCGATGCGGAAAAGATTCGCGCGTACGCCAAGTGACGGACTAACAAGACCGGCGGTGTGTCGCCGCGCCTGCGCTTAGCGAAGACGGCACTGGTGCCGAATTTCACTGGCTCCGTCGTTTGTCGCGTGCGGGTCACCGCGGAAGCAGACAATTTGCATATAAAATGCATATGTCAAGGGAGCGGCGCCCGCGACAACCGGCGCGACAAGCAGCCAAGTGCCGCGCCGCAGTTGTTCGAGCGCTTGTCTTTGGTGAAAGCCGCTTCTCGCCGTTAACTTTCCCCGCGCGAGGACAGGCCCCATTGATTTTATCGCTCCGCGATGCGTTCTCGATTTTCGCGCATCACATTCTTTTGTGGCCCATTGGGACCGCCGCCTCGGACGATGGATGACCCCGAGTGACCCATTGAGTAAACTTTGACCTTTTCGGAATTTCAGGATTCGCGGCAATGATTAATTCTCAAAATCTTCGGCGGCAAGATGACTGGCACTACCCGGGCGAAGTGTTCAGTCAGCGAGCAATCATTTTTCCGTGTCATACGCCTGCTTCTCAGTAGCGAAGCCATGCTCGTCTACTGTTTCAGATGGCCAAAACTGGCATGCAATGAAACCCCGGAATTAGTTAAGACACATGCTTACCTGATGTCCTCGTAACGTTTCCAACGTGGTTAGGACTTAGGCTAAGGTCCGAGTAAAGGCCTGTTCAAAACCGGAACTTGTCACCCGTCTACGTCTTGTAGGCTTAGACATTTATACTTCCTGCTGGGTCTTCTAGCAAACTGCAAGAAGAACCAGCAGGTATCACGTGATTTATCGTACTCTAGAGTTATTGAGGAACAGAGCTTTGGGAATATAAAAACTGCTATTTGGTTGTGCCGCTAGATCAACGTTCTTTTGTGGTGCACAACTGTGCGCAACCATTCGCCATCTAGCCCCTAGCTATGAGCATCGGGACCTAAAGGCTGGTAAAGCTAAGTGTCCTCGAATCTTCTTCAAATGCTCAATACACTGGAAGGTACCGTGAGAAGACATCGAAGTCTTCTCACTCCCAACCACATCATGCCTTTCATGATCACAGACAATGGCGCTCGCTCTTAGCGTCGTACTCAAGCATGGCCTTGATTGTTTCGATGTGGCCGTGGCCTACAGTCACTGAATGCTTCCGCTCAATTGCGAGAATGTTTTGGCTACGGAAGAAAATGGCGGAGGCATTCTTCGGACCTGAATGAATTTGCTGGCGCCAATTGAATAGCTTACCAGGGATATAAAAGGGCAGCGCAAGGCTGCTTCCCCTCATTCCCATCGTCCACCACCACCAACGGGGCCCCTGGCGGCTAGAAGACGCATACAAACAGGCGGAAGCCATTCCACGTTGGTCGAAGGGGACGTCCGCGAATCCAATGAATTGCTTACGCCACATTAAGAACGCCGGGCCTTTTTATGCCGGGCACTCGATGCTTTCGGATGGACATCAGCAAATAAAATCTGTGAATGTGAGGCGAGCCTCGCGGACCAACAAGCACCGGCCGGGATCGAGCCTCCTGCCGGGAAAATGGGGGGAATCTGTCCACTCTGCAAATGCGCAAAAACGCACCAAATGGGTTTGTTGTCTGTTGTGGGGAGTTGCCATAGGGCGCATTTTTAATCGATTCCCCACAACCGGCGCCCTGGTCCTGCAGCCTTTCCGCTTAGCAAAGCGGGTGGAGAAAAAAGCTGTTGCCTGCCGAGGCGGCGGCCGGCAAGCGGCGATTATGCGGGCGCTTGCACTGGTAGCCCATGTCAGCCGGCGATAATTATCGGTCAGCGAGCGCGCACCCGTTTCTTTTCGGGTTGAAGTTGGCCAAGTTTTTTTAAAGCGCGCCTTTCTTTCGGCGCGCCGTGCAGCGATTAAATGCGCTGCGTGGGCCCGACGACGGTCGCTACGAGAATTCCCCGTGCAGCTCCAGTGTACTTTTGAATACATTTTGTAAACTGAAAAAAGCTGAGTGAAAGCAAATTTATGTTACCGTGTCTCGGTGGTACATAATCCTGCACATTCGCTAAGCTAGACGTTCGATGCTCCACAGTTCGTAATACTTCAACTTTGGCTTAAAACACCGCAACCAAAGGTCGTTTTGTCCGACTTTACGAATTTGAAGTAACACTCATAAATGTTCGATTCCATGTTATTTTAGAGTGGCGGGACTGAAGACTGCGACATCCAAGAGCGCCGAACAAGCGGCTAGGTTGAAAGCCGGTGAAAAAAAGCTTAGGGTGCTGTTTTCCTAATTACGGGCGTTCCATGTATCATTGAGTCCTACCTTAATGGAAGTGTGTGGGCGATAAGTAGCGATAGTACAATCACGCCAGCGTACGCACTCTGCGTTGACCGGAGATTGTCTTAATGCGCCGCTAATCATATCCATTTTCCTTAGGGGGACGTGGGTCAAGTGCCGTGCTTACGTTTTAACTCGTTAGCGCTCTGATTCGTGTAATTGCGTCGCGCGAGACGTGCCCTCCAGGGAGCGCATTATCCGAAATAATTCAATGTCCCTACAAAATGACGGAAACTGCTCGTGAAGGTGTCGGAAGTGAGCCGCATGTCGTGATTCGCAGTGGCCGAGAAGTTTTCCGTGTGGCATCCGTCCGCGGCGTATCGGGTCGCGCGATAGCGTGTTATGAATTGTATCCGTCCGGCCGCCTCCTCCTCCCGCTCCTCGGGACGCTTCCAAAAGTTAATCCCCCTCGATTTAGCCATTCCTCCGCCGCTACCACCGCCGGCAGGAAGTCATCGCGGAGGTCGTCGGTGTAGGAGAGTTCGGGAATGCGACGTCGCTTCGCCTGCGTCTCCTGGCCGCCACTACCGCTCCTACCGCCGCTGGGTCCCATCGCGCCGGAAGACGTCGACGAAGTAAGCGGCTCCTGCTGCAGAGCTATGCTGCTCCGACGGTGCCATTAATTGCATCTATACGCGGCGGCATAACGCGCGCTGGGCCACGGGAAAAGCCAAGCGTCGAGTTGGACACGGCCGCAACTCTTAAGTGTTTTACCTCAACGACGAAGGACCGCCGCCGCCTCGGGCGGACACGTATATTCGGATCAGATGTGAGTAATTGCCGCCCGCCCGGCGTGGCGCGTCAAATGTCATTTGCATCATAGCCTCCTCTAATCCCATCCGAGATCATGGACCGGTCCGGAGAGGGCGGCGCAGTGCGAGCGGCTATTTCAAGAAGCATAGTTAGAAGCCCTTGTAATGAATGGGCCTCTCGATGAAGTATTGGCCGCGGGATGGGTAATAACTGTTTCGGTGGGTTAAGAGGTTTTCGGCCAGATCGCGGCAATGACCCGCTTTTTTTCTCGCAGCTAATGACCATCGGAACAGCTTTGTTTACTTAAGCGCTCTTTAATACATCGAAGCATTTTCGTTTGTAAAGTCTCGCATTGCATAAATGAAAGTTTATCCTCACGCTAGTTCTTCGCACAGGCAGCTTCGCTATTAGGATAACAGGTATCCCAACTTCTGGTTTAGTACACAATAACGTGCTCATGTTAGTGGCCGCTCTTGGTGCGACCTGGCCGTCTTATGCATGCAGCTTCTGATGACATTTGTCTATGATGTATGCGTTGCCCCTCCATGCGTGCATATGCCATCCGCCCCGCATGGTGCGCCATGCATGCCGTCTGTAGATAACTGGATTGCATGTTGTACCCAGTAAATCGTCCAGTGCATTGGCTCCGCATGGACATTCCTTCACGCGTTTGTATGCGGTACAACTTAGTGTGCATGCTAAAGTGCTACAACTTCACAAAAGTACGAAGCTTGTGGCCAGTCTCACCAGCGCTTTAGGTCATCGGTAGCGAATCTGGTATTAGCCCGTGTATCAAGGCGCGCTCCTGGTGTTGGCCAGCTAGCAGCCTAGCACCTAACCCTACCTTGCAGATTTTCTTTGGCAGTAATAACCCATGAGACATTGTTTACCCTCTTGCACCTTGTGGGAACCAGTCATTTTTCTATCTCGCTAGTTAATAACCGCGTCCACGGCCTTTAGTTAAATCTTACTAGTTAGCGGTCGCGCGTGTATTCATGACTTGCCCTTTCTGCGGATTTATCTCCGGAGGCAAATGCCAAGATCCCATCCCCCTATTGTATTCATGGCGTGATGCACGCTCGAGTGGTTATTAAAAGCGGCGCAGTGGTAACACTTCCCCGCGTCGCTGCCTCACAAAGCCCGACATTTGTTACGCAGCGCTGCGGTCACTCCTCTTTCTCGGGGCTTTATCGCACTTTAATCTGGCAGGAATTCCGCTTTCATCGATAGGTTATGGAGATGAGGCCTCCGGGTGGGGCGTGCTTCGGCACTCCCCAGGGTGCCGAAAACATCTTTACTTCTCGCACTCTGCTATTTGGCACCGCGCCTCTTGCTGCAAGCGCTGAACGATGTGTTAACTGCCCCAACCCGCCTGCCAACTTAGTGACTAGTGAGCGGCCATTGTTTTCAGCTTAATGTTCTCCGCGTCCCGCCGACTAATTGCTCAACTCGTGCCAGTGCTCTTCCTTCTTCTTCGGTGCCTTGTCGAATGTGCCTTTAACGGTAAGTGCAGGCCGTCGCACTAAATGAGAAAACACGTCGGATAAACAAACAGTTCAACAAAGCCGTATCATGACCATCGGAAGACAGTAGACGCCAATGCACTTGATATCAACATGCTGCCCATAGACTACGGTGTGGTAGAATAGCCGACCTAAAATGCTTGCTTCCCGCAAGATGCCTACCTTAATGGTTTTGGTGTTAATAGCGTGTTCCGTTGTGAACACACCTCCCGGAGTTTGCCATCGAGGTAGCAACAGGACGGAGCGAACATGGCGAGGGTAGGAATCCCGGTAAGACGCATGAGAGGACGTCATGGTGGAGTTGGTTTAAGCCAAGATGCCAATAAAGCCAGGCGTGAATGGTTGTCCAACGAAAGATAGAATAATGTCCATGTCAGTTTCTAGCTTCTGGTCGTTGCTGCAGGTTGCTAATGCACTAGCGCGTTTCACCGTACCGTTTAAGTTTTTAAGTGTTTGCAACGACGTACTTATTTTTGTGCTCGGGACTTTGAAAAGTTAAGGTTAAGGCTGGTGCATAAAACAAGCAAAGCCGCCTCAAGGACATCCTTTTGGTTGCTAGGTCTCCACACACAGCATCGTACAAGAAAACACCATGCATGGGATAGGTATTTGTAAGTGTGCATTTGTTGCAGATGGCCCCGTGCTGCTCGTCCGTCCCGACTCGTCCACTGTCGCACTGCACACTAGCGTGAAGTTCTTCTGCCGAGCCACCGGAGCACCAACACCGTCCATAATGTGGCTACAAAATGGCCGACTCATTACAGAAAACAGGTATACCGGCTTGCGTACGTACGCTCCATAGAGGCACATGATGGATTTCAGGTATCAGATAAAGCATACTGCCAACAGCTTCTCAACGCTTCACTTAAAATCGGCTTTATTAGCGGACTCGAACTCCACAATTAGTTGTACAGCAGAAAATGGTGTTGGAGAACCGGTAAAAGCCGAAGCCAGGCTCGTCGTACTGCCACCGGGTAAGCACCGCCATACCTAGGCGCATAATACATCTTGTCGTTCATGCCGCATTGCTTATGCTTAGATGACTTACCATCTGGTTTTCCGACTATCGAAGCACACCCGAAAATGAAGTCGGTGGAGAACGGGAGGACAGCGCACCTAACTTGCCGCGTAAAAGGCGATCCAACGCCCAACATCCTGTGGCTGCGAAATTCTGAACCGCTAGATATGCGAGCAGCTGGCCGCTACTCTGTGTCAACGATGGGGAATCCAGGTAATCGTATTCACGCTGAATCACGGTAATTTATCGGGTATTATCTGTCCATAGGGCTCCGTATGAACCGTTTTTAGGGGCGCTAATGATTCAAAACGCACGAGAAGACGATCAGGGCACGTACGAATGCGTCGCGCGGAACGTTCACGGCGTCCGTCATTCGCAGCCTGCACAGCTGTATGTGAAGTGTAAGTTGTACTACCCTCCCTTCATCAAGCCAGTGTGCATTTTAGCGAGACGTGTCCCGCCCTACTTCTCCTTCAAAATCCCGCGAATCTACCGGATTGGCACTGGCGGCAGCTTGAACCTCACGTGCGTCGCCGTCGGCTATCCCATGCCGCGCGTGTTCTGGAAGAGGCAGTCGGACGATTTCTACCTGAACGACCCGCGGACTGCACCAGTTGGGAAGAACATCCTCACGCTAACGAACGTGCAGGAAACCGAGAGCTACAAGTGTACTGCAGTGAGCAAGCTGGGCAGCATAGAGGCGTTGACAACGGTGCAGGTGGAAGGTAGGCATGAATTTCCTTTACGGTCCAACTGTTATGGTCGTAGGTATCGAGGTCTTGCCAGTCTTTCATATGCTTATGCTTGCTTTGATCTCCTCAATCTGTTAGCGGCCAAGTATTTGTGTGCTGTGTCCAGCTGTGTGTGTTTGCAGACTCGTTGGCCGACCCGGTTCCGCTGAACGTCCGCGTCACATCTGTCAGCGCGACGTCTGTCAACATCGAATGGGACAAGATTGAGGGTCACGCTAGAGAGAAGGACCTGAAGGGTTTCGCCATTCGTTACCGCAAAAGGTATGCAAGAAGAGAAATTACGAGTGCAAACGTATTCATTTCAAGGTATAGCGACGAAGCAGAATTCCGGGAACAAGTTACTCCTGCCAAATCCCATCGAGCAACAATAGAAGGGCTGGAATCAAACCAGGTAATGCTATGACCGTAACTACCATTTTTTACCGGAATGGTGTCAGTTGTGTTGCCATTCCTGAGGCTAACTGTCTCAGAGAGTAACGTGCTAGAAGATTACCGCACCATATTCGTAAAGGTTGAATCGAGCGAGCTAATTGATAGGTCACTTTCCCATCTCTTCGTCTGGCCTTTGCGGCCGAGAGAATGTTGGGTTAGTCGGATCCATTTCTGTCTGTCCGTGTCCGCCTGTCGCCAATGTCATCGATATACTTGCAGCTCTACGAATTCTACCTGGAGACTATCAGCAAGAACGGCCGCAGTGCGCCATCGGCAAAAGTAGAAGCGCAGACGAAGGGAAGGTCGCCTGTCAATGCACCGCACAATCTAACTGTTCACGTGCTTGGGGAAACCAATTCGGTAAGTTTCAGGGCAGGGAGGTGCATATGGCATATGTATCACTGAGTCTATCTGAACATTTTGATTGTTCGTTCATGGCGGTCAACGCAATGGGCCGTACCCTACTCGTCTTCACTTACCACGATTTCAGGTTCTCCTACAGTGGGTCCCCTCCATGGAACAGAACCCGATAACGGTAGGTTAGCGTCTTGCCGGACAGTGTCAATAACTGTCGGATTCAGGGCTACAACGTGTACTACACCGACAACTACGCATCTCCCGTCGACCAGTGGAAGAGGGTAAGGTGTCTTCCCGTTCCTGGCTTACCTTAGGAGTAGTTACTGTAGCTTGGACATATAGCAGGCTATGATGACCGATGCACGACGCTAACATTTTGCCCCTTAACGGTTTGTCCTTAGTGGTCAAAAATTTAGCTGGTCGAATCGTCGAATCTTTCGCGTTCTCGTACGGTCATGACAAGTTGAAACAAGCAGCCAAGTTTACTTACCTACTTGATATAATTCGAGAGTGGGACATGATTGGTTGGAAGCCGTCGAACCCCTACGTAGGACCGTCTAGGTTGACTTTGACCAGGGCATTAAGTACAAGCGGGTTTACTTTTGATATCCCATGAAACCAAGAGGTTCAGGACCAAGTGCGACAACGCGAACTGTCGATAGTGCTGAAGGACTTGGGCGCCGAGAAGGTCTACTACACTCGCGTGCAGGCGTACAACGCAGAAGGCGTCGGACCGCTCTCGGAAACGAAGTCCTTCAGTCTCCGTCGCGGAGGTAAGCGCCCCGGGCTAAAGGGCACGGTTTTTGCCGTTGGTGCATCGAGGGCTCGGCAAATATGTGTCGTGAGAAAGGGCCATGGAATTATCCCGGCTTCGCGAGCTCTGCTCCTCATCCCGTTTTCCGGCTTCCGCCTTCTCCGCTCAACTGCTGGTCCAATTTCGGCCCTGCGCCAACAAGTCCCCAGGCGATTGTGCGCGGGCGCGCCTCCACTGTTTGGCCAAATTTTTTGATAATTCCGCCGCTTCTAATTTCTCTCGGCGGCTTTTCGCTGGGAAAACGCCGCCCGTCGCGGGCTACTCGCTGCGCTGGCGCGCATCCATCGCGGCGGTTCGGCGTGTTATTTGACCTGACGCATTGCGCGCACATTTGCATTCTCGGGGTGGACGCGAGCCAAAAAGAGTTCGTCGCGTCCCGCCGAGGCGCGACCCCCGACTAGGAGAGGGCCAATCGATCCGTAGTAAGCAGCGACCGCGAGGAGCGAGGACGCATAGCGGCGGCCTTGCCGGCCTTCTTCCACACTCCTTCCACGGCAGATGTGCGTCGGGCGACTCCGACGCCGCGTTGTCCGAACGGCCGCAGCAGCGGACAGCGGCTGCGCTTTCTGGATGCACGCGTCGGGAGGATATGCGCCGCTACTGCTGCTGCTGCGCCTTGCGGCTTTTTGGCGCTGTCCAGCGGCAGGATTTATGGACACGAAGTCCATTTCTTCTAATTCCCTCCGCTTTCTTATAAATGGGTTCCGCTCGACGGCGTGTTCGGTCAAGTGTGCCAATGAATCGAGTGCCAAAATTTTGACGTACATGAGTGCCAAAAATATTTTTTTTGGCACTCATGGTCCGTACAAGAGTGCCAAAATTACGATTTGGCACTCAAGGTCCGTACATGAGTGCCAAAAAAATACTTTTGGCACTCATGGCTTTGGCACAAATGCCCGGATTTGTGTGCCAACAGTCATTTGTGCCAACTGACCAGACTTTTGTGCCAAACTAGAATTCTGGCCGGACTTTTGTGCCAACGGTCATTTGTGCCAACATTGGCACAAATGACCGGCTAATTAATTTTTGTTCTTTTGCGTGTTTACTACTTCGCGACTACTACATCTACTTCGCCATCTTACCAGTAATGTGTGAGAACATTCGACCCCCTAAATTAAGTAACCGCAGGCTTTCCGGCAAAAATTAGCTTTTGCCACAGGCGGTCATTTGTGCCAATTTTACGGCATACACGGCAAACGATCACATGTGCCAAAAAATTGGCACAAATAACCAAAATTTTTTGGCACAAATGTCCGTTCGTTTGGCACAAATGACTTTTCGTTTGGCACAAATGTCCGGCCCTACTTTGGCACAAATGACCGTTTGGCACAAATGTCCGGGTCGGTCATTTGGCACAAATGACTTTTGGCACTGATGGTTTTGGCGGCCATTTGGCACAAGTGTCTTTTGGCACTCGTGGTTTTGGCGGTCATTTGGCACAAAAAGTTTGGCACAAATGACTTTGGCACTCATGGTTTTGGCACACTTGACTGGTGACCCTCGACGGCAACGTCGAATAGAATAGACCGAATCGGCGCGTCACTCGCGGCCATTGTCCGCGCTTATGCCCTGTTGAAATTAGGCCCTCAGCGGCTCCGAATTTGGCCCATGCCCACTTAAACTTGACTCTTACTCGGTCGACGTAGTGCTTGTTCATTGTGCCCTTTCGATTAAGTAACGAATGTCACGCTGCACCACTTACTGGCTATATCTTACCCTTCATTCCTTTGCTCGGCCTTACCGAATCGGGTCAAACGCTTTCGACCGGGTATTCACGGATAAGTTGCGTTTCCGTAGCAAATTAAGTCCAACCAACGCAGGTGTTTTCCCACGACGAAAAGGTGCGCTTCAAGGTCGCTTCGCGGTCATTATCGCCACCCTAAGATCTTATCGACCAAATACCTGGAGCGCATGCATTCGGGTCCTTTATTGGTACAGCGGAATATTTTCGAAAGGTTTATCGAATCGTATGGCCCAAACTCAAAGCCCGAGCATAGTTTCGTGACCTTAAATTGCATGCTTTTTTTACACCGTTTAACGGCCGCCGATCTCGTAAGAAACTCTGTTGGCGAATCGCCCAAGAAGGCAATGATCATGCTTTAGTGCAAGCCCACTTCTTTCCCACCACACTTTATTTGTTTGAAGAGAATGTTTTGACACGCATGACTCCTTCTCTTCAAGCTTGATGGAAAGGAAGTTTTCTCGTTCGCTGCGGCTCGGCTTGCGAACGCCTTGTTTGTCTTGACGAGAGTACGCTTATGATATATTCCGGAACTTTTAGCTCTGTATTTGAGTCTAAGGACAAACCTAAATTCGACCAAATGCTTTATCAGTTTTTCCTGTCGAATGCGTTAGGGCTCTTTTGGATACTTGTGCCAGCCGTGACGTGACGTAAGCGGACAAAGTTTCGCCGAAACGCATGTAACTTTTGGTCTCTGTGTCACCGCATGGAATTGGCCGTGTTCTACTTCCTCGTTTACACTTTACCGCCAGCTCTACTAGGCGAAAAACGAAAAGGTTTCGAAAGCTCACTTCAAAGCCGACTTGTTCAGCCTCTTCTTCCCATGAGGCCTGCCATAATTGACAGAGATGTGTCATCCTCCTTTCAGCGAATAAGCTCGATGCCGTACAAGATGTACTGGTGCACTCCAGCGCCTAGTTGTTGCGTCATACGCGGCAGATATCGCTGAACCGATTCTAAGTGCCCTTCTTTTGAACATCCGCGCGGAAGTCGAATCCCCGTCTTTCATCCGCACCATCCCGTTTTCATTCTGCCGGTTTCGTCTAGACTCGCCACCGTTGCGCGTTCCCACCACCTGATGATGTCCTTTTCACTGCGTTGCGATGGCTCATTTGGAACTCTTTCAGAAATGAACTCATATTCTCGTCAGTTGCACTCGTAGCAGCAAGTTCCCTACCACTTCAATGCCTAGCAGTCATTCCCGAACAGTTGAATGACCGTTTTGATTCTTTCTTTTCTTTGGCTGGCGCTTTGCCAGTTTCATGCAGCCGATGGCTACCGCAGAGGTACGTACAAAACTTCTCCGCTTTAAGTGATATCGACGATACGTATTGTTTGCAGTTTGTCCCAGGTTGCTGGAGTCACGCTTAGCTTAACGGTTGGCGTTAGCTTTTTACTCGGTTTGTCGGCTAGCTTGAGCACATTAAAAATTCCCGAGGGTGTAAAGCCATTTCCTTCTCCTTTTTGCTCGAAACCGGGTGAAGACGCGCGAAACGGAGAAGCGAACAAAAAGTATGTGCGTCGAATGCATCGTTAATTAGCGCCACTTAACGTCCGCCCTCGCCGCACTCGTTCAAAATGCAAGCGCGGTTATTAGCATGGCAAAGTACAAAGCGATCAGCCGAAAGTTGATGGCTGAATTTTACAAAAAGACCTGGTGGTACGAGGCCGGAAACTACTACTGGTGGAAAGGTACGCCCTCGGACGCCTAACCGCCGAAAATA
The DNA here is from genome assembly GCA_020875895.1 of Aphelenchus avenae. Classification (NCBI taxonomy): domain Eukaryota; kingdom Metazoa; phylum Nematoda; class Chromadorea; order Rhabditida; family Aphelenchidae; genus Aphelenchus; species Aphelenchus avenae. The sequence continues at coordinate 803,428 of JNEY01000013.1, forward strand.
TTCGTAGCTAGCGGCCCTGGCAACTTTCAAAGTAGCGAGCCCTTGAAAGCATGACCTTAAGTGTTGCTTTTCTCAAGTAAACCTGCTTTCAGTTCCCACGGCACCGCAAAATGTCGCAGTCACTCTGCTCGACTCTTCCACTGCGAATATCACGTGGGACCCGCCGGTGCAGGACTCCAACATTCCGCCGACAATGGGCTACTACGTCTACAAGGAGAGGTTCGTCAACGGCGAACCGCTGCTCGACAGCTTGCGGAAGGCGATCGCGATTGCGGACGAAAGCGTAAGTTATGTTTTCCGCGTGCCTAAACGCTCTTGCCCAATTCAGAAATGCCATGCGGTGGTCCGGGATCTCGAGCCCAACTCCGAGTACGCGTTCCATGTGGCGGCGTTCAACAAGTACGGAGATGGCGAACATGCGGTCAGCAAGCGCATAGTCACCGGTGGCAGACGTAAGTTAAAGCCAGCATTCGCGGAATGCGAGAGTCAGTATTACCTTGGATATTGCCATTTTAGCACCTTCACCACCTCGTCCGCAATCGGTCAGCCTGCTCAGTGAGGACCACCCACTACAAGCACGCGTCAAATGGCTGCCACCTCAGTTGACGTTCGGCAAGCCGATCACTCGCTACATGATTTGGTACAAGCCGGCCGAGAGCGCCGTCCACCACGCCATCGAAGTGGCGCCAACGGTCGAGGAAGTCGTGCTTGACGGCTTAGGTAGGTAGAAGCAGCTCAAGACACTCGGAAACACGCTTATGTTTTAGTGGCCGGTCAGGAGTACGAAATCCTTGTTGCCGCTGAGAATGAGTTCGGCATGAGCGTGAACGCCACGGAAAGTCTCGTGACGCCCATTGGTGTGCCCGATAGCGAGCCGCTCAACATCCGATACGTCATACGGCAAAAACTGGTTAGACTTCTTGGCTGTTCGGCCCTTACATAGAGTCGTCTAGGTCTCAATCCACTGGGATCCGCCCGCATGGGAACACCGTAACGGCAACATATCCTACTACCACACGGTGCTCACCAGCTTGGACAGCGAAGGAAGGAAGGTCGAACGGAACGTGAGTATGACGATCCAACTGAGCGTTCTGATGTGCCAGTTCTTCCAGGTTACGGGTTCGTCCACCACATACGAGGTGAATCCCAAGCTGGAGTACGCCTTCCGAGTGGCAGCGGCAACCATTCGCGGCGAAGGACCATGGTCACCAGTGCTCAACATCGTGCCCTCACTCGACGGTAGGTCTTTTTTTAGCATACGTCACTGCTGGCTTTGCACGATACATTGACGTATACGCAGTCACAGAACACAGGTCACTGGTACCGATCACATTCATGCGTCAGATACATCGTTATGGCATTGCACTGCACTTGGCGCGCTCTTGCTTCTCAGTACTCTTTTCTGCCGTAGCTCAAGCTAATCACATGTCCTTGTGAAGTGCACGATTTCCTACTACTTCCGCATTTCTGTAAAACAGACGTCTTATGAGACTAACGCAAGCGAGGCACTTTGCGACGCGGCTAGCAGACGGCCGTCGCGGTCCGGGTAACTCACCTGCTCACTCATGGTAGCGCCGCCGACTCCTCTCCCTGAGCAGATTAATTTTGGCGCTACAGCCCCTCTAATATTAATTTAAAGCCCTGTAAAAATACGCGGGGATTTACTCGGAGTAGCCATGACAACGCAAATCTCCATATTTCCGCGTGTTTGTGCTCGCAGACTTGCGGTGTATCGTCCCGGTTGCGTCAAAACTGATGCGAGCTAGGGTTTCACGTTGACGCCAACATCGACCGATGTTGTCCACGTCCAGGAGGCCGCCCATCTTCATGGTACTTCTCCTCGAAGGCGTCACAAGAGTCATTCGTGGCGGCTTCCCGGTGGCATCGACAAGTTTTTATTGTCCTCCAGCACTTTTATGCCGCGCGAGTCATAATTCACTTGCCCAGACGCTCCGGAACTTTACCCGATATGGCAGGCCACTCCAGTCGCAAAACGCGCTTTAAGCAGGTTATCCGAAGTCCGCTTTGACGTGCTGTTGGACGCGAGCTTTCTGGGTACTTTACGTAGAAGGAGGCTATTGGCCTCCAGTATCCTACCTGCCAAAAAAATGCCTGCGTTTACCGCTGTAGCGGACTCGCTTTGTAGGCGTATTTTGGAATCCAACGGAAACTAACGCTCGGTATCGCTTCTGCATCCTTTGCGATTGTTGTACGATTTTCCACGCCTCGTTTTCCAATCGTGCTCTGTTTTACAAACGGCTCAATGTGCATTCAGTTAGTAAGGGTAGCGGCTGGCATGGACCTTAGGCGATATAAAAGGCAGCAGATCCATCCATCTTGTCCGACCCCGTTTGGCGAAGGTCCTATTCGCAACCGGCCACGTTTTTTAGTTCTACATAAAATGTATACGTTTAAGGAACCTGTTAGATCTCCTTACGCGAAGCATGGGAATGGTTGCCCTGAACGCGAGTCTGAAACCTGATAGCGGGCGTTAAAGCGGCACGCGGAAAAATATGTTTTAGTAGCCTACTAAAATTAACGCCTCATATCATCCAGCGAGGCGATAATCGTTTAATTGCCCCACGGCTTTGCGGCACTGTTTTTCTGGCAGAGAAGAACGAGTGGCCGCCGCTCTTGACGGACCGACGGACGTCTACCCGTCGTCCGTCCGCGCCCGTTATTGCGCCTCATCGGCGGTCCGAGCCCGTTACAAGCATGACTGCACACGCCAGCACAAATGTGCCGTGCCACTGACTTTGTTAAGGTCATAATTCCGTGGCAACTCACCCCGCCGCTGCCCAGCGGCGCTCGCCTTCGTGGCGTGCATGGATGGCCGGTGGCGTCTGACTATAAATGTATTTATTTTTTATTAGCCCCACTCATCCGCACACGAGGAAAGGTCGGCGGTTCGCATTTTATGGTTGACAACACCCGTTTCATCGGTCGAACCATGTGCGCATCTATCATAGCTGTCGTTCCGGGTAGCTGTACTAAAGCGACAAAAAGTTAGCTTTAGGAGAGCCAGGCAGACAAACTAGCGAAAGTTTTTTTGGAGGCAACATTTTTCAGCAAAAAAGATCCTATGCCAAAATTAGGTACGCCTGTGTTTCGTAATTTCGACTTTCTGCATGACGCGCGCGTTAATATTGGCTGTTCGCAACTTTGACGTTATTTAAGGATGCCCTCGCACTTCTAAGAGCTAACTTCGTTACCCCTTGGCGTCCACTACCACCGCCTCGTCATCATGTAATTGCGCATGGGCATCTGTGAGACTATGGCAGAAGTCACCAGCGCCACGCCGGCGACCAGCACCCCGCTGCCGGATTTCCAGGAGGAGCTGGACAAGCTGAACATTTCGCCGCATTTGTGCCGACTGGGCATCCTCAATCGCTTCGAGGAGCTAATGAATCAGCTAGCGGCCGGCTGGAAGTACCATGTGGCGAACACCGAGGGCATCAAGGACGCCTGGGATGCCTTCGAGAAGTATTTTAACCGCGTCTGCACGCTTACTGGAGGTTGTTTTTTGCTTGATTCAGAAAAGGGTAATTATCGTCAAAACTATTCGTACTTCAAAGAAACTTCACATAAGTGGACACGAAAGAGAGTCACAGAGTCCAAAAATTTCCAAGATTTGCACGTTTTCTTAGCCTGCTCTGCGCGTAAATCTGCACGCATAATTTGTGCAAACATTGAACCCTTTCCGGTTCGATACCCTTCCGCAGAAGGCTTACGCCCTAGCGACACTTTTCTGTGTTTTGCCGACGACTCAAAGAAAAACGGCACAGATTTTCCCGCAAGCGTCTCAGCGGTGTCCATTTAATTATCTCTCGCGGCGGCCCACCTCCCAGCGGCGCATCTTCTGGCTCTCTTGAGGACAATGCGGCAGCTAATTACACTTCCGAATAGTCCCTTCGGCGGCACTCTCCTTTATCACTTTCCGTGACGCTGACGGACCTCCTCCGTGAAGTCAGTTCTGCGTGAGAAAACTGCGAACTTGTGCCGAGCTTTACAATTCCGAATGCCGACAGCCGTGGGTCTTCGAGAACATTGTTAGCGATTCGCATGGAACGCATGAAAAATCGACTGCTACCGGCCAATTTCCGCTTCCCTTCGTAGCTGGTTTGTTGGGTGAGCATTATCGCAGCTTCACACGGCTTGCAAGATGGTCTTCTAGCAGTTTGTGCCGCCCTTGGACACGTTCACGAACCATTTCGTGGGTACCATCCAAGCCCAAAATGGTCTCGCGCACTCGTCGCTCTCAGCAAGGCGCGTCGACCAAAGTCTCCGACAAGCATGGTCTGAAGAAGAAACTTCTTCAACTTCGAACCACGGGATCGCAGTCCACAAACGCAGCGCTACCACAACCGAATCCCTACTACCGTGATCGAACTGTGCCGACTTTCGACGATATCGTTCATGCTTCTGCGCCAGGCCCCTTGCCACTACCGTTACCTGCACCTGCACCTCCGGGCGGCAAGCCGACTGCTAAACACTACATCGCTAGCACTTGCCATTGTCTAACACCTGCACGTCCCACGAGCATTAGGGCTGCCGCATTCGACCCGGATCGACACGAATGGATCTATGTTTCCGAGGCCGAAGGTAGCTTTTAACGAAGTAACACTCTACAAAGCAAAGATGACCTAACTCGTGGGCAGTCATGTCTTGACACTTCAAATGAAGTCTGCCTTTAGCAAAACCGGAAAACTGAGGATGGGATTTAGCGAATGAGCACCTTCTCCAAACGCGTAGAGGTCCCTTCTAGCATTCTACTGGAAGCCATGCCCAAATGCGGCATATGGCGTCTGCGTCATATCTTATGCAGGAAGCGATTATGTGCAACGCACGCTGAAGCTTTGTATTCTGCTGCGGACGCGTAATTGGTCAGTGGAGCGCTTTCACTTTCTGCCAACAAATCCTCTCTCCTTATCCTGGCCGCCTGCCGGCCAGGCTCATGGCCAACGCCTTATTTGTCCACGGCGGAAGATCCCGTGTGGGCCCATATGCTGCGGCGTCCACGTAAGAGGCTCGCCAATTATTTCGCGCTTGCCGCTTTACCCATGTTCCACTGCCCGGCCGACGAGTGTCCGTCGCACGTTCGTCATCTCTTTCTGCTCCAAAAAGCTAACTGCACTGGCTGACTTATGTGATCCTTAGCTGCCTTTCTCCACGTGATTCTCTACTATATCCACAGCCTGAACTCTGTTTCCTCTGTGCACGGCCTGATGGATGTAGTCTATTCATTCAATCCTAAGCAGCAGAGCGTACTCACGGCTGTGATCCAATCACTTTTGGAGACAGACGCAAATCAGTTGTCGGAGGAACTCATAGAGAAAAGCCATGGTATTGCTTGACCAGTAATAGTATGAACATCGGACATACCAGCAGCCTACATAAAAATTTAGAAGAAACATCTTGCCCTAGTGTGAGTTTAACCCTTCATATTTAGCGCTCATCGAGCCGCCGGCCAACCTTCGCGCCCAAGCCACCTCCAACAGTTCCGTGGTCGTTCAGTGGGACTACCCTGAGCCGCCAGAGAATGGTGGCATCGACGGATTCACCGTTAAGTACATTCACGAGCCGTCGGCGGATGGCAACACGGAAAAGTGGAGGCAGATTACCGTCGCGGACCCGAAGGCTCGTCACGTGGAGATTACTCGGTTACCATCCAACCGAGCGTATGCCTTCTGTGTACTGGCCGTGAAAGCAAATGTGAGTCATTTTGGAGAATTATTCTATCCATAAATTCCGATGCTTCCCCTCGTTAATAGGAGCATCCCCTTTAGCGTGCTAGTGCGTTGCTAGGGTACACCACGCGACGTCACGAAGCTATTATACTGCATGTTTAGCGCCTTGGCCCATGCTCCGACCCTCCCGTCACCCTGGAACATCTAAGGCCGGATTTCGTCGTTCAAAGCCTCCACGTCCAGTACAAGACCAGTCATTCGGTTGCTCTAACGTGGGAGTACGAGCGGAAGCGGGACGTCGGCTTCTACCTCAAACAGTCCGGCACAAAGGTCTACCAGAACCAGTTTCTCGAGGAGAAGACGCTCGTGGCACCGGGCTTCGAGCGGAAGATCGAAGGATCCGAGAGGAGCTTCCTGTAAGCCTCTTGCCAAGAAATTCCGGAGTAATTACTCTTTTAGATGGCAGCACCTACGGCCCTACATGAACTACACGTTCCAAGTGGGCGTCTACAACATCAAGGACGGCACCTTGTTCTGGCCGCGAGAAGTTAGCGTTCGCACCGACCCTACCGGACCTCCGTTCGTCGACACTCCCGAGTTCATCGACTCCCCGCAAGGCGGCACATCACGCATTCGTCTGAAGTGCGCAAGCGAGGAATACGGACCCATCAGCCACTACTGGGTGATCGTCGTTCCGGGAAACTACACGAAGGAGGACGTGATGAACGTCGACTCGCACTACCTCAAGCAGAGCACGGGTGACGTTCGCACGCGACTCGAGCACCGGCCGACGATATCACCCAAGCGAATACGCAGAAGTGTCGCCACGAGCGAGAAGGGTCAAGAGCCACAAAGAAGAAGCCACAAGCGAGCGGCGCATTATGATGACGACTGGGATGAGGCAGCTACGAGCCGCACGAAGACTCGCCGGTATTTGCGCGGAATAACCAACAATCTTGAAGGCATCTACATCGCTGCGCAACTGCCAAGCTCTGAGCTGCAGCGGATGTATGTGCAAGACCAGACGTTTTTGTTGGGTGACGGAAAGGTAAGAGTTTACCAGATGGACACAATGGATAGGTTAAGCAAACACAATTTGTGACCATCGCCATGACTACCGTCCTAATTTTTAGGACTACCATGGGTTCACCAACTATCCGCTTGATCCAAAAGCTGAGCACAAGCTGATGATGAGGGCATTCGCGAGGGACGACAAGACTACGAACCGCCCAGTAAGACCTAGCGCAGAGCGTTCCTTCTCACTGTGGCCTCTTTAGTTCGAATACCGACCACCGATGCAAGAACCGCCGGCGAAGCTCTTCACGGATTCCATGCTCAGCGACTCGTTCTCGACCAAGTCAATGGCTGTTCGCGCCTCGTCCCCGGGTTCCGCGGTCTGGATCCTTGGCCCGATCGTCGTCATCACGCTGATTGCGCTTCTGCTAGGAATGCTGATTTGCTGGTGGCTGAGGTGCAGCAGAAGGTCTCGCCTGCGGCAAGGCTCAATGACCAAAGTAGCACTCTCGAGCGAGTTCCCCAACGGACATGTGAACGAGACGTCAAAGTTGCTGCTAGGTACTGACGGCACTGGCCGGCCGGTCATGAATGTGTATGAGGTAGGTGCCGACATCGAGTGATTGGATAGTAACACTTGCCATTTTAGGGGGCTGGCATGGACCATCAGATCTACGACTCCTATGGCGACCGAGACGTTGGCCTTTCCGTCAGTCACACGAACTTGTGCAATGGAGCTGTGGACACGTATGCGGGCGTACCTGCGCCAGGACACATGTCGGTCTCCCATACGATGTCTCACCACGTGCCGATCCCGCTGAATGAGCTCGGGTCCCGCATCGATAGACTCAAACTCAACAGTAACGCGTTGTTCACGCAGGTACGCACGAACGTAGCTTCCGTTTATCTAAAGCATTGCTGACTTTAAGGAATACGAGAGCATCGAGACCGGCCAGCACTTCACGTGGGAGAACTCGGTGCTCGAGGTGAACAAACCAAAGAATCGCTATGCGAACGTGGTGGCCTACGACCACTCGCGAGTGATCCTCCCTACCATCGACGACATTCCTGGCAGCGACTACATCAATGCCAACTACATCGACGGGTACGAGAAGACGCGCGCCTACATTGCCACTCAGGGTCCACTGCCAGAGACGTTTGCCGACTTTTGGCGCAAGGTCTGGGAGGAGCGCACGGCGGTGATCGTCATGCTAACGAAGCTGGAGGAGCGATCGAGGATAAAATGCGATCAGTACTGGCCAACCAGAGGGACGTCCGTCTATGGTTATATTGCTGTAAGTTCCTTGATGATATTCGCAGGGTATTGATGAACGAAATTTTTCAGGTGTCGCTTATGGATACCGTCGAGCTTGCTCATTACACGATACGGGTAATGCGTTTGGAGCACTTGACGACCGGTGAAATCCGCGAAATCCGCCACACTCAGTACACTGCCTGGCCGGACCATGGCGTCCCCGATCACCCTACGCCTTTCCTTGTCTTCCTCAAGAGGGTGAAGTCCCTGAATCCACCAGACGCGGGACCGATCGTTACGCATTGCAGGTCAGTTAACCCCGCTCCCCCCCCCCGCTCCGACTCCCCACTGGAAGTTTTATGCCAATTTTGCGTTTAGCGCGGGTATTGGCCGAACCGGTGCGTTCATCGCCATCGACTGCATGCTGGACCGATTGAAGTACGAAACGACCGTTGACATCTACGGCGTAGTTAAAGCCCTGAGAACGCAACGGTCGTACATGGTGCAGACGGACGATCAGTACATCTTCATCTACGATGCGGTACTCGACGCAGCGCAGTCCGGTTCGACGGAGATCCCTGCCTCAAAGCTCTACCTCCACCTGCAGCAGATCATGAAGCCTCATGTGGACGGCACTTCGGGTGTTGAGCACGAATTCAGGGTACGTTCTACTGCTAATGTAGAACGAGATCCTAGTGAGGCTATCCGAAGCGCTAGAAATCACGTTGCTGTTTAGACGCTGATTGCTCTGAAGTCGCCGAATACTCGCTGCATAACGGGAAGTCTCTTGATCAACCAGCAGAAGAACCGACGGCCGGAAATCATTCCCTTCGACTCAAACCGGGTTATTCTCAGTCAAATACCTCAAGTAGACGGCAGTGATTACGTCAATGCTTCGTGGATCGATGGATATAGGTACGAATGCATCTGGAGTCTAACAGTGTCATGCGAATGCAAAGCAAATATTTCAGGAGGCTCAATGCATACATCGCTGCGCAAGGCCCGTTGGAGAGCACTGTCGAGGACTTCTGGCGCATGGTCTGGGAGCACAATGCATCCATCATTGTCATGCTGACGAAGGCCGGTCGCGACCGTTGCTGTCTGTACTGGCCCGAAGAGACAGGCGTGCAGTACGACCGGTTGCTGATCGATCCGGTGGCGGAGTACAACATGCAGCAGTACGTTCTGCGCGAGTTCAAGGCCACCGACGTTCAGGTAGGCATGAAACGCATTCGTACACATTCGACCGCTATACTCACACGTCCGAAACGAGTAGTTTTAGACCGGACAGTCGAGAACGTTGAGGCACTTCCAGTTCACGGACTGGCCGGAGCACGGCCAGAACCTGGAGAGCTTCAACGACTTCATCCAGCAGGTCCACAAGACGAAAACGCAGTTCGGCGTGGAGGGGCCGATTTGCGTGCACTGCTCCGCGGGCACGGGCAGTACGGGTGTGTTCATCGCTGTGGCGAACATCATCGACAGGATATCGCTGGAACGCGTCGTCGACGTGTTCACCACGGCGAAACTCCTGCGCACTCAGCGCCATCAAATGATCGAAACGAAGGAGGACTATCTCTTATGCTACCAGGCTGCCCTTGAGTTCATCACTTCTCACGATTCCTATGTCATGCAATAAGTAAAGAGCTATATCTCACCCGCATTGTTCGTATCCCACCATGAAAACTAGTAATTTTAGGGAATGAATGATTCCAACGTCAGCACAATTTTAGACTGTACTTGCAGTCGCACAAAGCACCGAAATGACGGTACGCTCACGCCGTATTACTCCGTATCAATAAGAACTGCTAATGTATCCAGAAAAGCCTTCAGAATTGTCTTAAGTGCGTTGAAGGCAAATGGCTGCCTACGTCGTAATTATTGGTCATCGCCGAAGAAAGGATTTATTGACATTAGACACAGGTGGATATTGAAATGCGTTGCGGGGCAATCGTTAAAAAACAAGTGTAAGGGTGGTGGTAAGTGTTACAGAAACAGCATGTTTATATCATGTAAGCAGCATGCAATTAGTCCACGCTTGGAGCAGGCGTAGGGTAACGAACGGGAAGCAAGAGACGCGGCTTCACAGAAGAGCCCAGACGGTTCTCCACGTCCAGGTGAACCTCGTAGCGCAGCCACTCCGAGTCCGGAATCTCGAGCTCGCGCTTCATCACATTGCCGATCTCCATGTTGGCATCGATGTTCAGCGAATCGGCAGTCCAAAGCGAAATCTGCAAATGTTGCGATGACTCAGAGAACGCAGTTCCTTTCACCTTGTCGCCCTTCTGTCGGCGGCTCACCGCTGCGCCGCAAACGAGCTTGTCAAGCGGATCGAATCCGCCGCCCGTCATCGTGAGCAGCAGGTCGAGCCAGTACTGGTCGAGCTTCGCCGGCTGCACGCCCTTAGCCACCCAGCACCCGCCACGCTTGTTCGACTCGTCCTCCCACAGCGGCTTGATGCCCTCGCGGAACACGTAGTAGTCGCTGTACCACGTGAGAGAGCTCGGCTGATTCACTGCGTTGTACAGGCTGAAATTTGTGAACACTTGCCACATGTTCGCAGCGTTGAACACTTACTTCCAGAAACCCTCGATGGTGTCGAACGTGCCGACCTTGTGCAGGCACTCCTCCCACGGCTTCTTGCGCTCGCTTTTCAGGTACCACAGCACCCAAGGGTTCAGCAGCGCATGTTTCTCGTATTTCGGGACTTGGTCCTCGTCTAAATACGGTACAGTCTGTTGCCTTGCTGGAACGGTTTGTGGGACAACGGACCCTTCGACTCCGGCTCATCAGTCTGTGCTTTGGCAGTGCTCGTATGATCGTCGATTGCAACCGTCAGTAGCTTGTCCCACGACATCAGTTTGTTCACCGGAGCTTTCAGCTTTTCTCCGGCTCCTGAAAGTCATTCTTGACACGGAAAGCCTCACAGATGACCACGAAGTTTAATGGACAGCACCATGTGCGGTGTGCTTACCGCTTGCATTGGACGTGGCATTGCATGCCTTTGCACCTTCTGGTTCGTTGTTCTCGTCGAGCGCGAGGGTCCGCGTCTTTGCCAGTAACTGCATGGTGACCGAGGAAGCCTCAGCGCTAGGAAGATCACTGGTTGCGAGTTTTGCAGCACGCTTGTCCGCCTCGAGCCTCTCCTTGTCTGCTTTCGTGAGGAGAACGAGCACGGACGAGTCGGAACTATCACTCAGTGCAGAAGAAGAGCTGTCGAGGCTGTCCGTGGAGGAGTTCTTCAGCTCATTCGACGAAAAGGACATTCCCGCGTACGACGACGGTAGACTGCTTTCCGATTCCGACGACGAGTCGTCCGAGATCGCTCTATCGGTGGCCTTCGCCACGTTGTCCATGATTGAGGCTCGGTTACTGACACTGTCCTAAAACAACATGAAAAGGTTTACCAAATGTTCAGTTTCGACTGCCCAAAGGGGACACCGTTAAGCTAACCGCTCAGTGACCAACATACGCCAGGAATTTAACCGTCGAAATTTTGCGATATCGTCGAAAGAAAATTTCCACTCGATCGCTAAAGCGCGGAGAAGAGGAATGCTCAACCGGTCGATTCAAAAGGAAAGCACGAATGGGACAACAACCTTTGTTCGCTGCGCGTAAGAGAGCATCGCACAAGCTGGCCCCGATAGCAGAAGGCGACGTGTCTGCCTTGCGAAATCGGCCGTGTCACGGGTTTCACTAGCGAATCAAATGGCTCATTCTGCAGACTCCAGTGACAATCTTTCCAGTGTATCCCAGGCATACTACGGCATCGCTGTTGTCCAAAGCACTGTCGGCACCGGTAAAAAAGGCTCCGCAGTTTCGTGCACGAGCGCAGAGTTGGAGAGGACCTCTCGTTACTAAGCAAGACGGATTTAAAATTAAAAACGTGTCAAAATAATAAGAGTGTACTTAAACTATTGGGAAAAACGCATACATCATGTTTGTCCTGTAAGCATGCATAAGTGCATGCGTTCGTACTAAGCGGTACCGCATGCATATGCGATGCGGTAATTAGACGCATTAGACGGTCCTGATCCAGGTCGTAAGAGTGTTCATTATCCTGGTATGCTGTTCCCATTTCAGTATTTCAGTTCGTTCATGTTCCATAAGTATCATTCCTACCACTCATGCCTGCGCCAGCAGACAGACATTAGGAACATACACCCAAGGAAGGATGCGCATGCATGGCAGGCTGGAGTTCTGGTATACACATGTGTTCATAGCCTGAAATTACTAGCCAAATCTTGCTTGCATCGTGTCACCCGGGGGGAAGCATAGATTAGCCAAGGAGGAGCGTCGTAAAATCGGAGCATCATAATGTAGCAGTATAGACAAACACCATCAGAAGCTAAGAAGCATGCTCGCTTAAGAAAGCCTGGTCGTTCCCAAAAGCGGTCACTTGTGGGTGAGGTCTTTTTTTGCGTGAAAATTCGAGGTCGTATTATGCCAGCGATTCCAGTTGCGACCATACCTGCGCGAAGTGCAGGCGACAAGCTATTTGAGTATATGTATCGCATAAGCACAGCTCAAACGGACATACACAGGTCCACATATCGTTCTTTTTTCCAGTGACTTTGAAATCCTACTTTGATTTTTCTACCTGTCTGGTTACATTTCAGAGTACACTGCGTTTCAAAATTGGCGCGATTTAATGACCGCCAAAAGGTGGCGGACACAATGTCACTGTAGCCTGAAAATGAGCGCGCGTTTGCTGGCGACCGGTTGATTTTGACTGCCGCTTTCTCACATTTCGTCTCGTCCGCCACATCCTTCGGGCTATGTGGCGACTTCGCTACACAACTGAAACCTCAAGTTAGACGGTTTATTTCAGGTTCCTTGAACCGATGGATCCGGCTCGCGGTCCGATGCACTTCAACGCTGCCATGCCGAACAATCAAGTACGAAGCTTGTTGTTTACTCCTGCTGCCTTGATTATCTTGTGGAAGCTGATCACTCCAAAATTATCTCTTCCTCTAAGCCACGGGAAATTATCTCTTCCACTCGGCGAAGGTCGAGCAAAGCAGCGCGGCAACTTACGTATGAGCTTCTAAGCAAACGTTCAGGATTTCCTTGGCGGATACCATACGCCCGTCTGCGGTTCTCCGGTGGCTCCGTTCGGACAGATGCCGCCGCACACTCCGGCTCACAACATCGCGCCGCTGATGCACGCCGCTCTGCAGTCGCCAGTGCGCTTCGTCTACCCGCCTCTTCAGCAGTCGCCGATGGCGCAGCCGGGTCAAATGGGCTTCAACGCGCAGCAGCATGGCATGCCAGGTAGGAGACTTCTCTGGTGCACCACGCATGCAGCCCAGGTGTTTTAGAGCCGCCGTTTGTAGCGCCCATTTCTCCGATTCCCCATTCGGGGTCGCCGCATTTCTACGCGTCTCCGACGCTGTACGGCTTCAACTCGCCCGGTTACATGCCCGCGCCGCAGAACACTCCGATGACGCCGTACACGGTGGCCAACTGGAACGGGTTTGCCGTCCCGGCGGGCCACCAGTTGGCGCAGCCCACCGACCTGGACCACGAGGGCGGACCGATGGCTTCGCGCAACTCCAGCAGCGCAATGTAAGAACATTCTGAGCCTTCTCATGCTCGTGGGTTGTTTCTAGGGCCGTGATGATGAACAACCGTGGCCAGGATGCGGTGTGCCCTGCGGTTAGCCCGGGCTGCCACATGCAGGTGGCCCGTGTCCGCAAGTCCGCAGTGGTGTACCGCAGCAATTCCTTGTCGGAAAGCCTGGATCCGCCTACCACACCGGTAAAGCACAAGACTCGTGCCGGGAATATGCACGCTAGTTTCAGCGCAGCAAGAACCTGGTGAGGACGGCCGTCATGGGGAGCTACATGCGCCCGCAGACGGACGTCGGCACCGGCAGCAACGACCTCTGCGGACTTCCGGGCGACGTGCGCTCCTCGAAGCAACTCGGCAGTGTATGGGGGCATTTTTGACAAGTGACGAACCAATTTCTTTAGCCGTTCCTGCCGCACCCGCTGTACAAGACACGGCCCTGTAACAAGTACAACGAGGTCACCGGCTGCCCCTACGCCGGTCGCTGCCTCTTCCGCCATCCCGGAGGTATGACCACTCGAACGATGGTTTCTTCGAACTCACCTAGTTCAGACCCGCCGACTCCGCTGAGTGGGTCCGCAAGTGCACAGCAGCGCTTCTTCCCGCCCGGTACGCCCGGACGTGCGCCGCAGCAGTCGCCGTTCGTCTCGCGCACCGCCCGTAATCAGCGTACGCGTGCACAGCCTCCACGAGGACCTGACAGCGCGGATCGTGCAATGGTATGCGAGCATTAGTATGGCTAACTGAGGTCACGCCGTCGTAGAACTTGGACACGGTCGCGCAGGCCCTGGATCTGGTCGACAAGCGCGGCAAGACTCTGCTGAAGCGCTACAAAAGTGAGCCATCACTGTGTCCGGTCACCTACCCGCAGTTGAAGGCGTTCGGCCGTCGTGAACAGGGCGACTTCGGGCAGCATTAGTTCGACGTGCCCGGCCACCATCCATCGGAGCACGAGGGACTGCCGTATGCATCCATTCGATGATCTTTGACATTCACCATTTTTGCTTTGTTGCTTTGTGATATTTGACGAATTTTCTCTAGTACTCATGGTGACCTTCCTGTGCACCTCTGACTTGACTCGTCCTACATCTCCTCACGATTCTTAAAAATTTCTAAGACCTTGTTCGCTTGTCTCTGTCGTTTGGCCGATAGTTCCTGTGCGCTGCGTGCGCTTTAGGTGGATGATGAGGATAAACGCTGCACGTATCTTGAAAACGAGTGCTGCTCGGGACGCCAATACGCCGCATAGGCAACCCTGGGCTAACTGTTCACGCTTCATAACAAGTAAAATGGGCCCAAACGGTCAGATCAGATCGAGCACATCTGGTGGATTCACATGGCATGTGCCCAGCTTCGCGTTTGTGCTTCGAAGTGGCTAACGCCTACCGTCCCTTAATGGTGCCTCAGTCCTCTGTCGGAGACAGACCGAACCTTCACCTTTATTGAGTCTAATGCCTAAGTTGCATTCCAAGTTTCCCGGTTCTAACCTCAGTGGAACTTCCCGGTTTTGACCCTTGTGCCTTTAAGTTGCCCAGTTAGCATGCCTCTTTTATTTTTCTCAAGCAAAACTTTGCAATCTCAGCAATAGTCACCTCGTTTGACTTTGTTGATCAAACCCAAGTTTCCGCCCATAGCCAGCCCATGTTTCCGCCCACCGCTATCCTTTGTACGGGCCACCGAACCGAAAACAACATGGGTTTCTGACAGCTCATGCTTGTTTCCCAACTTCTTTCAAAACAAGGCCCTACCGCGCCCATCTTGGGGTGGTTTGGTCATCATCTTATGCACCCGAGATTTTTGCCGGACGGTTCGGTAACTTAGCTCCTTTTACCCTCACTTATTTGTTGTGGTATTAGCCCATTTATTCAGGTTTTACGTGCATTGCCCATCAGTTATTTGGCTAGCATTTAACCTCAATAAATTACCTTAATAACTTGCCGTACCAGCCAGGTTTTGAGCCTGCTTTAGAGCCTTCTTAGGCCTTACTTTGAGACGAACGAGCACTAGTTTTATTTGAGCTATCTAGGCTTGTTAGGGCCAAGTTAAGTCCCCAACATCCTCTGCGAGCCTTAGCGTCAAAGAGTGGAAACTTTCGGTAGTAAAGTAAAGATGATTTGCGTACTTCAGTCTATGAACCAGCTGAATGTGGGCAGGTACAGCCATTCGTCTACCAATTCTTCACCATGTCTGCCAGCACCGAGCAATCGTCGAAGGATTCGCTGTACGATCCCGTCACCGATGAAACGCAGGAGTCCGCGTCGGTGTCGGCGCAGTCAGGTGCTTCGGAGGATTTGACCGAATCGGTGAGTCACTGGCGAGCACGCGTCGGGCTTGGTACAACCCTCGTACCATCGTAATTACGGCTTGTCCATTAGTGCGGTACATCTGCAAGCCTGCGTGTACTAAACCCTTTCCGTTTAGGGCAAAATGACGGTCTGCCTGTTCCTTTCGGTGCTGGTGATCACCTTCGGCAGTCACTTCCAGTTCGGCTTCGCCATCGGATCAATCAACGCGCCCGCTATTGTAAGCATCAGTGAAACGTATCATTTCCCCGTGGTGATTGCTTTAGTACATCAAACGCATGATCAACGGCAGCCACCACTGGATGTCCGGCAACTACCTGACTGACAGCACAATGGACATTGCCTGGGGAAGCGCCGCCTCCATTTTCCCGTTCGGTGCTCTGTTTGGCGCTCTAATGGGTGTGTTAACGGAATCCTCTTGTGGCTAATGATTCACTCTAGCCGGATACCTGGCTGACCGCTTCGGAAGGCGCATCACGCTACACGTCAACAACTTCCTCGCCATTCTGGCCGCTGCTGCAATGACGTCAGCGTATTTCCTCGGGGCCCACAGTTTCTACCCGCTCTTCCACTTTGGACGGCTTCTCATAGGCCTCAACTCGGGTTGGTACCGAATTGTGCTGCATTGTATACAGTTCTTGTTTCAGGCATTGGATCTTGTATCGCGCCGCTTTACGTCACCGAGCTGAGTCCCATCCGACTCCGTGGAGCCATCGGAAGCGTTCCGCAGCTGATGGTGACCATCTCGATCCTCGTCTCGCAGATCGTCGGTCTCCCGCAAGTGCTCGGTGCCGAAGAGCGCTGGCCGTGGATATTCGGTTAGCACCACATGGTTCTTGCTCGTAGAATAACTTGCTTCTTAGCCGTTGGTCTCATTCCGGCGACGTTCCAAATCGTGTTCCTCTTCCTCGTGCCGGAGTCGCCGAAGTACACTCTCTGCTTCCGCGAGAACCGCGAGGGCGCCTACAAGGACCTTGCGTATCTGCGTGGTGGAAACGACGCGAGCGATATCGACGCGGAGTTGGACGCGCTACAGGCCGAAATGGACAAGGTGGGTCTATACTTACGTCTAACCTTACATGAAGCGCAACTTAGGGCGGCGAGCGAGTCGGCGTGGGCAGCCTCTTCAAGCGAAGTTTGCGCTGGCGCACCATCATCGCCTGCGTCCTCATGGTTGGTCAGCAGTTTTCGGGGATAAACGGTACTCCTCCTTCACTCCATTCCCCGCCTTGTACTAACATTTTAGCGATCATGTTCTACTCGACGGACATCTTCCAGAAGAACGTTTTCTCGAGCAAACCCGATCACGCCGTCTACGCCACCGTCGGTGTTGGCTTCGTTAACGTGCTCACCACCTGCGTCTCCATCAAGCTGGTAGGCACCCCTGACACATTGGCATAGCGGTACCTATGTCTTTAGGTTGAACATCCGCGCCTCGGACGTCGTTTTCTGCTGCTCTTCGGAAATATCGGAATGATCATCGCAATGGTTCTGCTATCGGGATCGCTAATCATAATGGTGAGTAGCCTGCTCGAATGACCTGGGAAACTTTGTAGTTTAGAACAAAGTGGAGGGCGCCGAGACAGCCTGCGGCTACATCTCAATCATCTTCGTCGTGCTATTCGTTATCGCGTTCGCTAGCGGGCCGGGTAAGTTAGGTACTGAAAAAGTCGTACTAAGTAATGATGCCTTCAGGATCCATTCCATTCTTCTACGTCAGCGAGATCTTCGCCTCCGACGCGCGTGCCAGTGCTGGAGCCGTCGCGACTGCCGTCAACTGGATCTGTGCGTTCACCATCGGACTCAGCTTTCCGTCTATGCAGGTATAGTCCTACGTAGTTTTGCGTATCCGCTACAACGAGGTGTTTAGACTGGGATTGGCGAATACTCCTTCTTCGTCTTCGCGGGGTGCCTCGTCGCGGCCACAGCATTCGTCATCTTCTTCGTGCCTGAAACGAAGGCGAAACAGTTGCGCGAAATCCTCGATGACGTCAACGCCAGAAAGCCTCGTTGCTGCTAATTCTGTTTGCTTTTGTACGTCCGAAAATAAACAATTCTATTGATGACCTGATGTTGGCATTAGTCTTTGCCTTAGCAGGAAATTGAATTGCCTTCTTGCATCGTATCCGCTTGCATTTTCGTAGTTGGTCTTCCGAATCCTTCGGTTAAACACGTTGTGTGCCAACGTCCCGACCAGTTAACCTAAGCTAAGGCTTCTCGAGGCTCGTGCAAGTGGTTGCCAGTTTGTGTTTTCAGTGGTCAGTTATTAAAACTCCGCACAGTGCTCTGCTTTAGTTAATCGATGTTCACTTTTTTTGTCGGCTGCCTCCTGCGTCTGCAAGTCTAAGCGCCCCTTGGCGGCGCTACGAGAGATTCTGTTTACCAGTGCCTTTTTGGCCTCGCGAACATTCCCTCGTGGTCGACCGCCTTCTTGCCGCCCCTTTGTGCGAGAGCAGAGCGACGTCGACCGCGCAAAAGGCTATGGTGTCGTGGCCTGCTGATCGAACATGCATAAACCGATTTCCTGCTTCCTTATCTTATTTTTGTTAGTGGAACGAGGCTCTGCGTAACCACTGATTACAAATGTCTTCGTTTCAGGTCTTCACGACATGGCCGATCCGCGTGCACCGATCTTTCTTTCGAGCGAACCGGGCAAGAAGTTTTACGAAGTGGAGGCCATTCTCGGCCGTCGCTGGAGCGCACGTCACAGCGCCTACGAATACCTCGTCAAGTGGGAGCGCTGGCCGAACGCTGACAACTCTTGGGAGCTCGAGAGTCGGCTCAAGGTGGGCTGTTTACCTTGTCTTCAACCCTCTGGGAACATGTGAATTTCAGTACTGCCAGGACTTTAAGAATGACTACGATCGCGCCCATCCTCGCACCAAGCGGTGAGTAATGTAATTCGGCACTGCTCGCGTTCACTATTGCCTGGTTCTAGAACGGCGCCGCTGCCCTCCAATGTGGCTAAGAAGCGGAATGCGACGACGACGCTCGGTGCTACCAAGAAGTCTCTGAAGGCTGAGTCGAAGGCAACTGTGGAGTCACCGTCTGTGCCGCCGAAAAAGCCCACTATTACCGTCGTGTTCGGCAAGCCCAGGGGCACGGGGTAAGTACCACCTAACCACTATGTACCCGAAGCATTGACGCATATATCTCCGGTTTAGAGCTGCTTCGCAGACGCAGGCGGTCAACGTTGGCGCGCTGTCGAATCCGGCGCAAGGACAGCACCAGCCGCATCCGCATGAGGACGATCCGCTTCTGGATCTGCCTGAGCCGCCGAATCGCACACCGACTCACGGCCATCCTGCAACTACGGTGGAACCTCAACCGTCAACATCGGCGCAGATGCCCGGTACGTGACGGTCCATACATTTCCGGTTTCAAGTCCAAGCGATTCAGCTCCGTCGACCAGCCAGGCGCAGCTGTCGTCCGATTCGTCCAGCAGCAGCTCCAGCGAGTCGCTCAACTTGTCCGAGTCGTCCGACAGCGACGAGCTCTAAGTGCGCCGCACAAGGTGGGTTTCGGGAGAAAACCCACGAAACGCCGCTAATAATTTTTGACCTAGCCATCCATTTTAGACGTATCTCACTCTGGCACCTTTAGAGCAGTCATGGAGTCGCCAAGGAAAATGTCAGGTGCTTACGCCTATTCGTCTCAATGTTTTCTTTGTACCAGAATAGAACTCTACCTCACAGTTCTCTCCTCGTTAATTCATAAATTCCGAATTATTTATATTTCGTGTTCTTCATAATTTCTATTTTCGAAACTTGCAGCTCGTAGAAATGACGTTTTAAGGTAGAGCCAGTCTTCCTCTGGCAACTACCGAATCCGTTCTCTGTGGACTGTTGGCTCCTTGTTCTATATCTCCGCCACGATACCAATCCTTGTTTTGCAGGAAACGAAATAAACCTGTCGTGTCCCATTCTTAGCTCGAGACTGAATAGGGTAGGCGGGCAGGCGGCAAACAGCAGAACGCAAGTCACTATAGTGGACGGTCTGGCAACGCTTTCGTATGAGCTCCTTAGACGTAACATGCATTGGATTTTATTCGGGTCCCACCAAGTCTAAACTCTTATCTAAGATGCTTTTCGCAGACCTTGAGTCCCAAACCGCACTGCTGATTTAACTAACTGTTCGTACGATTTGAAACTAGTGTGCTAAAACGCCTTGGGACTGAGATATTTAGGATAGACAAATCCGATTGAATCAGGGTGCTGCTCAAATGCTACCACCACAAAAGATACTGACCGATGTAAACCCTGATATGTTCGCGACATATTCTGTTGCGCATCACCGCAAAATACCCATAATCATAGGGCTCCTACATTACCGTCCACGCCTGTATGAGCAACGTACATTGCTTGTGAGCGTTCACATACCCTAAGCTTTCGAACCTAGACGTGACGCAGTAAGCATGTTAGGCACATGCCTAACGTTCTCCGAATGAGACGCATGCTTTGCCGTTCCTCCTGTTTAAACATGACATATGCCCAACTGCAAACATTCCAGGGTTCACGGCGGAAGTGGACCTTTTGCTCCGACCGACGTACTACACAGAGGTGCGAAGTCGACCAACAGCAAGTCCGCTAGTAGCAGCTGCGCAAATGAATCGCTGTTTCGGCGGTACGACACTGTGTGGGGTGCTCTCATACTCTGGCGCCATGCATCATTTGAGCACCAATTGCTGCAGCACAGGAACACCGAAGTGTTTAAGCTTAGTGGCTGCCAAAGTGAGTGAAGATCATGATCCACTCGTTATGAGGCCCGTAACTAGCGGTACATTTGTGAGAGCTAGAACAGCCTCCCGTCGCAACAAGCTCGGATTGATGAAATGAAAAAGGAACATCCCTACATTTTCATTAATTTATTTAGTGCTCTCTCTAAAAGATAACTAACAACCTTTGCTCCGACAGTCTCCTTCCTTCACAGTATTCGATGCTTAGGTTTGCACATGGCATAAACGCCTTTGATTAGTGACAGCGCACTATGTGTACGACTAGACGGATTTTAACCGTTCTCTGGTAACTAAATGTCCTCGCTCATTTTGACGAACATGTCAACATCTAAGAACATATCCTGCTCTGCGTTATTTTGAGCCACTCGTCATGCTTGTTCTACCCATCTTGTTCTGCAAGCGGAACTTTGGCGTAAATATCTCAAAAGACGCTCAAGTTGGTCGGCTAATTCGGTCAGCTGCTAACGCATCAACGCATAGCAGCATGACGGTGAATTTCTAGCGCACATTCACTGCCAAGAATGTAAATAACGTGGTGAGTCAGCGCGTCGTGTTAATTCGCCGACGCTCTTCCTGTTGTCTTTACGAATCAGCGAACGTGCGTCGAACGGCTAACACGCGTCGCGGACGTTCGGCTGCTGTGGCTGAACCTTTAGGAGGCCGCTTAGCGAATGGGGCGAAACTTCGAGACCGGTCAACGCACACGCCTAATAGCTGCGAGAGTGCGCAGCACATCGAAGCAGCAAGAGAAGGCGTCGCCGCATTGCAGCCCTGTACGGACGGGCGTGGATGGGCGTTGCCCGGTCGCTTCTGTACACTTTTCTCTTTGCCGTGCCTCCTCTTCGTTTGCATCGTAGAAGGAGAAGACAGCCGGCTCATCGCGTCGACCGTGGGCTCGTCGAGAGCGTTCGGCCGGTGTTCGTTGATGGATAATGACGGGTGCAGACCGGCGACCCGCCGCTAATGCCTGCGTCAACGGTGGCGGAACGACGCAAACAGGCAGGAGGCCGGAGCGATTTGCGTCGTCCGACGGTTCACCAGCGCCGACCGGCGGTCTTCTTCATTCACTCTTGACTGCCGGCGCCGCAGATGTCTCGAGCGTCTTTTGACGGAAGGGCGAAGAAAGGGGCAGCACAACACACGCGAAAATAGGCCACCAGCTGCTGCGACGACACGCGGCGGCGGCGGAGTGCGAATCGCGGGCTCGCGTGCGCGCACACGCAAACCAATCCACCGCGGGCACTCCTTAGGCGCTCTCGTGGGAGCTCATAAAGCCTGCGACCGCAGCGGGAACCTTAGACACGATCACGAGCGGGCGCAATTGGCAAGAGAGTGTGAACCGAGACCGTCGTCAGCCGGTCGATCGCAAAAGGGACCGCCGAGCTGCGTGGAGGGCGCCAGACGGGAGCCACCGAATCTCGAGCGAGGAGCAGATGTGGGGAGACGTGGCGCTGAGCGGAGGAAATCAAGCGCAGCGCCGCAGCAACAGCGCCTTCGGTCCGTTCGGCGGGCGCTCGTCGCGATCCGACCACTTAGGCGTGCGGCGGTAGCGGCGAGGCGAGAGTGAAGGCCCGAGACTGACGACCGCAGCAGCAGCTGCGTCCTTCAGCTGCCCCCGATTGCCCCGCCGGTCCGTCCCCTCCTCCTCCTGCTGCTGCTGCATCAGCCTGCCTTTTCAATCGCCGAGCAGCGTGCGTGTTTTCATGCCGGCTGCCTGTTTCACATCGCTTGCATTACCGAAATTCCCCGCGCCTCATTCCTCACATTCCTCGTGCACGTTTTGCGCGTGCCAGGCCGGGCACGGCACAATGCCGCATAGTCAAGGCCATTTCTGGCCCGCACGCAAGCCTCAGAACCCTTTATGCTCCTGCCTTCTATGTGTTTTCTTCTTTTTAAGGCCGACGTTTACGTTTACCGAGCCGGACAATAGGCACTAGCTCGCATGCCAATGATTCTTAGCGTAACTAGACCATTCTCTATGGTACATCGAGTAAGACTTGCGACCGCAGTCCATGATTGTGATCATCGACAGTTGCAAATGCGCGAAGTAACCTAACCGCGTAGGTTGCGTCTGAAGGGGGCGCAGCCTACTAAATCCTTAACACCTTGTGTCTGCTCTTTTAAAGACCCTGGTGCCACAGCCTAAAGCGATTTATCAATGAGGCAAAACAAAAAGCCAGTTTAACCGGAGCGGAAGTGCGCAATCAATTGCTGATAAATGAGGCGGTCATGAAGGAAACGCTTTTGGACGTGTACGAAATGATACCGATAAACAAACACCTGGTGACGCACGCCCTTTGAAGCAGTGTAAATTCAAAATTAATGATGCCAAAAATTACGTGGTAACCAGCCCTTCTAAAAGCACTGAGAAGGACATCTTAGGACTAAGGCTTCTAGCGCAAAGTTTGATCCGAAACCGTTAAAGCGAGGAAGAATCGTTCTTTGCTTAGACTTCCAACATCCGTTCAAGTAGAAGCGTGAGAAGGCAAAAGGACCGCTCCACTCGGTCATACTTGCTTTTTGCACAAAACATCGACGCATATCGCAAAAAGGCCGCGCGCGTTTAATCACTCGCTTTGGGCCGCGTAAAAGTCAGCTGCAACAGGCGTTCGTTCGCACGCAGCGCGGCTTGGCCTCAGCGCACGAACACTTACGAGTAACAGCGATAATACGCGGCTTTAGGGGATAGCTCGCGCACGTGTAATCCTGACGGCGCTACCGACTCGCGCCCGACGAACTCTTGCAGCCGCCGGCGAAAGCGCTCCTTTCGAAATGCAACGCCTATTAATTTTTAATGTAAATTTGAGCGGCACGAATAGCGCAACTTTTGCATGCGCCGACCATAACTGCGTAAGCACGACTGCATTTTAACGTCCCACAACATTTACCTCGCAATTGCTATGCAGCCTGCGGTCGCGCACTTCGTGCGTAAGCCGTCCGTCCACTCGGCAGCGCTAGCGCTTGTTTACTACGCCCTGGTGGCCAAGACGGACATTATCCGCATTAGCCCTTGTTTGTTGGCCTACTGCGCATAGGTGTTTTGGCCCCGTCAACCGACGCGCATTAACGCACGCTATTAGCCGCTGCGGCCCATAAACGTCAGGCATAGGGCTTTCTGATCGTCTGTACAATACGATTTCCACGCGGGCAAGGAATTCGGATAGCGTCTTCGTTTCCGTTTGGCCCCATCTGAGGAAAAGCCTTGGTCTATCAGATGAGCTCTCGATACGCATAAAACGCGATGTTAACACCCCAAAGCCGAAGGATATTAACCGATTCCCACAGCTAATTTAGAAAATGAATGGCGGCCTCTTCGAGAAGGATTATTGTTGCTTTTCACCAAATATTTTTGTAAAGGGCATGTAATAACGAGACAACTGACGAACGCACAACCATTCGTGCCAGAAACTTCCTGTTTTCTTCTGATCGCCAGAGGCGGGTCACTCTGTGCTGTGGATTTCTTGAGTGTTCAAGCAACTTTTTGTAACCAACCTTTTTCATAAAAATGCGTGTAAAGTTTATTACCTTTTGGCACATTCATGTACAAATTGACATCATTAAAGGGCGTTCGGAAAAGGACGTCCGACTAAGGTGTTCTTCCTAATGTGCGTCGCGCTCTCCTTGGATACTGGTTTCCTTCAATGCGTTCACCGCGAGCCCTTTTCGATCATAAGAATTTTTTTGCGAACGATTGATCGTCTCTTCGCGCAGCGAACCGATCATGCGCTCGTCAAGCACTACTCCCGATGGGAACCGAAACCTATTTGCGCGAGCACTTCCGGCAACTTTCAGTGAAGCGCGAAAAAAGGTGGTGGCGACCCCTCCAGGCGAAATGCGGTTGCGTTTTTGCGCTCAATGAAAGTTAACAATGCAAGGGTAAAGAAACCTGTGGGTAGCCGACTGAAAGACTACGCCGGATTTTGGCGGATGTTAGTCATCGCGCCCAAGGCGCTGCCCGTCCGCTAAGGGCAAGTGCGGGGCAAAAGAGCACAACGCTTCGAGCGGCATTTCGCAACGACATCCATTAACCTGTGTGACAAAGAAAACACGCCGGGATGGTTTCAGGCGTCAAGCTAAGCACAACGGGGGCACGGTAGCTTGTAAACTTGTGTTTACTGGTGGTTTCCGTGAAAAGTGTAAAAAGTACCGTTTGCAATGTCCAACTCAAAAAAGTCAACGTTTAGGCCATCCAAAGGTACACCGGATGCGAACAAACTGCACGCCATAACAAGGAAACGTATCTCTACTTCCTCTCCAACCCTCTAGCCTCATCGCGGCATTTTCTCATGGTTGTACAGGTAAGCAATCCGTCCACACGTCGCATGCCTACTCTTTAGCAGATCTCAGGAACATGAGTACTTCCTTTCCATCAAGCAAAAGTATTAAATTTTGAAAACATCGCTGACTGGGGGTTTTAGTTAAACGAGGAGATGTCCACGAACGCCACTAACGCCAACGACGGCTCCCCGAGTTCATCCACCTCAAACAACGACCTCTCCGGAGATGCGGAAGGTGTGTGGTCGGCCGACATTGATCAGGCCTTCCACGAGGCCCTGTCGATCTATCCGCCTTGCGGTCGAAGAAAGATCATCCTCAGCGACGAGGGGAAGATGTACGGTGAGTCATCCCGACCTAGGCTCGCCAAACGAGTGAAAAAATTGCAGGAAGGAACGAACTAATCGCGAGGTACATCAAGATTCGATGCGGGAAGACAAGGACGCGGAAGCAGGTCTCCTCGCACATTCAGGTGCTTGCGCGAAAGCGCCAGCGCGAGGTGCAGGCTAAAGTAAAGGTAAGCAAGGAGACAGCATGTTCATGCACCAAACAGCTTAAAACGAGTGACATGGCATGGCTAGCAAACGAGTGGAAACGGAATGTAAAGCTCGCTAACTATCCAAGGATTAGAGCGATGCCTGAGATGCCTGAAGGGTGAATGTCAAGCAGCGGATAAGCGTGGTGCAGTAAAAAGACCACTCAAATTGAAAGGTCTGAGTTCGTGGTTTTGGAATTTTGGAATTCTTCGCATTCCTCGGCAGCTTTGTCGTCTGGATGAGATTTACGTCGATACCTTGGTCTCGTTATCCCCATGGTTAGTCTACTATGAATTCCCAATTTTCTTCTAGAAGCCGGCTAGAGAATTGCTTCGGTACGTCGATAGTAACCTCTAATTGTACTCTTCTGGCCTTTTGAAACCGTTGAACTCCTGGCGGCCCTCTGAACGGCGGTGACGAAGTAATTACGTCGAGTACCTGCACAAGGCACAACGTCCGCGTAAGGCGATTGTTGCTGCTGTGTGCAGAGGCCTAATCGCACTCCTCTCTTCTTTGCCCTCCTAAGAACGCATATAGCCACTCGAATACATAAGTCCCTTATTTTGCGGGCCGGATTAGCAGTGTTGACGAAAGCGGCTTGAGTCGACTGCGTGGACAATAAATTCCATTAGTATAAAAAGCTCCTCAATAGACGTGCCGATTTCAGTCACAAGATGGGACGAAGTCGTCGCCCGTGGATGCATCGAAGAAGTCCATGAGTTTGTCGCCCAACGCCGGCCTCCTCCCAAATACGGCCACAAGTGCCTACAATGTCACCGCCTGCGCACAGCCTCCACTACAGGTGCCCGCCGTCAATCCCATCACCCATATAGCCAATCCGGCCGGCGTCGCCAACGGTCTCGACGACATTAAGCTAAAAGCGTTCGCCGCAAGCACTGCGGCTGCTGCTGCTCACCTGCAGAGTATCTCGTCCGCGCCTGAAGGACTGTCATCGGTGTGGCCGTACAGCGTCTCTCCGTCCTTTCTCAACAACTACTACACCGCTATGTAAGCTCTTCATCCTTTGCGTGCAAAAACGCATGTATTGTGACAAGTGTATGATCGGAAACACAGGGGTCATGGGCCCTTAAAAATTGTTATAAGGCGACAAAAAGCATGCCTAGGTACATCGTTGATAACTTACGTTCAGTACAAACAACGAAAACCTCTGCCAGCAGTTTGCCGCGAACGCTCTGTCCGCCGCAAGCGTGGCACTCGCGAATCCTGCAGCGTTGGCGAAACCCTTTGCTTCCGTCGTACCTCAGACCCCGCTGCTGCATGATCGACTCGTAGCGTCGTCGAAGCTCACGCTCAGCGGGTTCAGCGCCTACGTCGTGCAGGCCGACAACGACGACAAGGTCGACCTCGTGCGCATACCCAAGCTCTCGGACGAGCCCCTGGAGGTATGCGGCAAATGGCATAAAAGAGCCTATCTGAAGCTTTAGACCATCAAGCTCGAGGACATCCATTCGAAGTACCCGCCCGCACTGCAGGAGCTCTTCCACAAGGGCCCCTCAGATGCGTTCTTCCTTGTAAAATGCTGGGCGAATGTCTCCTTCGACCTGGAGAACGAGATGTCGGCACACTACGCGGTGGACAGTTTCTACTACTCCGACTACACCTTCGACATCTCGGTCTCCACGAAAGTGTGCTCGTTCGGCAAGCAGGTCGTCGAGAAAGTTGAGGTATGTACTGTTTCTGGCACAACCGTGTATTTTAAGGTGTGTTGTTCCAGATCTACTCCCCCGTGGACGACCAAGAGGCGCAGAGCTCGGGCCGGTATCACTTCCGACTGGAGAAGTCGCCGATGTGCGACTACATGGTGCGCTTCATTGCTGAGCTGAAGAAGCTCGAGACCGTGGATGTCATGAACAGCGTGCTGGAGAACTTCTCCATCCTCCAGATCGTCACCAACAAGGCCACGAACGAGACGCTCATGGTTATCGCATTCATCTTCGAGGTTTCCCCCGAGCCGGAGTCCACCTGCCGCATTTACCGACTCGTCTCTAACGAGAGTTGATAACATTGCTATCTCTGTCTTCGTAACTAAGAAATCCTCTCTCATCAGGTCCCACTCTCGTGCGACGAGTTCATGTCCTTCCGAATGTGCACAATTCTCTAGTGATCCTATCCCACAAGTCCTCTACAGTCCCGGAAGTGTCTGGTGAGCAATTTCACTGCTTTCCATTTGGCTGCTTCCTGGCTTTGGTTTTCTTGTTCGTTTCCGTTATCCCTCTTCCTGTTCCCATACACCAATTGCCAGACCGCCTTTGTCAATTCAGGTATCTTCGTTCCGTCCCTTCATAACCCCTTACGTAATAAGCGACGTTCTGGTCCTCCATTGCCCTATCTTCTTCTACCTTATGTGCATTTACCAAATAGCAGCATCCCTTTCGCGCACATCGGATTGCTTTTAATTTCGAACGTGTGGAAATGAATACCGGTATCCATTTTGTCATATTCATAGGCCTATGCGAACTAAGCTGCCTGATGGGATACGCTAGCAGCATGGTTAATGCTTTTCTAGTTTATTTATGTCGACTGATTTGGCTGCAATACCATTGCATAGCTCTAGTGCACGACTAGTGCATTTAGCGCGAGGCCCACACAACAGTCAGTTGTTTTACGCAGAATACATTAGGATGGCTAAGACGAATCACAAGTACAGGTCACAGATTGAAGCAATATCGACGTGGAAGTGCTGGGTATATATAGCGCAGTGACAGATGCCAAACTCGGGGGACGCAGAAGGACTAGACAACAAGATTGTCACAAATAATTGGGCGCTAGCCATTAGAATCGGAGATAGTATGCGGAAGAGTGATGCGGCTGAAAAGAGCTAGGTTGTAATGGGACTTGGAAGTTGCAAAGGAAAGCATACAGATGAGAGGTCATTTGACCGAGAAGCTTAGCTCGGAAAAGAAGCAAATTTGCTGAAGTCTGCGAAGTCATTATTGCGAAACCGGAGGCGCTGCCGAACGGGTCCGCTTGCCCGAATGGATCCGCAGTTGCAGCAGTCGGCGTGGTGGACGACTGGAAGGGATCGGCAGCCGCTTCTGCGAAGGGGTCAGCTGAATTGAGGTTGAACATAACCTTTCGACGAATGAGATCCATACCTTGAGCGAATGGGTCAGCGACTGGGAAAGCAGATGCCGCTGCGGGTGCTGCGAACGCAGCAGTGAACCCTGCCGTAGTGCTGCTGCTCTAAATATAAATTGCAGCCTAGTTGTGAACTTATGCTCTGGCTTACGGGGGACATTTTGGGGAACTGCTTGAAAAGCAGATCTCCAGCGTTCTCCGGATCAACGTTCTGGATGTCGTCGAGCGCTTTCTTCACGTCGCCGATCAGAGCTTGCAGGCGTTCGGCCTCCTTGGCATTCGTATCAATCTTCCGTTCCATCTACAAAGTGGAGGTTACGTATCTAAAATCGATGTGAGGAGCATTCGCAGGGCGCCGATCATTACGAAAGACGTACCGTCGTTAGATGGTCAACTAGATGCTCCATCTTGCTGTTCTCGGCTTGAAGATTCTGCTGCGCCAGCGCATGTCTTTCTTGAGCTCTGCGCAGTTCTTCTCGCAATGAATACAGCATTTGCTCTTCGGCCTATAAAAGGACTGTGGCGCTATCCTTGGAAGCGTGAAGACTTACGCTAGCGTTGTCTTGCGCATGCGCGAGGTCGTTCTTGAAGTTGGCCAAGCGCTCCTCCTCCTCCGCTACACGCAGCTTTTCCTCCTTACAAACGGACTCCAAGTGCTCGATGCGGTCGTCGAGTTCCGAGAGCCGCTTGTTGGCCTCGCCCTTCTGCGTGCGCAGCTGCTTCGCGGTCGTCGACAGTGTGGTGAGCTCGATCTGAACTTCCCTTTCCCTCTATAAGATGGGAGGGTTTTCCGATCACACAGCGACAAGTTAGCAAAACACAACGTCAAGCGGCAGGAAGAGCACACCAGCACGAACCTCGAGGTTCTTTATTTCGGAGTTCTTCACGGTGGTGTCGGCCTCCAGCTGGGCTAGGTCTCTCTCGGCGGCTCGACGCTCTTCCAACACCTTCTCGATCTCCGCCTTCAGCTCGACGATCTTCGGGTTGGACTCGTCCGGCGCCTGAAGTGTACGTAGGTACATGCATGTTGGTACTACGGTTCCATCTTACCAGAACGGGAGTGGACACCCCGCTTGGCGCTCCAGGTGCTTTAGCTCGCAGGGAAGGCGGAATCAAGTGCACCGGCAACACACTCGGCAGGACCACTCCACGCTGGCTTTCCCTTATAAGCTCCATTCTTAACAATGTGTTGAGCAAGCATAACATGCGAAATCCGCGTACATTAGCGTAAACTGCTCCAAGTTAAGACGTCCCGTCTTGTTGATATCTACCAAGGCCCACAAGTGCGCAAGTGCTGGTTGTGGCAGCCCGGAAGCGAGCAGTGGTTGGCGGACGTCCGCCCCGTTGACGAATCCGTCTGCATCGGTGTCGAGACGACGGAACTCGGCTTCGTAGATCGAAGAATCCAGCGGCCAATCTCCCGTCTAAGTTCCTTCAGTTATACAAACAGGACGTTCTGGCGAAGACCTTAGTTTCGAAGAGGGGCGAAGTGCCGAGAGGCGTACCAGGAACGGAGGGTGGCCGTGGCGGTCCACCAAGCGGTGTACCCGGCACAGAGCCATAGTGCTCACTACGGTTCAGCGACGTCATGCTTCCTGCCCTCGATCCAAACACTAAATAAAAACTTACATCAATAGGGCATTGAACAGGCGCTCATACGTGGCCGTGGCACAGGCGATCCGGTAAACGATGTCCGTCGCGAGAGCGACTCCATTCCACGCTTGGTCGGATGCACCAGCGTGACGGGCGTTTTATCCGGCAGCGGCACATTCACGTTCTGAAGGCACTTGTAGACAAGGTGGAGCGCAATGCACATCTCGTAACGATCGAGCATCCCGTCACGGTCGACGTCGGCAAGCTCCCAGATCTTTGCCAGTTTCTGCTGAGGCAACTGCGAGTTGAGGAGGACTGGGCGGATTTTATCGCCGGTTAGTTTTCCATTGACGGGTCCAAGGCTTTGGAATATCCTGCAACATACCGGGTTAATCGCATTCAAAGAAGAAAGAGCACGCACTGGTCGTATTTGGCCTGTTCCTGCGGATCGATATCCCAATCGAGGGCTGGAGAGCTCCGCATTGAAGCTTGAGGACTCATGACAACGCCGGGAAACTGGGGCGCCTCCAAGGAGACAGTCAGTGCCGCCGGCAATGCCGGATGCCCTTGTTGGACAGCTGCGACTAGCTTGAAGGCAATGAAGGCTCCGAGGCGATCCAGCGAACCGATTTTACGATAGTCCGCGATTTCCCATATCTGCGACGAACAAAGCGGTAAGGTTCGGTCGTTATCAAAGTAAGCTTACTCGAGAGAGGTTCTGGACATCGATGCCGGTCTTCTTGAGGAACTCAGCCGCTACCGGCGCCGGAACGTCGCCGCCGCCATTTGGGTTCAGCTAAAGCAAGTGCTAGCTTTACCGACTCGCATATTACTATTTGACGCGCCTAATGCTATTTGACTAAGATCTTTCGCTGTCGTGCTTACCTGCTGGTAGAGCCGGTTGTAGTAGTCGATATGGGGCCCAGCAACATCCGCCTCCGACTGCATCTTCGCCTAAATTTCTTGTTGGAGCATGCGAGAAAAATGCGCAGATTTGTGCGCAAGGTCGTTTGACTTAATGGAATCCAATAATTCATTGGACGTGAGTAACTGGACACATCGCCATGAGGCTGTCATTATGTGCTCGTGGAAACACTTGACTCAGTAGTTACTGAATCGCCTACCCACATCCCATTTGGCGAAAGACTTTCCAGAGATTCCTTAGCCGAATAGCCCTAGGCTCTGTTTCATTCAAATCAGGTGCACATCAGAGGCAAGTTTAAAGATGATAATTTCGCTTTAGCGTTTGCCATAATGTCGTCATCGGAGGACGAAGTGCCAGTCGTGAGGCAGAAGAAGAAGGTCACTAATGGCTCTGCGAAGAATGTGGATGGCGAGCCTACCACTAGCAGTGAACCGGCGCAAAAGGACTTCAACGAACTGGTAAAGCCATTTTTGATGTATCATTGAGTGGATTATTCGAGTCTTTTAGGGCATAACAGAAGTTCTCTCCGATGCGTGCCACCGCCTCGGATGGCAGAAGCCCACAAAGATCCAGCAGGAGACCATCCCTGTAGCGCTTACCGGAAAAGACATTATCGCCCTCGCTGAAACTGGGTAGGACCTCTACGAGACATGCAAACACCGCTTAAATTTTCAGATCCGGCAAAACTGCAGCGTTCGCATTACCCATCCTTCAGTCCCTGCTGGATTCTCCGAGGCGACTGTTCGCATTGGTAGTCACGCCGACTCGCGAGTTGGCCTTCCAGATCGCAGAACAGTTCGAGGCGCTTGGCACATCCATCGGCCTCCTAGTCGGTAACCTTTTTTCGTTGCGGTTCGCAGCATGACATAGCTCCTTTAGGCGTTATCGTCGGTGGCGTTGATATGGCGACGCAGGCAATGTCACTAGCGAAACGGCCGCACATCGTAGTTGGTAGGAATTCACCGTACGATGCGTCTGCGACTCAGTCCTATAATTTCAGCTACACCTGGCCGCTTGGTTGACCATCTCGAAAACACGAAGGGCTTTAACCTGCGAAGCCTGAAGTACCTGGTGCTCGACGAAGCGGACAGGATTCTCAACATGGACTTCGAGGTGGAGCTCGAGAAGATCATCCGCGTCATCCCCAAAGAGAGGCACACCTTCCTCTTCTCGGCTACCATGACGAAAAAGGTACGACGGTTCCACGATTTTCTTATTGAGCTGATATTGTTGCAGGTCTCCAAGTTGGAGCGAGCGTCGTTGAAGGATCCAGCCAGGATTGAAGTGTCCTCGAAGTACCAGACCGTGGAGACGCTGCAGCAGTCGTTCATGTTCATTCCGTTTAAGTACAAGGTTCGTAATGGTTATAGTAGCGGTACGACACCATGGAGGTATTTAGGAAGCATATCTGGTGTACGTGCTGAACGAGAAGGCCGGTAACACTTCCATCGTCTTCTGCAGTACCGTAGCGACCGTGATGAAGGTCTCGTATATGCTGCGGAACCTCGGCTTCGGCGCTGTTCCCCTGCATGGGAAAATGTCGCAGGTGAGGGCGCCTAGGGGCCATTCACATCACTGCAGCCAAATGATCCACAAATGTCTCAATGAACATGCTAACCTAGCGTTTAAGCCATTACGTCTTGGGGCTCTGAACAAGTTCAAGAATCGCGAACGTCCCATTCTGGTCTGCACGGATGTCGCTTCAAGAGGTACGAACCAACCAGTCTTCAGGTCTGCATGCTACGTAGGTATCTTTCAGGTCTTGACATACCACACGTCGACGTCGTCATAAACTACGACGTTCCACTACAGCCGAAGGACTACATTCATCGGGTTGGCCGCACGGCTCGTGCCGGTCGGGCCGGCGTCTCGTTAACCGTTGTGACGCAGTACGACGTCGAAGTGTACCAAAGGGTTGAGCAATTCCTTGGGAAGAAGCTACCCGTTTACGAGGTCAACCATGACGATGTGATGATCCTGGCAGAGCGCGTGTCGGAAGCCGCGAGACGTGCCACGCAGGTGCGTTTGCTGGCTGGCTAACGCTAACGAGGCAGAATTTTGCCGCGAGGAACGCTTAAAACGAATATTTAGCAAGTGAAAGACGAGGATGACAAGAAGAAGCGGAAGAACGCCGACGACGACGATGCTGAAGAAGCGAATGGCAGACCCAAGAAGAAGAAGTTTATGAAACGCCACTAGCAACTTGTTGTTACCTGCATCTTTTCTAACCGTTGCAAGCTTGTTATGTAGTTTAGTAGCGCCTAATAAATCCTTTGTTACGGTAATAGGGGCTAACGCGTCTGATTCGACGTTTTAGTATAGAAACTCGTAAAACCTCTACTGTCACAAAGCAACATCTATACGCCTCCACTCGTTACTGGCTTGATAGAATTATTCCGGGCTGAAAGGGTATTTTCATGCACGCCAGAATAAATTGCGAGACTTCCCCGTGTAGCATACCATAATGATTATGTAGGATAACGTAAACGACAGTACGGATAGCTAGTAGGGCCTAGGTATAAAAAATGAGGGCAAATTGCGCTACCGGCTCTAGAGAAAAACCAGAGCAGCAATGCTTAAAGAACGGTTTATTTCGCATCGTCTAAGAGCATTAACGTCTTATGGTCTACGTTCGCCCGGTAATCTAGCGCTGGAGAAACTTCAGGCTGGCGCGAGTGTCCCCTCCGACAGACGTGAGCGTTGGGAGCTGGACGGCCGGAAGACGCCAACGACCACTGTCACGGCACTAAAGTGTAGGTCTTGTATAACCTGAGAATAATACCCAGGTCCTGTACCTGTTCGAGAAAGAGCGTCGATGCATACGGGTAGTGGCGCTCACCGAGCGTATCCATCTGATGGAAAGAGGGCACGTTGGATTTGAGTGAGAGAATTGATCGGCCGACTGCGTCCATCGTTGTTGCGTGGCCCACGACGAGCACCGTACCGCTAGTGATGACCAGCAGCCTATAGAAAGTGAGTTAGGTTAACCTGTCAGAAATCAGGATAGGTACCTCTGAACGACGTCCTGGCAGCGACGGTAGAACTCGTGCTTCATCTCATTGCGAGTGTGAAGCGCTGTACTACGCGTCACCAGCGGCTGATACTTGGTGTCGATGGGAAAGCCGGCGTCGACGAGCTCGTCGTTGGTCATCCACACTGGCGCGCCGCCGACGTAGAAGCCACCCCAGTCAAAAAGACCGGGCTCCACGCGGATCTTCAGCCGAGAGGGAGCGCCTTTCGCGCCCAGGTGACGGATCACTTCGCTTGCCGTTTCAACGCATCTAAACGGGCGCAACTGTTTTGGAAAACCAGGATGCTACTAAACGCTTACCGAAGTGCGGGAGAGCAGAAAACTGCCTTGATAACAACCTGCGCGTTGCGAATGCCTTGTGCCGTTAGCTCCGCGGTCTGGCGGCCGAGCAACGAGATTGGAGGGTCGTCGGTGAATGCGTCCGCTCCTCCGAAGCGCTTCGGCACTCGCAGAGGCTGGTTCACGTCGTACGGGCGGTATTCGCGGCCCACAAAAGCCAACCGCTGCCAAGTTGGGAAGACCTAAATGATGCACCTCCGAGCGGAACTATGGTAAACAGGGTACGTACCCGATCCAAGCGTTCGGCGTGGCGCATAACGATGAGTCGACGGAGTACGTCCTGAGGAAGAACCTCCGGCACATCTGGTTCTTCTTCGGGCGTCGGCGGGGGCACTGCCTTCTTCTTCTTTTTCTTCTCTAGTTTGCGCCGCATCTTTGCATCAAGAGTTTCGTCACACGTCTTCACATCCTCCTGCGTTGCTGCGGTCATGGTCTCGGTCGTTCCGGTAACGCTCGACATACTAGTAGTGGTGGAAGTGCAGGTAGTCGCTAAATGAACGTTCCCCGTATTGTTGGTCTGATATACTTCACTCGAAGAAAGGACTTACAATCAGAAGAACAGGACGTTGATGAACCGGATGAGGAAGAGGACGAGCTACTGTCGTCCTTCTTTTTCTCGTCCTCGGGCGGCTTCTTCGGGCCCCATCGGAATCGTAAATCAATGTTGAGCGGCATTTCAGCGTAGCGGACGAAGTCGAGGTCAAACGGCGAGTTGAGCAAACGAAGGAAGTCCGTGTATGAATGTAGAACCGGATCAAGTGGACACTAAAATCGAACATATATTTACATAGCAATTTGCGACTTACCTCAAGACCTGTGGACTCTGTTGAACACTAGTGCAACTGGATCAGCTACTACAATCAGGAGTACAGAATAGGGGAGCCAGAATTATGTTAACGTAACAACTGATTTCCGCTTAGTACCCGAATATGTCCCACTTATAAAACACGTACACTTTATTTTTACCTACACAACTTCCAGTTCTGTTGCTACTTTTATTGGCAAACACAGCAGAGGAGACATACGAAAGGATCGGAGTCGAATAAGATTACTTGCTACGTAGCATGGCGTACTGATGCTAAGCATCTCCCCGGCCGGCTAGACGAAGTGCTTGTTGCTAGCGTAGAGCTTGTGGTCCGGGCCGACGCTAATGGCACCCTTCTGCTCGCTAAATATCACACGTAGTGGCCGTCGTTTAAGTCAAGACCATACCGGAGGAACAGCCGGTTACCGCGAGCAAGTCCGTACGGCTTCAGGTAGTCGTAGGTGTCCTGCCAGTGCACGAAGGAAGGCGAGTAGGGCAAGAGAGAGACCACCAGGCTAAAGAGGTATGAGACACTAGCAGGCAACAAGAGAAATACGAACCCAGATCCGCTGACAGCCAGGACGGTGGAGACGACGCTGAACGGGTAGCTGAAGCTGTTCGCCACGAAGGGAATGGCGAAGTTGAGCATGAAGCGAGTGTCCTTCGCGGCCTTCTTCGACGCCTCGTCGTTTGGCTCATCGACCTGTAGTTGAGATGCCAACGTTTTGATAAGAGTTCTCCGGCGTACCTTGTACTCCTGCATGATTCGCTCAGCACCATAGCGAAGACCGGCTGAGAGCCAGATGACGAGGTAGTCCGCCACGAGGTACGGGATCAGACCAGCGAAGAAGCCGCGCGGTCCTTCCTCATCGCCGATGCGCAGAATGGCGCTTAGCACGTTTGGGTACTTCGTCTCGCGGCCCACGATCTGAGCGATCTCGCGCACCATGATCACTAAATGTCAGGCATAGTGACATGCGCTTAAGTGGAAGCCATACCTGTGAGTGGTCGGCTAACGATGATGCCCAGCGTTCGGGCAATCGTGTCACGAATGGCCCTGCGAATCGTGACGCGAGCACTCCCGTGGTGAGTGAGGTTCGCCTCTTCCTTGCCTTCGAGAGTGTCCAGCTCTCCGCCAATCTCCGGGTAGTACTTGTCGAGGTACTAAGATCGTCAAAATACGATTAAGTTGGAAGATTGATCGCTACCAGGCTAACGGTGTAAGAGGTGACACCGCCGGTGATGATGGCGAGAGTGCCCGCATCGACGCCATAGTAGAACGCACGCAGGCCACGCTCTCGGTAGATGTTCCGCACTAAACCGACAAGTTATGCGAGCAGCAACAATGTGCGACGTACGATAGGTGAAGACGTTCGGTAGGAAGTACGCTCCGCGTCCGAAGAAGATAAACACTTTGCCGGTGGTCAGTGGATAGGGCTCGTAGCCGAGCTGGAAGAGCGTCTTGGCGAACGTCAGCGGGTAGGTGATGGCACCGACGGCGCTCTTGGCCGCGAGCTGCAGCGCAAATTGACGGTGGCGCTCCTGTAATACACGGCTAGTTGCGTAAATTTACAAGTGGTGGTGCTTCACCGTTCTGCTTACCTGCTCGTTTTCGGTCTCAGTAGCGTTGTTGGCGTTGGTGTGAGACATTTTGCTAGGGTATTCCTTGTTGGCCACGATGTGTCATTACTTGAAATTATAGTTTGCGCACTCTAACGCATCGCAAAATCGTTCGTACAGAATATTATCAATGGCTTCATTGCTTAACAAACTGGTGTGAATATACAAAACATTGTGTGTGTCAAAACCGGCACCTATCATCACAGAATGAAGCGAACAACAAGTAACAAGTTATACAACGTTCGACGGAAACATCTGCAATACTGCCGGTCGTAGTTCCCGATCGACCTGATGGTATGGCGACAAAGACACGTGAGGAACGGGGACTGGCAGCTTCTCTGCGTCTTCTAGTAGCAGGACAAAGCCTCCATCGAAGTCGTCACAGACGCCCGTCGTGCACTATACAGTTGTTTTACGTATACTGTGTGACTTGGGTAACTTCTGGCGTACCTCATTCTTGTGCTCGTGCCACGTGAGGCAGTCGCGTAGAATCGCCCGGCCCACTATCGAGTTTGCCGGGAACTTCTGGTCAAGGTTCGCAACTAGGTAAATTAAGCAATTGAAGACTGTGCGATGAGATACCACGATACCTTCGTCGTGAGACAGAGAGATATTTGCTTTCTTGACCTCATCTATCGAGCACTGCTTGGCCGTCGACGCGATGAGCAAGGGACCGCGTAGACGCAGTTCTTCGGGCCACGAGACATGCCTGAACTTTGTGTGTATATCAGGTCTAAGCAAGTGTATTACCATCTCATGCCGCTTGCGCAGAGCGTAGCAAGCGGCTGATCTAGCGCGATGCAGTGGCACTGGCGTTCGACTTCTTTAAAGAGATCCTCATCATCTTGGCAGTAAACTTCCATTGATCGGGGAATATTGTCCTGGTGCGGTAGCTGCACAGACGCAAAAATCGGATCGTACTGCACGAATGTATTTTGGATTTGATGCACATTCATGTTCCGTACCTTTGGCACAAAGTCTTTCATCACGGGTCGGACGTCGCTATCCGACCGTTCAGCGTCCGCCTTGTTCGCCTTTGCGCGTGCGAGGATCGCTTGAATTACTGGATCGGCCTCAGTTTCGACGTTTTCTGCCTTAAGTCCATTTAGCATTACGACTGCCACTCTTAGCGCATGCTTTCGTACCTTTCTTTCCTTGGCAGCTCCGGTCTCGAAGTCCAAGTCAACAATGAACGTTTTGCGCTGCTTCTGTCGCATCTGGCGGAGCTCTTCCTTCCGCGTGATTATCGCTTGCCGTTCTTCCGGCGACAGGTACGGGTTGTTCTCGAGGCTGTAGTAGTCCGACTCGAGGTCGTTGACACGAGATTCTTTGTCCCTAAAGTTCTTAATAAGGCCGTCTGTTGTGCTCCTCAAATGCACCGGTTGGCATCTGCTTGAAGAAGCTTATCGCGGTATTCTTTCGCCTGCTCGACGCTTTTTCCGAGCGTTGATAACGAGAATCCCGACTTCTCCGTACCGCCGGTGAGTTTGTTGAGCAGTGCCATGCCTTCCTTGGTCTCCCGACCGATGAGCTAAAACTGCACAGGGCTACTACTGACGTATTGTTGACGGTTTGAGCTCGTACCTCGCGCTCTTCTCGGGTGCAAACCAGAGCCGAACAGAAGAAGCATGGGCCGCTGCCTTCCTGCTCGCAAACTACGCGGCCGCAACTAAGGCAGTTTGCAACGAGCTGATGTTCTCGCGCTTGGCACTCGCACGCATGGCGACCTAAAGAAAGCAATTTGTCACAAGAGGAATACTATGATACTTTACCTGGCCTTAACTGGCGCAGTGGATCATACTCCTGCATAGGCGTCTTCTTTGCATTTTTCTGTTTACTCATTCCTATCCGTAGCAAAGGATTTCGTCTGGACGAAGATCGTTTCTAAAGCAAAATATTGTGCGAATTAAAGGGATGCGTCAGCGGGCACAGGTTGCAACACGATACCAACAAACTCCCGAAGAAAAAACTACTCATGGGCCGTGGAGAATCAATAGGCCCGCGTAATGCAGGCAAGCACGTCGGAATGCCAAGGCCGTACGAACTGTGGGCAAACGTGCAGCTACATGGACAAACAAGTCCACAACAAAAGGGGCTGCAATTAAACTAGCGCAAGTTAGAAGCAGGAGGCATGTCAAATCACATACTACACAACTTAGTGCTAGTACGTGACGCATATGAGGTCGTTCGGGAATACCATTAAGAAGGTAAAGCCATTTGACGGCATGCTTAAACGAGTGAAGACGTACGGGCACATGGTGAAGTCCTGCATAGCCATGCAGGGACCTTCTACTTGTTCTGTATTCATGCAGTCATCCGGCATAATATTAAAGTAGACCTCAACAAGATCGAAGCTGTTATTCGTGTCCGGCAAGCGTGGTACCCAAGTATCTTACAGAAGACGGTCCAGAGGATAAGCCAACGTAACTAGGGGCATAGTAACCGACACGAGTTCCATGCTTTGAGCAGAGGCGAACGCATATGTATTTAGTCACGATTTGCGGGAAGGCATGCACCTCATGAATGTGTGATTCTCTGCCAACTTACAGCGCTTAATGAACTTCAAGAACGCCACATGAAAGGACTTTGTACGTACAAACCTCCAAATTGTAGAGGCTCGACAACTTGACTCAAAACCGCTAAACCCGATCCTGAAATGTGGGGATATTCGTCGTTATTTTTCCGCTAAATGCAAGCGTCTTCGCTTTTCGTCGAACGGTTCATACATGTTCATGACCGTGAGGACGGAAGGCTTGTTGCGCAACCGCTGCGGTCATTCAATCACCACGAACAGGTTCTCAATGACCACCAAACCGTAAGTCTCCTCTTGTGAGAAGCGCGCATAGCCAGGGGCACGTCGGAAGCGAACGCCCTAGACGTCCTGCTACCCTATGGCGCAACACCCATCGGTCATTGTTTTCATGCCCAAAAACTGTATTCATGCGTTCTGTGACTGTAGAGAGGCTTCACAGGCCTTATCCAGAACGTGGGCACTTGCGTTTTTATTTCTGGTCTAGACAATCGCTTTTTGGGTTTTGCTCAACCCGCTTACATTGGGAAAAAGTTAATGAAATTGCTTAGCCTGCAGTTGATTTCCAGATGCCTTCGCGAGCTTGGCGATGGAGAACGCCCTGCACTGTATTATTCTACCTTGTCATACTACAGTCGGTATTTTCTGCGGATCCGCCGCCCGTTAAGCCAGTTGATGTGAATGATCTCGGCGAACCCCTCAATGGCACCCACCGATACGCTAGAGAAGAACTGGAACCCGAGCCGGCCCATTCAATCTTCAACGGTATCGGAAAGAATCCACTAGAGAGAACCACTGCCAATCCGACCGTTAAACGTGCTCGAGGTGGGTAAATTTGTCGACTATGCAAATCCACGAAGGATACGTGTCAAAACTTAACTGAGTAGGTAGTCGGTTTTGCGATTAAGTATCAGCACAAATCGACGTATTCAGGTAAACGATCACCAGCCAACGACGGAGGCTTCGTGGATATTAGCAAATTTATCGTTAGGCCGGCAGTGATTCGCCATCCCGACGACTACGACCAGATCTCCTCGGACTTCATTCTCGACGAAGAGACTTTAATCGGGCCGGTCAAGCCTTCATCGCAGGCCGGCCCTCTTGTGGAGAAGGCTCTCGTGGTGAGCATCGAACATCACGAGGGGGACGAGATTTCGACTGAGCTACCAAGTACACAGTCCTCAACCACGGCATCTACCACTATCTCCTCAACAACAACCGCTACTACTGATTCAACAGTGGCAAGCACTTCAGAAATACAAACGGTACCGAGTACCAGCAGCACAAGTTTGCCAACCGTTCCCACAACCACGTCGACAACATCAGGTATAGTGCTCGAAAGGTCTCCCAACGCAATACAGTTTGTTTACAGCCACGACTGTAACAGCGGAAAACCGAAGCCCAGATAATCTTGCAGTACCTCTGCGGAATGATGAGAATGACACCGCGCCGTTGAACACTAGCGATCAAGCTACCGTCATAATCCTCACCGCGGACAACTCGTCTAATGAGACGACCACGAGCACTGCCGCAACCATTAACAACGCTTCGACAAGTACGCTGTCAGAAGATGTCATCAGTTCCGTTGCCACTGATGCCACAACAGTGTCCGCAACAACCACGCGTGTATCACCTCGCACGACCGAGCCTACGGCTCAGCTAGTGGATGAGACCTTGCTGGCCGAGCAGAAAGCGCTCCGAGAAAACTCTGTTGAACATGAGGCAGATGGCTCGAGAAGTGTGGGCGAGGCAGTTGATGCCGACACTGCATCGAAGGTTGTCAACTTCGGAACCGATGCGCTTGCGCAAAACAACACGGTGCAGTTTCGAAGCGAAGGGATTAGTGGGCAGCGATGGGGCTACGCCAGGCACATCTTGGATGGAACGGTCCAGAAGCGAAGATCGCTTGTCTCCAACTTCGTCGACGCCACTGCTTTCCGGGCAAGTCTGCTGCTTTTTGGAAAAACCGCACCTTTGATCTTTAGAGAGCAGCTGTCGTGCGTCGTGGTCGCGTCAAACGAGCGTCCATTGTTGACACAGACATCGAAACTACAGCCAACCATGGAACGTCCACAAGGGCACCTGTGACTAAGCGAAGAGTGGAAGATCTCCCCATTCGACCAGGAATAGTCACTGGCATGGTAACGCGCAGTAAGACGCCCACAACATCGGCCAGCCAAGAAAACACGACCGACGCGGATGCAGACCCGGGAACCGATACAGCCATTGTGGAGACCGCGACTACGCAGCATGAAGCATCTACAACGGCAGAGATCGTGGACGCCTCTGCAGAGCATACGACTCCGAAGCCTCTTCCTCGCCACGTTCAGTTCCGTTTCCAGGAAACAGACTCGCGCGAGGTGGTCGACCGCTTCAGCCTCAAGGTGGTACCCAGGCTCGTCCCGGTAAGTTTCGCGATACTGACCTGGGCTTCTGTCGACGCACGAGTGTCGTACCAGTACTGAAAATGCATACAAACTGGTGTCATAAATCAACTCTTTAGGTTTCTACAACGACGGCGCGAGCGAAGACCACAACATCGAGCAACGATGAGCTCAGTTCGGAGTATGGGGACGGTGGTGATGGCGATGGTAAGAAGAAGTCTGCCAAGTCAACGAAGAAACCCGAAGAAGTTCGCAAGCGCGACGAACTCACCGGCAGCGATGGCATTGAGGCAGAGAAGACTGCGTCCCGGCGCAGCGGAGAAGAGAGCGTCGGCAGTCCTGGCCCCTCCGAAGGTTGAATTTCCGTTCCTCTACTCTTAATCGTCAACTTTCTCAAGCAGATAATTTAGCATCCGGATCCGAACGCGTAGTACTACCGCAGCAACCAATATCCCAGGACTTGCCCATTCCACCACCGCAGGAGAACCACTTCATCGTGGGTAACCGACGCGTTGTCATCAAAAGCTACCCATACGAACGATATCCGTGGTCGGTAGACCCGCAGACGCTAGCTTACCAACGTCTCGTCGCCGCGCAGCAACAGCAACAGCAAGCAGCTGCATTCAATGCAGCACAGTTCCAATTCCAGCGCCAACCACCGCTTCCGCCGTTCCGCTCAGTGCCACCCGCATTCCAGCAGTTCCGGCAGCCGCCGCCACAGTTCGCCCAACAGCCTCCGCCAGCGTTCCAGCAGGTCCAGGCAGTCCCAAGGCCGGTCCAGTTACCGCTTACAAGACCTCAAGTAGCGCAACAGCAATTCAATGTCGGTCCGAGTAACCCTGCGCCACCGGTCCCACAACATCAAATTCCTGCTCATTTCACGAACGTACACCAGCCACGTGGGCCAGCCCAAGTTCAGCCGAACCCAGTAAGGGCAGTCGAGAGGACCATAAGGCCTCTCCCACCTCCCACAACGGTGGCCACAACTGTGGAAACGACAACGCCACTGCCAGACATCATTAGGTCGGTTTCAAGTCCCTATCGGATGGTCATGTCCACTTATGTTTAGCA
Source organism: Aphelenchus avenae (assembly GCA_020875895.1). Taxonomy (NCBI): domain Eukaryota; kingdom Metazoa; phylum Nematoda; class Chromadorea; order Rhabditida; family Aphelenchidae; genus Aphelenchus; species Aphelenchus avenae. Next base: position 846,201 of record JNEY01000013.1, read on the forward strand.
CGCCTCAGTACAAAGCTGAGAGCCGCGTAAAAGTTGATGCAGATCTCGACCTCTACGACGAGCTCGATAACTCGCACAAGACTACCATCCCTCCGCCGAAGCAGTCTAAACCCGCAGGGCAGTCATTCGCGGCTCGCGACAGCCCTGACTATGAGGCATCGGTACTGACAGGCGACAAAGTTCTTACAACGACCAAGGGCGACGAGAACGATACCGACTTAGTCACGAAGGACAGCACTTGGAAACCCGAGCTGAAGCTGGTCACTCTCAGTCGTACTGCGGTTGTTACGGTTACACCGAGCAATGAGTTTGCGCAAAAATCAGAACCCACGTCGAAATTCAACCCGACAGTGATCGTAAGTTAAAACTGGAGTTGATGCATTTAACGCCAATCTTTTAGAAACGACTTGGGCTCATCCAGGGGTAACGCTCGGGAGCGTTCATTATTTCTGTACAAAGATAGGCGCACGCTATGATATTATCCTACGAATAAAGATAAACAGTCTTTCCATTATGCTGGCTCGCCCCACACGAACTAAGCAAGCTTTAGCTGTGGTTGGTTTAACGTGCTCAACGATGACGCTAATTTTATCGTACGTGTTCTTATCTGAGCCTGTGCTTAATATGAAAGAAGGAGCACATCAATCATATGCTATTTACTTCGTAGGGTTGACAAGCGGGCTAGTAACAAACATCATGCTTCATGCGATGCGGATATCTAGACTACAGACTACAGTGAACATACTGGTGGAAATACCCGATCAGGAATATCAAGACACCGGTAGACGAGCAAGGATATCGGCCAGAAGAATACGTACAACGCAGCGCACATTGTTACTCCTGCTCAGCAGAAAGCTGCTGCTCATCTGTATCCGTCTGCGTGTCGTCATTCAGGGGAGGGCAACCACAGTAGATCACTGCGTCGTGGTTCCGTATCCGACGGGCCATCGACAGAGGCCCCAGTTCCCTTCTGTAGGCCTCCGTGGGCACGAGCACGCCTCGACAGTCACGCATTGCACATCGGATGCCGCTGATCACCTTGTCCCAGAACGAAACTTCAGGGTCGATCGTAGTTGTCACCGTTATCTCCGTTGATTCCGTAGGATGCTTCTCTTCGACGATTTCCAAGCCAGCACCTTCGATCGCATCTTCGGAGATCTCGGTTGCGTTTGTACTCGTTTCTTCCGTGACATCAGTTGGACTAGCTGGAACGTCGTCGCTCTGCAGAGGCTCTTGTGCGAAGGGTGCGTTGCCTACGTCGCTTGTTATGCCAGTGGTCATAGGCTGCACATTGACTGGTGGGATTCTCGACACCTCTGGCTGCGATGAGGTGTGCTCCGTTGAAACTTGGGCAAGCGCGTGCTCTAAAATACCACTGTTTTCGAGCCTTTCTGTCAAATTCTTGACACACTCGTCAAAGGGGAAATGTTCTCCCAGATAAACGTGAACCTACCTGGAGTGGTCGGCAGGGACGTAGTGTTCGGTATTTGCGCAGGTTCATTCTTTTCAGTGTATATTTCAGACTTCGCCGTTGCCGGTGGTATTACTTCTGGGCCGACTTCGATAGTGTGTGGTTGTTGATCATGGACTACTGACCTATAACGCATACAGTCATTTGGAAGTTTTATAATGTGCTTGGGCACTTATGACTTTGCACATAACAGTCTCAAGTCTGTGCAGCTTTAGGTAACCTACACTTTATCTTTAGGAGCGTCGGCTCTGTTATCCGGGAACAGCTTGTCAACTTCCGCAAATTCGTCGTCTTCCATTGATATAGCGGCCGCATGCGATTTGAGGTCGGACTGTACTTCCTCCTTCACGGATTTGAGCGACGAATCGATGTCGACTGGAAGGTTCCCGTAGTCCTCCTCGTGCAGATCTTCACTTGCTGTTTTGAAGAACGGTGCCGCATGTGTCCGCGCTACGAAGGCAGCTAGACTTAATATAATCCACACGTTATGGGATCCCATCTTCAGCTGCCTAGAACAAAAACATCGACGTTAGTCAGTGCTACTAACAAAATTTTCCAATTCGCATGAATCACATTCACAAGGTCCTGTTTACCGCTAACCCTCGACGTTACATTAACGCAAACTGACTTATCTAGAAGCACGTGTTAGCAACACATGCCGATCAGTTTCAGCCAACGTGGGCATGACTCAGTCCGATTCCAAGGGCCAATAATCGTCCCCCCGTTAACTATTGCTTGGGTCACGCTTTGAAAGAGTTACAAAACCGAAGTCATACTTTTATCTCGGGAGCTTCGAATAAACAAAATTAATTCAGTTGACCTCAAGGTGTTCTAAGTGAAGAAATATCGGTCATTAGACTGGTCAGGGGCAAGAAGCGAAAAGGTGTTGACGAGACAGCGGGACGAAATCACAAGGACGAACCGCCGGCTGCGAGAGCCAAGCAAGACACGTAGATGAACGAATGAAAAATGGTCTGCGGCCAGCTAGCAGCTGGTTACAAGACGCAAGTGATCCACATCCATTATAAATCTCGAGGCGTAAATTAGCCGCAGTAAGGCGGCAGGACGGGACGGATGCCAAACATGCGAAGGACTAGGAATGGAATCGGGGCGGGAGGGCGTCATCACATGCCGTGATTGAGAAGCGCTGCTGACAGACGCGCTGTGTCACGTGAATCCACCGCCTCCATGAGTGCACTCTGGCCGTCAAAGGGCATGTTGAGGCGTATGACCGCGGACCGCAGTGTTGACCAGATCATCGAGGTCTCGGGCGACCTTTGGATTCGGAGGGCACTCAGGAAGTGCTCGATTGCTTCTCTGGAAATGGGATTTGTAGGAAAATACTGTTCCGCAGCATCACTCACCGGTAACTGTGCAGATGCATGCACGAAATGCCGAGGTTATAGCGAGCGCGAACGTAGGTAGGAAAGAGTTCCAGCGCCTTGCGATAGGCAGAAATCGCCTCCGCTGTTTGCTCACCATTTGCCAGAGTAGCTCCGAGTCGGTTCCACAACGTAGCATCCTAAGATTCACCAGCTGAGTCGACGTCATGTCAAATAAGCGCTCACGTCAGGCTTTACTGCCAGCGCTGCTTTAACGGAATCGACTGCCCTCGCGTAGTTCTTGTTGAGATTGTACAGAACGCTCAGAGCGTTTTGCAGACCTGGATCCACTGATGATTGCGCGGCATTGCGTCTTGCAGCTGCCAGGAACCGGCTCTCGACCTAAAACCGTCATGTAAAATTTGTGATTCCCTTTAGCACTTGAGACCTAAAACAAGCAATGTCTTTGCAACTTACCGCTTCAAAGCGACCCTGATCGAGATACGACCGGAATAACCCGTCACGTCCGAACATTGCCTCGTTGTTCTGCTGTGCGACGTCTTCGCCATTGTACACGGCAATCCATCGCTCCAGTTGCGTCAGCGCATCGTTATCGAGGTTCTCGTTCGCTAAGGAAACAGCTAGACCCACAAGAGCTTCCTTGTTCTTCGGGTCGATGCTTAGAGACTTGCGGAATGCGGCAATCGCCTGCACGTCCTGCTCGTTCTCTGCTTGGGCCAAGCCAAGGGCACACCAAGCCTAAAAAACTTCGGTGTATTTCTTGGGCAGCTTGAGCGCATACATTTGCGTCTTGTGGGTTTCTCTGCACCGCTGACTCGTAGTACAAGATGGCCTCTGAGATGTTGCCCGTCGAAAGCATTTCAGAGCCTTTTGCTACTGCGTCCTGCTCGCTTGCAAATGGATTTTGCTAAAACTGTGCGATTAAAATTGCTTTTAATCTTTTAAGCTTCAGCTTACCGAGTTGAAGGTGTACGGTTCCTGGTAGCCCATGTAGGACAAGTTCTCGGCCTCCATTGCCCCTCGCTGGAGAATGTCGTCCCATTCCTGCTCGTACTCACGCAAGAGTTCGTCGTTGGAGGGCACTTGTTGTAGGTTGGATGAGGTGCCGGCTTCCACTTGGTCCAGGTACTCGTTCTGCCACTGCGACGATAGAGCGTTCGACTTCAGCTTGTCGTCGTCGAACCGATCGAGATACTCAGTGGAGAACATCGATGGCATCGTTGTTGCACTAAGACATTCAGGCACTAGAGAGGATCAAATTGTTTTGTGGTATTACCTGGCCGACTTCCAGGCATCGTTATAAACGGTCGAAACGTTCGTAGTGCCAGGGGCGTTGACGTTGTATTGTTGCACCCACTGGGTATGGAGAGCATTGGCTGACTGCTGCTGGGGATACGCCTTCGCGAATTCGTTCGACCAGTTTTTCGCGAGATTCGTGGCTGAAGCCGACGAAGACGGAAGCTGTTGTACCAGTGCCTTCATGTTGAACGTCATGGGTGCCGACGTTTGCTGGGCCGTCTTCGTTAGGTACTCCTGGGCCATCTAAGAGCGAAAGGGTTAGCAAATACACTGCAGGGAACAAGCAGGGACAGATGTCCGAAAACGACTTACGAAGTCTCCTGTGCGCACCGACGGCATAACATCTTGTAGCTGCCTTTCCGCACCAGACGTGAGACGAGCGTTGGACTGACCATAGTTTTGCGCTAGTCCGACCAAAGGATTCACGGTGCCGCACTGAGGCTCGAGGAGGGCCTTGGTCGACTGCATCTCCGCGCGTAAGTTCTAAAAGGATCTACCTACACTTATTTATCCTGCTTACGCGTTTGCTATTAATTCAAGAAACTGTAGCAAGAACCGCGCAGTCGAAAACAATAAATTAAGTTACATCGTCTTCGAGCGAAATTGGAAAGAAGACGATTTCAAAAAGTTAAGAAGAAATTCAGTCCTGAGTTATTGACTGTTAACGAAAGTGCGTCCTTAGCGGGAGAACAGAAGCACTCACTACTGGCCCGTTCTGCACGGAGGTCGCCCGGCCTCCTTTTCAATCAGTGATCCCTGCGCCACATACTACAACGCGCGTAGCGGGCTCATTTATTTCGATCAAAATTAGCGGTACGGAACTTCTGGCTCGCAGTTTTCACGACGCTTATGCATAGCGTAATTAGACCTGCTAATGACTGCTTGTCAACCCTGTTAATGAGCGTGAAAAATGACCAACGTGAAGTAAAGGAATATATTTAGGCATCTTAGCGCAATGGTGAAAGCGTGGTACCTTGCAGACAAAATCGACGATCCCCGACAGGAATGCCATCGCGACCCTCCGGAATACTTAACCCTAGAGGAGCTAGCTCGTACCGGCGTACTTTACCGTCATGTAAGCACAGATTTAGTTGAAGCGAAGTCTTTAGACTTGCTTACTCAGATCCCAGTGAGCGAAATGGAAGAAGGGATAGCGGAAGTTTCGAAGCGAAACGGCTACACCTACAAGGACGAGTGCATCATCAACCGCGAGAGGATGCCCAACTACGACGAAAAGATCAAGACCTTCTTCGAAGAACACCTTCATACGGACGAGGAAGTTCGATACATAGTCGAGGGCTCCGGGTACTTCGACGTTCGAGACGTTAACGTGAGTTAGCGTCAAGCCAACGGCTAAAATCTGCTTCTTCTTCAGGACCAGTGGATTCGCATCCTCGTCGTACCGGGAGACTTTCTCATTGTACCCGCTGGCATCTATCATCGATTCACCGTGACACCCGCGGTAGGTCTTTGCATCTATCGTCCTTTTGCTTATCGAAATAAAATTCAAATGTCGGCTAAGCACACCGTGTTATGTAATCTTGCAAGCTGTACGCTTGATTTTAGGACTATATTCGCTGCGTACGACTCTTCAAGGGCGAACCCATTTGGACGCCACACAACCGAAGTGCGTCGGCCGAGGAAATGCCTGCACGAAAGGACTACGTCAGAGTGTTTGTTCATACGTCGCAGTGATGCACACATATTTGTTTCGAGGGCATTTTGCAATTCTAGTCGGTTCTTCAATAAAGTGCTTAAAATGCACTCTGTTAATGTGTGCTCTGCAAGTGTCCGGACGGTTCTTGTCCCGTTGTTCTAACGGATCCCGTTAGCACAGTCGCAGTTTATTTGCACGGAACGACAGTAACATTAAGCTGACATCAGTGGGGATCTTAGCAGAACTTCTATGCCATAAATGCTAAGCAATTTCAAAGGCCACTTGAAGGAAGACAGATGGACGTAAGGCAACCAACGATTCGGACGATAGCAGTAATGTAGCGAAACAAGAGCTTGTTCCATCTTACGCCTTGCAAATTGTTCGTGGAACTAGCGTAAACTTCGCAGCGTATAAGGGAAGTTCTAGACTCGTGTACCACAGAATCATCATTAGTAAAGCAGTCACTAAATGGGAACAACTGTGGGAACGTGCATGAGGATGTCAAACTTGGAGCAAGACTTGCAACACAAAGCGTACCACAGTTTGGCAGACACTCTCTCAAAATAACAAGTCTGGCGCGATCAAGCGACGTAGAAGACTAAGGTGCGTTTTGACCAGAACATGCACAAGGGGGACAAGGATATGTGCCGGGAATAATACACGTCGTTTTTCGTCGTAGAACGAATCGTTGCGTCTCAGAAGCGCGTGACTAGCAACGACCCATTGCCGTTCTCCAACGCCGGTGCACCTGACGTCGCTGATGAGCTGAGCAGGACCGTGTCGTGCTCGAGACGCGCACGCAGCTCCGCACACAGGTCCCTCAGACGCGTGATCTCGTCGAGCTGCTCGCCCCGTCTCGTCTCCTCCCTCTTGCACTCCTCCACGGCACGAGCGTCATCGGCGTCACGTTGCGGTTGCTGGCGCATTGCTGCTAGTTGTTGCAGCGCCGCGGGCGGTAACTGACTGTGCACTTCTCGCAGACGGCTCAGTAGCTGCGTGATCTTGCGCTTCTCCTCGGCGATCTCCTCCTTCAGGGTGGTGTGCACGGCCAGTAGCTGCTTCTCCAGGAAAGCCGGGTTGACGTTGTTGTCCTCAACATGGTTGATGGGCTCCACTGGCGCGATGTTCTCCGGCTCATCGCCCGTGGCTTTGAGCTAAAGCATCATGATGAGGCCGAGCTACTTAAAGTCCCGTATTTAAACGATTTGTACGCCAAAAAAACAACCACTGTAAATAGCAACTGACCTTTCGCTTGAGCAGAGTTATACCGGTTTGCACGTCCCATAGCGCATGCTCCTTCAGTCGAGCGTCTTGCCCTTGCGAGCGTAACCTGTCGACCTAAAACAAGTGTTGCGGTGGTTGCCTCATTGACGCCTACTTCTTGACTGAGGTCCTGCAGGAGGTTCTCTTGCAGCAGCAGCTCTTGCCTGATTCCTTCTTCCGTCTCGGGCAGTTCCACCTTCAGCTCATCGATTGTTCGAGGGCGTCGATAGCTAAAATGATACACTTACGTTCAGAACGCGGCAAAAGCGTTTAGATATTTCAGCCCTATGCATGCCAAGGTATTTTCCTTCATTAGCATCAAGATTATAGGGTGAAAAATTCAGAAGATTAGATGAACCGAGCCAAAAATACTCTGTGAACACTCAGCGAGATTGAACATCAATCTTCGTGCCCTGAAGGTGTCACTCACAGCGCAGGGCTACGCACTGAGTCAACGGCGGTCGATCTAAGCACGCGGCTATCCCATCACTTTCGCCGCGCTCGTTAGCCAAACCGGTGCGGAAGGCCCTCTTCCGTCCATCTTCGGAGCGACGCTGGATTAATCCTTCGGTTGCGTCCGTCCGATCGCTCCGCGTCTCCAGCCGTCATCATGACCCTTCGTTGTGCGTTCGCCCATTTTGATCCCCTTAGAAGAGGCTTTAATTCATGTTGCGCAGCTATGCGCTCTACGCAATTTGCGCTTTTTGCACCACAGCGGTGTTTGCTGCCGACAAACCGCCGGAGCTGGTGCCGGGATGCCCCAACTTAGACAGTCTCCAACACGCGGTAGACGAGCTTACGGAGGAGCAGATCAAGCAACTAAAGTGCGTGTGCAGTCTGGGTGATGATGAGCGGGCGGATAGAATATTCGTTTCTTGCATTTACGGCTCAACGCTATCGGATCTCGCAAGAATCACCCATGCCGTCGTGGGCAGTAATCGAACTGTAGCTGGGGTGAGTTTTAGAGACAGATGAGCTTGTAAAACTCGACTCATTCTGATCCGCCTTCAGTGTAACCGTTCAGATTTCATTGAGCCATGTTAGTCTCCTGGATGGCAACTTGACCCTCGGCTCGCTACTATCGCAACCAGCTACTGATGCGCTGCAAAAGTTGGAAGTCAAAAGTTGTCCGACTGGAAGTGACGGCATCCTATTCGACAGTAACACCACTGCCCCACTGTCAATGCTTGAATTTATTGCCATCGACGACTGCGCGCTGAACGATGCACCCGCATCATTGCTGAACCGCGGCACCGGATTACGGCATTTATCGCTTAAAGGGAACAAGCTAACGACGATGAGGAAAGAGGATTTTGCTTCGTTCAAGCAAACGGTAAGATAATGATCAGATGTGAACGATCACGCCGGAACGGAACATTCCTCTAGCTCGAATACCTGGACGTTAGCGGTAACCTCCTCGTCGACGTCGAGAGAGGTGTTCTAAGGCAACTGCAAGCGCTGAAGCAGCTCGTCATCGGTGAGCACAATTATGCAAGCGAGGCTCTGCTTGACGACGTTGGTCAACTTCAGAATTTAGTGGTAACTGAATCGCAGGTTTCTAGTTGCAACGAATCTGATCTAGACGCTAGACATGACGCGAATGGACGGCTTCAACGACTCGCATCAGTTGACACTATTGGAGAATGTGAATCTGAAGACGCTCGTCCTCACTGGCTGCAGCTTGAAAAGCTTGAACGCGAGCGCGTTCGCTGGACTGCCGCAGCTGGAGGAAGTAGGTGTCAAAACAAGGCCCTATTACCCAAAAAAGCTGACTTTAGCTGGACATGCGCGTTAACTTGCTCGATTCCATTGAGACTGGCGCGTTCGCGGGGCTCACAAACTTGCGCCGCTTGTCGTTGGCGGGCAATTTCCTCAGGGAATCCGTGCTTGAGAATGATATATGGCAAGGGCTTAAATCACTGGAACACTTGGATCTTGGCTGGAACGAATTCACACGCCTACCCGCAAACGGCTTTGCAAGTCTTGGTCCCAGCTTAACGTCACTAAACCTTCGGCACAACGATATCTTGCTGCAGGTACGCATGCTCGCGGCAATCAACCGTCGATGGGATAAAAATAGTGCACAACGGCGGAAATTTTTCAGGCTAACGCTGAAGCTTTCAACGGGCTCAACAGACTAAGGTTGCTGAACACGACGGAATGCTCATTGTCGGAGTTCAAGGGAGAGGGTCTGGTGGCGCTGGAAGTAAGTTTTGTGCAACCAAGGCCGTACGTAGATATGATTGACATTTAAACAGGCACGCATTGCAGGAGCTGGATATCTCGTTCAACAAGATTACGAAAGTCGAAGGACTCTGGAGCGAAGGGTCCAAGATAAGAGTGCTAAACGCGCGCAACAACAGCATGAAGAGACTGAGCCCGACTGCTTTGGACGGCTTGCAGCACCTCGAAGAGCTCGACATCTCCGGGAACCCGTGGATTTGCGACTCGAAAATAATAAAAAGTTTGTCGCAGAACAGGAAAAATCCTTATGGCAACGTCCGTTATAGCCACTGAGTGGGTAACCAAGCGTTATCGGATGGCGCAGAAAAGGAACCTAGAGTTCCTGCTGAAAAACGCAAACGAAACGCTGTGCGATCGTCCGTACAACAAACGCGGGCAGCTTATTTTCGAGCTTACTGAGCGCGACGTGATTGACAGCTACAATGAGAGGTCGGATACGACGACACCGGTGCCTACTGCGTCAACGGCATCTGTGGAGGAACAGCTGGAGAACGTGACTATCAACTGGCAAAGGGTGAGCATCATCCAGGCTACCGCTGCCAATCACCTTAGCCGCCACAGTTCTACACAATCTATTCCAGTTCACGGTGATTGCGGGAGATGAGTCAAACAACACGCTAGAGTTGGCCAAGGACGACGTCCTAAAACCTGCCTACGATATCAACTCCGTTCGGTACGGCGAAAAGCATGCTGAAGGTCCGCGAAATGCGTCGGTTGCACCCGTTCTTATCCTTGGAACGGCATGCTTATTGACAGCCGTCGGAATTGTTCTAGTGCTCTGCCAGAAGGTGAGTTCTGCATCCTATAAGCCAAGGCTGCCGACTCATCCGGTAGAGCGTACTAAGCTCAAGCATTCTCGAAACAAGTTTAGACAAAGCAAGACCGGAGAAGAGTAGACGTCAAGGACGAGAAGGCGGACGCTACCGGTGACACGGCAGTATAAGCTGCTAGGACACTACATTCCTGACCTCAGCGATTTGAAATAAAAGTACGCGTTGGCACTGTTGGCCTCTTCGCCCTCGCCAGAATTAGCATCACTGCTAAAACTTACGGTTTTATCTCGACGTCGTCGAACAGCTGCACCAACGGCTCCTTAACGTCTGTCGCTAGCGCGCTTGAAGCATTGAGCAGAAATATCCGCACCTCCTTCTGCGACAGGTTCATCATTGCCTGAAGTAGGACGCCAAGTGCCGCCAGGTTCATCTTGTTATGCCGCTGCTAAAAATTCAAATCTTACTGGGAAATGTTTGCTTCGGAGGGCTAAAACATGCTTTAGGCATAGCGTCCTCCTGCATGGTTTTTGACTCATTCTTACCTCCTGGACGACTCTTTGCGAGTGCAGGAACACGTAAGCAAGAAGGTAATAGTTTTCACTCGGCAACAGCCGCAGAAGATGCTTGATTTCCCGCACGGAGTCGCACCGACAGGGATCAAGTCCTTCGCACTTGCATTCTAGAAAAGCATGAAATTGTCGTAATATCGGTCTATTCTGTTCTTACTTGCTCCTGCGCTTTCGAACTGCACCCTCGCAGCATTGGTCAGAACGTGCTCCGGCAGCTGCCTCAGGAATCTCTTCAGCAGGCCGGCAGCATCATGCGGATCTGTGAAGCAGAACGGTTCACCGGCGTTGGCCATCCTCTCCAGCTCGTCCAGACGTGGTTTCGTTGAGGACACTCGGTAGATGCCTTCGACATGGAGTCCTAAAAGTGCAAATTGAGCAAAATTGGTGAAGTCATTTTAGTTCAACAAAATTTGTACGATTATTTGATCGACGTACCATATTCCGTGACGTAGTCGATGCACTGACGGATAAGCGCCGGCACGGGATGCCCGTCGTAGCATTTGCTGTTCACCAGAGCCTGCGGGAGAGGCACGCCGAGAACCGGTGCGAACGCACCGAGATCGGCACTCGAGTTCCGGCTGTGCTTTTCCGTTGCGCGCTTCTCCTTGTTCTTCTTCCAAATATTCATTTTTGCAAGCCGAGAGGTGTTGCTACATGCGACGTTGGTCCCCGACCATTTCACGCGGTCCCGCGAATGCCTCACGCCTCTGATAAGCCCCGCGGTCAAAGAGGAGTTCCCGCATGCACAGTGAACTATTGACGACCAGGCGCATCGTGGCGAGACCAAGCAGCGAAATGGCGGTTCAAAGTGTGCGTCAGAAGAAAGGGTGACGGAGAAGATTGCACTCGCGGAAGACAAGAAAATAAATGTTGAAGCGAGTGCGTTGGGAAAAGTGGACGCAGGAACACGTTTTCTAAATAGCTTCTTCCGTCTTTTCCACGAACAATGCGGAGTCGAGCAGCGAAAGTGTGACTTGAAGGGTGCAAATCAAGCAGTTGAAAGCAGTTGTACATGCAAGCAAAGCCAAAGGCTTCTAGCGTAGTAGAACGTGAGGAAACCACAAGTGTGTCACAGCTAGTACTAACACTCCCCCTTTACACTGACCCGCGTGCCGCTAGGAATGTTGTGCGGTCGACCATTGACTGGCTCTCTGCTTACAAGTGCGAACCCAACACAGCTCGTTTCTCACAGTTGAATGCGCCTTCATTTGAAGTTCGTGAACATGCAAATTAATGCATTCGTGGGCCCATATAAGGAACTCGAACGTTCTTACTGACATCACTCGTCTTCGGCTTCACCCGCTACTCGCACTTCCTCTACAACTTGTTACAACAATGGTTTCGCGTCGCTCCGGCTCCCGTTCCAGTCGCACTGCTCGTGCTCTGCCACCGGCCGTCAGCTCCAGCGACGTCTCTTCGGCCTCGTCCCAGCCGGAAGACCGCCCGGCGAAGAGCCCACGTCATGTCTCGCGAAAGCCGAAGAAGGGCGGCGTTTTGCGCACCGAGTGCGTCGTTTACGAGCCCAAGAGCAACCTCAAGACCGCCGTGGAGTCGGAGAGTGAGCAGGTAGGCGCCATCGTATCCGTCTCTCCATAACTTCTGTGCTTTAGAGCGTCGTCGGAAGCTCATCGAAGGGCAAAGCGTCGCGTCGCGGACAGTCGAGTACTCGCAAGCCGGCCAAGAAGCGCGGTGGCAGTCGTCGCAACGCTTCCAAGGGCAAGACCACTTCGTTGCGTCGTCCGAAGTCCATCAGGAGCAAGGCGGGCAAGCGTTCCACCGGCAGCCGTCGTCGCGCCAGCCGCAAGTCGAAGACGCAGTAGCGCGTCGGAGCCCGAATCCGCACAACTGACCACCATTGTACCATGAGAACTGATGTCGAATAAAAGTTTCATGTAGCTTGATCAATTCGGCTGTAAGCGTCCGTGCCGCAACTGGAGCCAGGCCGGTATTGTTTGTCAGCATTCGAGACGTAAGACGGATAATGACTGGATGTACCGCTGAAGTTCACTAAGCTCACTAAGAACTTACGTCGTCCCACATTTCAAATTTTCTCGTTCCTTGTATAAGCAATTTCGTTTATCTTTGTTAAGTTTTCTGGGAACAGCGGATAACGTTTCCGACGAATGAAAAGTTCGGGCCCTCGGCCGCGCAGAACGCCAAACAGTTGCAACCTGCCATTGTGTTTTGAAGAATTGTTGCTAGCGTCCAAAATGGTCGTCAAACTAGGGCCAACAGTGCTTGAGCTTTACACGGAAATTCTCGACCAGTGCTTCTCACCTAACGGTAGGTTTTTATGAAGCAAATGCTACTATCTTACCAGGAGAGACATGTCTGTTCCTGCATATTGCTATGTATATCCGTAGCAGTTACATGGCTATTGCCCTACATCACTGATGGCTTTCCAGAATCCGACGCTTTGGTATGTGACGACCTCGGACGACTCTTCGCGTTCTCGCTGACCTCCACTCAATCGGTTGTCTCAAGCCACCAGACGCTGCCGCTAAATCGACCGGTCAACTGCGTAAAGACCGTGGGGGAGCTGGTAGTTTGTGGTGGTTCCGACGGCTTCCTCAGCGGATATCGATGGTCCGCTGTTGCCCTTTCGCAACAGTCAACGTCCGCAGCTACGGCTGAATATGCGCTTAACTTGGGCGAGTGGGACATTAACGACATTTGCGTGGTGGACGACGGTCGCGGACTGCTTCTGGGCTGCGGCGATGGCATTGTTAGGATGAGCAACGTGGAGGTTCCGAACAAAGTAAGCGTTAGACATATAAGTTTCAGAGCTAAGAGTTTTATGCTCAGGTTACCGTCGAATTCAACGGCCACGCCGAACAAGTGAACCAGCTGGCAAAGCGCTCCGAGTCCGAATTCTTGGCCTGCTCCAACGACGGTACCGTGACCTTGTGGGACATTCGCGCTAGCAAGAAACCTTCAAAGACGATCCGAGTTAAAGGTTCGAGCAAAGTGATTCGCGAGGACTGCCCAGTGTCCGTGTACAGCGTGGCGGTGGATGGCGACTTCCTGGTATGCAACTGTGCGCAGGCTTTTTCTTCGACCGTTACGCTTTAGGTTTGCGGTGGAGGCGTAGACCTGGGCCTGTGGCACATCAGCTCCGAGTCGCTCGTTTCGGTTTTGCAGACCGACACCGTCGAGGGTGCATCCCAGCAGATCCACTCCATCGAAATCGCGGACGGGCAAATTCTTGCTGGTGGTACCGCTCATCGCGTTTATAGATACAATTGTAAGTTGTGCTTGAAGTGTGCTAAGCAACACTCAGTTTTAGTTGTGGGTGAGCAGGTTTCGAGCATCGACGTTCCGATTGGCTCCATCCGAAGCATCCACACAACTCGCCAGATCGAGTCGCGAAAGCTGACGCTCGTGGCCGGACAATCATCGCATGTTCATTTCCTTCTCGACTTTGGTTACCTCTACGGCTATGCTGACCTCACCGAAGAACTCGTGCAAGAATAAACTTTTCATTGTACAACGAAACTGCACGTACATAGCATACCCATGCCTCAGGCACCGCGTTTGAGGTTGACACACACGACAAAAAACGCGAAACTTACTAAAACAAGCCGTCGCCTTTCGGATTCTTCAACGGCTCATTCCTATCAGCGGCGGTTTTTGCTTCTTTTGCTCGGAGTTCTCTTCTTGAACTCAGCGTCATGCCCGTCGTTAATCTCTGAATGACAGACACCGTGCCGCCATACTCATGGATGACGGTTTGTTGCTCAAAGTCAGTTGCTATTCAAGGCTCCCAGAGCTGGATTAATAGCGAGCGATTCGCACGGCTCTAAATGCGACATACTAGGCTTGTTGACCCCTCGCAACCCATTTTGAGCCCAAATTTCGACTACATAATTCGTGACTCACAAGGGCGTGAAGTATTGGACTACGTTGCTACGCAAAATTTAGGAATATGTCCTCATTACTCCTCACACCATTCCGACGGATCTAGCAGACAAGGGATCGTCGCGCAGTGCCGTTGATTTTACTGGAACGTCCTTCTCACACCGATCCACTCTGACTATCACACCGATCACCGGGCTCTACTGAAGCGTACTCGTCCCACCTCTCCTATGCGTGCTTTAAGGCATCCTCCTCGAGCCGTTCTCGTGGATCTAACGAAACGTGTCCTCATCCCGGAGTTCATTTGCCTCTTACAAGAAGTGACCCCTACACCCGCTGTGGCACTAATGAAACGTCCTCTCTCGTTCCGTGGCACTAGGGATGCGTCCTCCTCTAGCCATTCGCGTGACACTAATGGATCACCCTTCTCCAGCCGTTCCCGTAGAGTCTTCCTCACGCTGCTCTTGTGGCGCTGGTAAAGCATCGTCCTAATTTCGTTCCCATGGACTTAAGACTCCTCTGAGGTCCCAGCATGACGGCTGTAGATTAGTTGTTCCTGTACAAATATCCGGAGGACAACAAATTATTACGCTTCATCTCAACTTGAAAACCCCTCCCCCTACAGACGAACTTTTGTACGGCACGACTTTAGTTATCCACTTTCATATTTTGACATCTCAGTGTACTTGCTTCATTGTCTTCGCGTCGAACCACGTGACCCCGGCAACAACACGGCTCTTTGTGATGAGCTGTTGGTTGACGTATTCCTGGTTGTTGTACCCACAGGGTACGTAACGCAGAGTTCCAGCGAAGTAGTCGTTCCAAATCAGTCTTGCTTTGTGCTCGGGATTGTAGACGTTTGTCCCTGTCAGCAGGTTATGCACAAGCGCAGAACACTGGCACGCGGCGCTAGCCCTTAGCGCTTGAATGCATGGCGTGGCGACTGCTTCCGGCTCTTCCGCATTCAGCGCATCATCATGCTTCGTCTGAAATCACCTACATTGTAGTGCACTTGTTGTGGTACCGTAATTCCTCAACCCTCAAGATACCCAACTGCGACCCCAAAAGTGGACTCTTCGAGGGCAACTTGTAGTGCGGCTCGTTCTTTCTTCCATTGCTTACCGGCTTATCCTTGCCTTAGATGGGGTTTTTTTCGGCAATGCGCACGACTGCCTCTGGGTGAGGATTCACGTTAAGGTGGTTTTAGGTCAGTGACTACCTGTCGACCTTATATCTCGACTGTTCATAGCTAATGCTTTCGCTTCCTACGACCACGTCATTGTGGTTGGATGACCGGTTCCTCTTATTGTTAGCCGAACCACATTACTTGTCCACGGACAGTTTCTTGCACAGGAAATCGTCAGTCGTTCATGCGCCTTGCGTAGGGACACCATTAATCATAACCTCCCCCTTATATGTCGGCAACATGACAAGGACCCTCAATGTCTTACCGGTTCTGGTCGTCGAAAGTGATGAAGCCAGCTAGTGCGTTGCCGGCATTGCGCTGGCCCACGAACTCTTTCTGGCGGCCAAACCCAACGAGCTTGGGCAGAGTGTCTCCGAAATACTACGTTCGCAGCAGCTTCGCCAGATGTAAGGGATCGAAGACTTGCGATCCAATCAGCTTCTCCGCAAGAATCCCAAAACGGCGACTTTGGCAGGCTCTCAGCGCACTCAAGCACGGCGTAGCGATTGCTTCTGCAGCCTTTTTTTCCTGAATATAGTCCATCCGCTAGTGCTAATGGCTCTGACAATGCGATTTACCAGGAATTTCTCGCGTGCTGGTTTAGTCCCCTTCTGCTGCTTCGTTATGCCCATTTTCACAAAGCTCTGACGCAAGGAGTTTATCTAAGCTTTTGAATGCATTGACAGGATTTAATGTATGAGCGAGTCTATAAAAGGTTTTTAATTAAAAGTGTGCGATATGTGGTCTACTGGTAAAAGAGCATTTTAAATTTTCGACGTGGCACTTTCACGTCCATCTTATCAGTTCTTTCGATCTCCCGTGTGTTGGTAGTCCGCTATGCAGTTTATTCTCGATGACAAAAAGCACTGTCATTCGTTACCAAGACCGTCTTAGGTGGCATCATGCACACCTCGTTCATGCTGGTGTTTATTTACTGGTAAAAATGACGCATCGTGACGACGTATTTGCGGACCCGTCCGACCTATGTCTGGTTGATAATCGCCACGTTCTCAGTAGGGTGTTCACACGGTAGCAGTAGGCAACTGAAAGATTCAGAAAATTCGATGATCCTAGCGGAAGACTGTCTTGTATCCGGGTACAATCATGTGAAGGAGTCTGCGGCCCCGACTTGCCGCCGCCGGACTCGGTGAAGCACTGTTAGGTACTCTCTGCGGACGCTGTTCATGCAGTAAGATTGTGAGCCCACGTCAACCCAGCTGAACGAGAACAACCGTCTAGATAACGTCCAGTGAGCCTTGCAGAAAATATTTCTGTTCTAGGATACGATGACTAATTATGAATACGCTCCTCCTTGGAACTTACACGACTGGCCCAAGCAAAACAGTCATTTTTATTACAAGCATACAAAGGTACAGAACAGCCTGCTGTATTTTACTAAAGTTCCGTTAACTAGGCATTAAATACAAGGACTTCTACGTGCACTCGAAGTTCAGTCATCTACAAAGTTAAATGTTTGGCGAAAACATTTCAAGCGGGCCTTGCAGGGTGTCACTCTGCACTGCCGGTTGAGCGATATCGCGAATCCGCACACGACGACTCGCGTGCATGGGCCGATGGCACCTGCGGCATCGCTTCAGCTCAATGTCGGTTTCAATCTGCCGCTGATTCCGCTGTGCGTCAATGTCCTGTAGGACGCGGTAGCGCTTGTCGTTCCGCAAGTGCGCCTCCTGCCACGCCCGGTATACGGCTTCTTGAGTTGCCGGGTCTAGTCCGGCAGCGGCAGCGCCTCCGTCAAGGCTTCCACGCCGCGGCTCTTGCCATCGCGTCAAGGCGCTCTGTTCGGATATCTTCAAAAGACGAGTTCATCATAAAAATATGTATGAAACATACTTTATCTCGGAGGTTATCGAACTGCCGCCGCTGTGCGTCTTTTGCCATTCCCTCGTATTCTTGGCGGTCTCGCTTGAACTTTTCGAGCATCTCGACGGAGTGTCTTAAGAAGAACAAGTGAAGTCAAACACGGTACGCAAGTAACCACATCGACTTACTGAAGCGCTTCATTTCGCCGAAGCTGTCCCATTAAATGGTCCTTGTCCCTTTCGACCACTACAGCGCCCCTTTGCGGACGTCTCTCCCACCATTCCAGGCGTTCCTCCTCTTCTCTGCGAACAAGGTTCCGTAGTTCAATCTGAAGCAAAGGATTGAACTTTGAGGTTATGCACGCAAAGAACCTGTTGGCGTAGGCTCTCGTCGTTTCGCTTTCGCTCCTCCTGTTCCAGGCGTTGACGCTGCTGACGGTCTTCTGCGAATCTAAAGAACCCGGGTCACATGGCTCAGCATCGCGGAAACCCTACGCATGCGCATCGCGAGTATTGGAGTAGTTGTGCATTTGCTTTTCTCGTTCCTCTCTGTATAGCGCTGCTTGGCGACGACGCTCGATCTCATCTTCTAGCTCTCGGCGATACTTCAGCTTTGCTTGCATCTCCCGCTCACGGTCGGCCCCATTGCGGTCAACGAACGGTGGCAAGGTATTCATCTAAAAAGATGAGGTATGGCAGGCAAACAGAAACGAAGGCATCAAACTGGAAGCAGATCCTCGTGTTTCTTCCGCTTAGCGAACTGTAGATTCACATCGTCCACATGCTGACCGATCTTCTTCTTCAGTAGGGCGGCCTAAATGGGTCATTGTGCAAATTTACTCAAACCGCTTTCAACCTCCTGCGCATCCCGAAACGCCTTCTCCTCCATTAGACAGTGTTCGCATAGCTCAACGTCCTCGGTGACCCTGTGATGAGTGATTCGCGTGACTCCATCGTCCGTCGTTCGCACGTGATGATCGTCGCGAATGACGTCCGGTACCTTATCCTTGTCGAGGTCTATGCGCGCTAGTTCTCGCGCAAGTTTGTCGAATTCCGCATCCGTTGATTCAGGAAAAGTCTTGAGGTCGTCAAGCGGTGAAATGATGGGTGGCAGTGGCGCTGATATTCCTCCCATGCCTAGGACATTTAGCACGCTTGGGACCATAGAATGTGCATAGGTTACCGTCTCCTACGGCCGGATCAATGCCAAAAGCATTGGCCGCAAGCGGTGGCATTGGAGGTGTGAATCTAACGCCACGTGGCTCGTCCAAACCGAGATGCCTGAGGTGGTCATCACCATATGCGAATGCAGGAGCGTCCATAGAGATGAGGTCCTGCTTCGAGGGCTNTGAACAATGCGGAATCGAGCAGCGAAAGTGTGACTTGAAGGGTGCAAATCAAGCAGTTGAAAGCAGTTGTACATGCAAGCAAAGCCAAAGGCTTCTAGCGTAGTAGAACGTGAGGAAACCACAAGTGTGTCACAGCTAGTACTAACACTCCCCCTTTACACTGACCCGCGTGCCGCTAGGAATGTTGTGCGGTCGACCATTGACTGGCTCTCTGCTTACAAGTGCGAACCCAACACAGCTCGTTTCTCACAGTTGAATGCGCCTTCATTTGAAGTTCGTGAACATGCAAATTAATGCATTCGTGGGCCCATATAAGGAACTCGAACGTTCTTACTGACATCACTCGTCTTCGGCTTCACCCGCTACTCGCACTTCCTCTACAACTTGTTACAACAATGGTTTCGCGTCGCTCCGGCTCCCGTTCCAGTCGCACTGCTCGTGCTCTGCCACCGGCCGTCAGCTCCAGCGACGTCTCTTCGGCCTCGTCCCAGCCGGAAGACCGCCCGGCGAAGAGCCCACGTCATGTCTCGCGAAAGCCGAAGAAGGGCGGCGTTTTGCGCACCGAGTGCGTCGTTTACGAGCCCAAGAGCAACCTCAAGACCGCCGTGGAGTCGGAGAGTGAGCAGGTAGGCGCCATCGTATCCGTCTCTCCATAACTTCTGTGCTTTAGAGCGTCGTCGGAAGCTCATCGAAGGGCAAAGCGTCGCGTCGCGGACAGTCGAGTACTCGCAAGCCGGCCAAGAAGCGCGGTGGCAGTCGTCGCAACGCTTCCAAGGGCAAGACCACTTCGTTGCGTCGTCCGAAGTCCATCAGGAGCAAGGCGGGCAAGCGTTCCACCGGCAGCCGTCGTCGCGCCAGCCGCAAGTCGAAGACGCAGTAGCGCGTCGGAGCCCGAATCCGCACAACTGACCACCATTGTACCATGAGAACTGATGTCGAATAAAAGTTTCATGTAGCTTGATCAATTCGGCTGTAAGCGTCCGTGCCGCAACTGGAGCCAGGCCGGTATTGTTTGTCAGCATTCGAGACGTAAGACGGATAATGACTGGATGTACCGCTGAAGTTCACTAAGCTCACTAAGAACTTACGTCGTCCCACATTTCAAATTTTCTCGTTCCTTGTATAAGCAATTTCGTTTATCTTTGTTAAGTTTTCTGGGAACAGCGGATAACGTTTCCGACGAATGAAAAGTTCGGGCCCTCGGCCGCGCAGAACGCCAAACAGTTGCAACCTGCCATTGTGTTTTGAAGAATTGTTGCTAGCGTCCAAAATGGTCGTCAAACTAGGGCCAACAGTGCTTGAGCTTTACACGGAAATTCTCGACCAGTGCTTCTCACCTAACGGTAGGTTTTTATGAAGCAAATGCTACTATCTTACCAGGAGAGACATGTCTGTTCCTGCATATTGCTATGTATATCCGTAGCAGTTACATGGCTATTGCCCTACATCACTGATGGCTTTCCAGAATCCGACGCTTTGGTATGTGACGACCTCGGACGACTCTTCGCGTTCTCGCTGACCTCCACTCAATCGGTTGTCTCAAGCCACCAGACGCTGCCGCTAAATCGACCGGTCAACTGCGTAAAGACCGTGGGGGAGCTGGTAGTTTGTGGTGGTTCCGACGGCTTCCTCAGCGGATATCGATGGTCCGCTGTTGCCCTTTCGCAACAGTCAACGTCCGCAGCTACGGCTGAATATGCGCTTAACTTGGGCGAGTGGGACATTAACGACATTTGCGTGGTGGACGACGGTCGCGGACTGCTTCTGGGCTGCGGCGATGGCATTGTTAGGATGAGCAACGTGGAGGTTCCGAACAAAGTAAGCGTTAGACATATAAGTTTCAGAGCTAAGAGTTTTATGCTCAGGTTACCGTCGAATTCAACGGCCACGCCGAACAAGTGAACCAGCTGGCAAAGCGCTCCGAGTCCGAATTCTTGGCCTGCTCCAACGACGGTACCGTGACCTTGTGGGACATTCGCGCTAGCAAGAAACCTTCAAAGACGATCCGAGTTAAAGGTTCGAGCAAAGTGATTCGCGAGGACTGCCCAGTGTCCGTGTACAGCGTGGCGGTGGATGGCGACTTCCTGGTATGCAACTGTGCGCAGGCTTTTTCTTCGACCGTTACGCTTTAGGTTTGCGGTGGAGGCGTAGACCTGGGCCTGTGGCACATCAGCTCCGAGTCGCTCGTTTCGGTTTTGCAGACCGACACCGTCGAGGGTGCATCCCAGCAGATCCACTCCATCGAAATCGCGGACGGGCAAATTCTTGCTGGTGGTACCGCTCATCGCGTTTATAGATACAATTGTAAGTTGTGCTTGAAGTGTGCTAAGCAACACTCAGTTTTAGTTGTGGGTGAGCAGGTTTCGAGCATCGACGTTCCGATTGGCTCCATCCGAAGCATCCACACAACTCGCCAGATCGAGTCGCGAAAGCTGACGCTCGTGGCCGGACAATCATCGCATGTTCATTTCCTTCTCGACTTTGGTTACCTCTACGGCTATGCTGACCTCACCGAAGAACTCGTGCAAGAATAAACTTTTCATTGTACAACGAAACTGCACGTACATAGCATACCCATGCCTCAGGCACCGCGTTTGAGGTTGACACACACGACAAAAAACGCGAAACTTACTAAAACAAGCCGTCGCCTTTCGGATTCTTCAACGGCTCATTCCTATCAGCGGCGGTTTTTGCTTCTTTTGCTCGGAGTTCTCTTCTTGAACTCAGCGTCATGCCCGTCGTTAATCTCTGAATGACAGACACCGTGCCGCCATACTCATGGATGACGGTTTGTTGCTCAAAGTCAGTTGCTATTCAAGGCTCCCAGAGCTGGATTAATAGCGAGCGATTCGCACGGCTCTAAATGCGACATACTAGGCTTGTTGACCCCTCGCAACCCATTTTGAGCCCAAATTTCGACTACATAATTCGTGACTCACAAGGGCGTGAAGTATTGGACTACGTTGCTACGCAAAATTTAGGAATATGTCCTCATTACTCCTCACACCATTCCGACGGATCTAGCAGACAAGGGATCGTCGCGCAGTGCCGTTGATTTTACTGGAACGTCCTTCTCACACCGATCCACTCTGACTATCACACCGATCACCGGGCTCTACTGAAGCGTACTCGTCCCACCTCTCCTATGCGTGCTTTAAGGCATCCTCCTCGAGCCGTTCTCGTGGATCTAACGAAACGTGTCCTCATCCCGGAGTTCATTTGCCTCTTACAAGAAGTGACCCCTACACCCGCTGTGGCACTAATGAAACGTCCTCTCTCGTTCCGTGGCACTAGGGATGCGTCCTCCTCTAGCCATTCGCGTGACACTAATGGATCACCCTTCTCCAGCCGTTCCCGTAGAGTCTTCCTCACGCTGCTCTTGTGGCGCTGGTAAAGCATCGTCCTAATTTCGTTCCCATGGACTTAAGACTCCTCTGAGGTCCCAGCATGACGGCTGTAGATTAGTTGTTCCTGTACAAATATCCGGAGGACAACAAATTATTACGCTTCATCTCAACTTGAAAACCCCTCCCCCTACAGACGAACTTTTGTACGGCACGACTTTAGTTATCCACTTTCATATTTTGACATCTCAGTGTACTTGCTTCATTGTCTTCGCGTCGAACCACGTGACCCCGGCAACAACACGGCTCTTTGTGATGAGCTGTTGGTTGACGTATTCCTGGTTGTTGTACCCACAGGGTACGTAACGCAGAGTTCCAGCGAAGTAGTCGTTCCAAATCAGTCTTGCTTTGTGCTCGGGATTGTAGACGTTTGTCCCTGTCAGCAGGTTATGCACAAGCGCAGAACACTGGCACGCGGCGCTAGCCCTTAGCGCTTGAATGCATGGCGTGGCGACTGCTTCCGGCTCTTCCGCATTCAGCGCATCATCATGCTTCGTCTGAAATCACCTACATTGTAGTGCACTTGTTGTGGTACCGTAATTCCTCAACCCTCAAGATACCCAACTGCGACCCCAAAAGTGGACTCTTCGAGGGCAACTTGTAGTGCGGCTCGTTCTTTCTTCCATTGCTTACCGGCTTATCCTTGCCTTAGATGGGGTTTTTTTCGGCAATGCGCACGACTGCCTCTGGGTGAGGATTCACGTTAAGGTGGTTTTAGGTCAGTGACTACCTGTCGACCTTATATCTCGACTGTTCATAGCTAATGCTTTCGCTTCCTACGACCACGTCATTGTGGTTGGATGACCGGTTCCTCTTATTGTTAGCCGAACCACATTACTTGTCCACGGACAGTTTCTTGCACAGGAAATCGTCAGTCGTTCATGCGCCTTGCGTAGGGACACCATTAATCATAACCTCCCCCTTATATGTCGGCAACATGACAAGGACCCTCAATGTCTTACCGGTTCTGGTCGTCGAAAGTGATGAAGCCAGCTAGTGCGTTGCCGGCATTGCGCTGGCCCACGAACTCTTTCTGGCGGCCAAACCCAACGAGCTTGGGCAGAGTGTCTCCGAAATACTACGTTCGCAGCAGCTTCGCCAGATGTAAGGGATCGAAGACTTGCGATCCAATCAGCTTCTCCGCAAGAATCCCAAAACGGCGACTTTGGCAGGCTCTCAGCGCACTCAAGCACGGCGTAGCGATTGCTTCTGCAGCCTTTTTTTCCTGAATATAGTCCATCCGCTAGTGCTAATGGCTCTGACAATGCGATTTACCAGGAATTTCTCGCGTGCTGGTTTAGTCCCCTTCTGCTGCTTCGTTATGCCCATTTTCACAAAGCTCTGACGCAAGGAGTTTATCTAAGCTTTTGAATGCATTGACAGGATTTAATGTATGAGCGAGTCTATAAAAGGTTTTTAATTAAAAGTGTGCGATATGTGGTCTACTGGTAAAAGAGCATTTTAAATTTTCGACGTGGCACTTTCACGTCCATCTTATCAGTTCTTTCGATCTCCCGTGTGTTGGTAGTCCGCTATGCAGTTTATTCTCGATGACAAAAAGCACTGTCATTCGTTACCAAGACCGTCTTAGGTGGCATCATGCACACCTCGTTCATGCTGGTGTTTATTTACTGGTAAAAATGACGCATCGTGACGACGTATTTGCGGACCCGTCCGACCTATGTCTGGTTGATAATCGCCACGTTCTCAGTAGGGTGTTCACACGGTAGCAGTAGGCAACTGAAAGATTCAGAAAATTCGATGATCCTAGCGGAAGACTGTCTTGTATCCGGGTACAATCATGTGAAGGAGTCTGCGGCCCCGACTTGCCGCCGCCGGACTCGGTGAAGCACTGTTAGGTACTCTCTGCGGACGCTGTTCATGCAGTAAGATTGTGAGCCCACGTCAACCCAGCTGAACGAGAACAACCGTCTAGATAACGTCCAGTGAGCCTTGCAGAAAATATTTCTGTTCTAGGATACGATGACTAATTATGAATACGCTCCTCCTTGGAACTTACACGACTGGCCCAAGCAAAACAGTCATTTTTATTACAAGCATACAAAGGTACAGAACAGCCTGCTGTATTTTACTAAAGTTCCGTTAACTAGGCATTAAATACAAGGACTTCTACGTGCACTCGAAGTTCAGTCATCTACAAAGTTAAATGTTTGGCGAAAACATTTCAAGCGGGCCTTGCAGGGTGTCACTCTGCACTGCCGGTTGAGCGATATCGCGAATCCGCACACGACGACTCGCGTGCATGGGCCGATGGCACCTGCGGCATCGCTTCAGCTCAATGTCGGTTTCAATCTGCCGCTGATTCCGCTGTGCGTCAATGTCCTGTAGGACGCGGTAGCGCTTGTCGTTCCGCAAGTGCGCCTCCTGCCACGCCCGGTATACGGCTTCTTGAGTTGCCGGGTCTAGTCCGGCAGCGGCAGCGCCTCCGTCAAGGCTTCCACGCCGCGGCTCTTGCCATCGCGTCAAGGCGCTCTGTTCGGATATCTTCAAAAGACGAGTTCATCATAAAAATATGTATGAAACATACTTTATCTCGGAGGTTATCGAACTGCCGCCGCTGTGCGTCTTTTGCCATTCCCTCGTATTCTTGGCGGTCTCGCTTGAACTTTTCGAGCATCTCGACGGAGTGTCTTAAGAAGAACAAGTGAAGTCAAACACGGTACGCAAGTAACCACATCGACTTACTGAAGCGCTTCATTTCGCCGAAGCTGTCCCATTAAATGGTCCTTGTCCCTTTCGACCACTACAGCGCCCCTTTGCGGACGTCTCTCCCACCATTCCAGGCGTTCCTCCTCTTCTCTGCGAACAAGGTTCCGTAGTTCAATCTGAAGCAAAGGATTGAACTTTGAGGTTATGCACGCAAAGAACCTGTTGGCGTAGGCTCTCGTCGTTTCGCTTTCGCTCCTCCTGTTCCAGGCGTTGACGCTGCTGACGGTCTTCTGCGAATCTAAAGAACCCGGGTCACATGGCTCAGCATCGCGGAAACCCTACGCATGCGCATCGCGAGTATTGGAGTAGTTGTGCATTTGCTTTTCTCGTTCCTCTCTGTATAGCGCTGCTTGGCGACGACGCTCGATCTCATCTTCTAGCTCTCGGCGATACTTCAGCTTTGCTTGCATCTCCCGCTCACGGTCGGCCCCATTGCGGTCAACGAACGGTGGCAAGGTATTCATCTAAAAAGATGAGGTATGGCAGGCAAACAGAAACGAAGGCATCAAACTGGAAGCAGATCCTCGTGTTTCTTCCGCTTAGCGAACTGTAGATTCACATCGTCCACATGCTGACCGATCTTCTTCTTCAGTAGGGCGGCCTAAATGGGTCATTGTGCAAATTTACTCAAACCGCTTTCAACCTCCTGCGCATCCCGAAACGCCTTCTCCTCCATTAGACAGTGTTCGCATAGCTCAACGTCCTCGGTGACCCTGTGATGAGTGATTCGCGTGACTCCATCGTCCGTCGTTCGCACGTGATGATCGTCGCGAATGACGTCCGGTACCTTATCCTTGTCGAGGTCTATGCGCGCTAGTTCTCGCGCAAGTTTGTCGAATTCCGCATCCGTTGATTCAGGAAAAGTCTTGAGGTCGTCAAGCGGTGAAATGATGGGTGGCAGTGGCGCTGATATTCCTCCCATGCCTAGGAC
>JNEY01000013.1:872908-903002 GCA_020875895.1 Aphelenchus avenae
TTTCAGGTACGCGAGAAGGGAGACAATGGAGTGGACGAAGAGACGTACAAGATCGAAATCCCGGCGAACCGCTACGACTTGCTCTGCGTTGAGGGCCTAACGCGGGCACTGCTCATCTTCCAAGAAAAGTAGAACGAAAGCGTCGGCACAAGACAACGACCGATTTGTTCTAGGATGAAGGCACCCAAGTACGAAGTTGTTCGACCTTCGAAGCTCGAGCGGATCAACGTGAAACCGGAGGTGTGAATTCCGACGAATTGCTTTCACCATCCGGATACCGAACGTTGTGCCCTCATGTCCAAAGTTCAGGTGAAAGATGTGCGCGAGTTCGTCGTATCAGCCATCCTTCGAGATACTCGCTTCACGAAAGAATCGTACGCGAGCTTCATCGACCTGCAGGATAAGTTCCACCAGAACATCTGCCGCAAGCGGACGCTTGTTTCCATCGGAACGCATGATCTGGACACCGTGAAAGGTTTGTAAACTCGTTGTGCACATGGGCACAAGTAAATTCAGGTCCCTTCGAGTATCGCGCAGAAGCGCCCACGAGCATTGTCTTCAAGCCGCTGAAAGAAGAGAAGGACTTCAATGGCGCAGAGCTAATGGACAAGTATTCCGTAAGGAAATTTCCCTGGTAGTTGGGCCTGAACGTCTTTCTCAACTTTCGGAGCAACTTTGTTACAACGGCATCGGTTTACAAGTCCCAAAACTGTGCGCAATTTGGAATGTGACCGTGTTTGTATATGGTCAAAAACAAATGCACCGTATGCCCGGTACGATGTCCGCCTTATCGGCATTTTGCTAAGTGCTTGGTGAATCTTTCTAGTCACATGTGCCGACGCGTGCTCAATACGTCTGACTTGTATATTTTCTCTAGAACGATTCCCACCTGCGAGAATATGTTCCGATCATTCGCGACAAGAAGCTCTATCCGGTTATTCGCGACACCAATGACGTAGTCTGTTCTTTGCCGCCGATTATCAACAGTAAGACCATCTGCAACCAAAGCTGAACTTACTTGTAAATTTTGATTTAGGCGAGCATTCGAAGATAACTCTGGACACTAAGGTAAGTACTCGGAATTTTCGCAAGTCATCAACATTCGATTTTAGAATGTGTTCATTGAAATCACTGCAACGGACCGGAAGAAAGCCGAAATAGTGCTTGACGTCTTGGTCGCCATGTTCGGCCAGTATTGCGCTAAGCCGTTCACGTAAGCATTTTAAGTACGTGCATTCACAACGATCCTCGTCTTATAGCGTTGAACCGGTGGAAGTGGTCTATCCAAACGGGGAAACCTTCGTTTACCCGGTAAGTTTGCATTTGACCATAGCCTTTTCACAAGAAATTTAGAAATACGAGTACCGGGAGCAGAAGGTGAACATTCGCTCGATGAACACGAAGATCGGTCTGGACCTAAGCAAGCAGGAGATCTCCAAGCTGCTCAAGAAGATGTCGCTCGACACTCGTCCCGGCGAGAAGGAGGACGAGCTCGTAGTAAGTACAAGCTGCAGCAAAGTAGCTGCAAACACCGACAGCAGTAAAAAACACGCGGCTCAGGTAATCGTGCCGCCGGTCCGGCACGACATTCTGCACGAATGCGACGTCGCGGAGGACATCGGGCTCGCCTACGGCTACAACAACATCCCCGTGCGCATGCCGGAAGCGAACACGATCGCCCAGCCCTTCCCACTCAACAAGCTCTCGGATCAGCTGCGCGTGAACGTCGCAGCCGCTGGATGGACGGAAGTGTTGAACTTCTCGCTGTGTTCATCGGATGACATCTCTTCGAAGTTGCGTCAGAAGGACGGACTATCGAACGCAGTGCGCATCGCTAATCCGAAGACGCTCGACTTCCAGGTTCGACTGGGCGACGTCTAACCACTGCATAAAAGCGGACTTAGGTTGCGCGAAACACGTTGCTTACCGGCCTGCTAAAGACACTTGCGTGCAACCTCGACCAGCCGCTGCCACTGAAGCTTTTCGAAGTGCAGGACATCGTCGTGAAAGACAATAAGTGTGGTAAGGCACTCTGCTAGTCTGGCAAGCACAAGTTTCCCACATTCATTTTGCCGCTTAGACACAAACTCGAGGAACGAACGCCAC
Organism: Aphelenchus avenae; assembly: GCA_020875895.1. NCBI lineage: Eukaryota > Metazoa > Nematoda > Chromadorea > Rhabditida > Aphelenchidae > Aphelenchus > Aphelenchus avenae. Next base: position 875,015 of record JNEY01000013.1, read on the forward strand.
CTGGCAGCCATCTACTACAGCAAGACCGGCGGATTCGAAGTCATCCACGGCTTCCTGGACCGCGTGATGGAGGTGCTTGACGTTCCCTTCTCATCGGACGGATCGGGATACTACATTCGTGCTTCCAATAGTAGGAGACGCTTGTCCAACGATTTTCACAAACTCTTGCAGATCCCACCTACTTCGAGGGCCGATGCGCGGAGGTCGTCGGACCGAAGAACCGCGTCCTGGGCGTGCTCGGCATTCTGCATCCGGAAGTGCTAGCCAACTTCTCGCTGACAATGCCGTGCTCCGCTATGGAAATCAACATTGAGCCTTTCCTGTGAAGCGTTAACTGAGAAGAGTTGTTATTGACTGCTTTACTGTTCTGTTAAAGCGTTTCGGTTACACTTGTTTTATTCACTTACTTCGGTCCACTGACCTTAGCATACTGTGCCAAAGATGTTGTTGCTGTAACCTGCATAGCGAAACTTTCGTTCTTGTAGATGTACGCGGACGCGGTGCTTATAATCGTCATAGCGTTTTGCACAGCGCTGCTTGGCGAGGGCCTAACCTACGTACTCGTCTACCGTTCCGACGAGTACAAACGCCTCAAGCAGTCGATGGAGCGGAAGACCAAGAAGCTAGAACGGAAGAAGGAGAACGTCGACGCAGGAAGCGCCGCCAACCGCACGGCCAAACGGAAGATCGAGCGTGAGGAGGAGCGCTTGAAGGCGACGAACCGTGACCTTTCCATGTTTCGCATGAAGTCCATGCTCGCCATCGGATTCGTCTTCACGGCTCTTCTCAGCACCTTTTCGAGCATCTTCGAAGGTCGTGTGGTCGGCAAACTCCCGTTCGTGCCGATCTCCCTCGTTCAGGGTCTCAGCCACCGTAGCCTCACAGGTTCGTTTTTAATTTGTGGTGGTTCGAATGATGGGCATACAAAGCATACAAGCACAGATGAGCAACGTCAGCGTAACGTCGAGCTTTAATAACGTCAGAAGTGGTCAAAGACACGGGTATGGTTTAGCTCTAGTAGCTCAAAATGATCGCCAAGCGCTAAATCGATGCAGCGGAACTAGAGGTACCAGCAATGTACTTTCTTAATACGCTCTCTCAGCTTCTAACAATGCGAGGAAATATTAAGATGCTTTATTCAGCTTCATCATTGATACGCAGTAAGAGTACGGGAAGTAGTGGTGGTTTTACTCGGCCTTGATCGGAATGACGACTTCACCCGCGGCGGGTCCAGCCTTGAACGGGGCCTGCGCATCGGTGGCGTCGGCAGCGACCTCGGCGAACTGGACCACCAGCTTGTCCTCCTTCGGCAGGCCGGCCTGAAACGTGAATTGCCCGTTACCGACGGCGAAAGCTCGTTGCCGGAAACTCACCAGACGAGTGATCTCGAGCGGAGCGGCGGCGCCGGGCTCCACGAATCCGAAGACGGGCTTCAGGCGGTACTCGTTGTTGTTGGAGGACTTAACCTTGAAGGCGAGACGAGATGCACCGGCGTTGGTGAGCTGGTGCGTGGAGGTTCCTCCGCCAGCGGGCACCTGAGCGGCGGGCGGGTCGGCGGTGAGCGAAGCCATTGCGTTCGATGAAAGCGAAGTGCGGGCTGCTGACTGGAAGCTGTAGACGCGACGGTGTCGACTGATGCCTGCTTGCAGATTAGCCCTCTTACATACCCTGAGTCTATCGGAAATTTGCATATTTCTGAACAAGTACAGCTACTGATCATGGTTTTTTTCAGGCGACGACTTCACGGACTGCAGCTTCATCTTCCTGTACATCCTCTGCACGATGAGCCTTCGCCAGAACCTCCAGAAGCTGCTCGGATTCGCTCCTTCTCGAGCCGTCAGCCGTCAGGCCCAGGGCCCGGGATTCTTCGGTCAGCCCGGTGGCTCCAACCAGTTCAGCTACTTCCGTTAGGCTCCAAAAAATGACAACCATGGAACCGAAGTTGTTCGAAGAAGACTACTTCCGCCATTTTAGTACCCAAAAAAAAAATTATCGTGTCGTATTGTGCTGCAGCCAGCAATTTTTCTAAGCCCACTGGGTCTTGAAAGTCACTCTCTAAAGAAGATCGATGAGCTTCACGTTTTGTCGCAACGCTATTTTCCTCGCATACCTGTTACCAATACCCAACGTTGCCCCCTTTCTCTCTAGTGTGATCCGCTTTTCCGATCTTCAGTACAACATTTTCTTCAGTGTGTATTTCGTTCTCACAGTGATAGACTCTTGCTCAAAGAACCTGTTGGTTTTGCTGTTAATGTCCTATGAAGCTGACATAAACTTACAGGCGAAGTGTGATTCAGCGGAAATACAGATGTTTAGCTGTTGTGAATTTGTTCAACTTAGCGGACCTTCTTGAAACACGTTAAAAGGTTTGCGTAATAGACCAACCACGGAATGGACGGTGTGGCTGCCGTAATCAAGGTAAAGTGGAATCAAGTTCGTTGCGACGTTCAAGCCTGCCACTTAGGTGGGAATTATCGGCGGCACTGGTCTGGAGGATCCGCAGATCCTGGAGAACGTGAAGGAACATCGGGTCAGCACACCGTTCGGAGAGCCATCGGATGTCATCGTAGAGGGTGTCATTCGCGGCGTGCCGTGCCTGCTGGTTGCTCGACACGGCAAGCGTCATAACATTTCGCCCACTAACGTCAACTACCGCGCCAACCTATGGGCGTTGCGTCACCTCGGTAAGTGTTTGTCCAAATGAGCAATGCAGACGTCTGTTATTGTCATAGGAGCCAATGTCATTATTGCATCCACTGCTTCGGGTTCTCTTCGAGAAGAGCTTGCTCCCGGTCACCTGGTCTTCCACGATTCCTTCATCGATAGGTGCAAAAAAGCGAAGCGCACGCCGGTTTATGCATCTCTCTTTTAGAACTACAAAGCGCGAGCAATCATTCTACGACGGGAAGCACATTCCTGGTGTGTGCCATGTTCCCATGCATCCCACCTTCGACGAAACGCTCAGGAAGGTTAGTTTTAACAAGATGCAACCAAAAGAGAACGTTTTCCTGCCCTGAGTGCTAAAAAACCTTTAGATACTTGTTCGATGCGCAGCTGCACTGCAACTTACCCACCATCCGTCAGGCACAACGGTCGTGATCGAAGGTCCACGGTTCTCGACGCGTGCCGAGAGCGAGCTCTATCGTTCATGGGGCGCAAGTCTCGTCAACATGACTCTTTGCCCTGAGGTCAGGACGACTTTTTCGGCAGCCGACTGTTTCACGATGTTTAGGCGGTTCTTGCTAAAGAGCTCGGTGTTCCGTACGCTTCCGTAGGCCTCGTTACTGACTACGACTGCTGGAAGGATGACGTCGAGCATGTAAGTCGATTGTCTGCATCATTGGTTACGAACTCAAACGTAGGTTTCGATCGATGTCGTCGCGAATACGCTTAGGGACAACGCCGCGAAGACTAAGCTTCTCTTCATAGAGGCTGTTCAGCGAATCGCAAAGTCACCGGAAATCGTCACCGCTATTTCGCATGCTCAGGTATGCTTAAGCTCTTCTGAGTGCTCACTGCGTACTGAGAATCTTTATTGCTTTGTTGCTATTGGGAAGATTGTAACCTTTACTTTCAGAACGTCGCTCAGAACTCTGTGATGCCCGACGGGATCAATCCCGTGCAACGAGTGTAATTCAAACAGGCACCCTGTCCGCTTCGCATTTCGTTATGGAGGCCTCCACTGCTGGCGTGATTATTCTTTGCACGGCGGAGCGTGGCAGGTGCACCTTCGACCCATTGTCCCATTTCACGAGTATGCACGTTGATCCTAGCACCTGAAACTGTGTTGAATGTTGTTCACTTCAGAGAGTAAACTTAGGCACGATATCACCAGCTAATCACCCATCTGTAGGGACAGCTGAGTGTAGTGGAGCACCTATAAGATCCTACGTACCTACCTTCTCAATCTTGCCACTCATAAACCGCATGTGGTGAGCCAGCGCAACCCAGTCGTCCATGTCGTAGATGTTGAAAACATTCGGGCTCTTCGGGTCAAAGCATTCGCCACATGCGATACACTTAGCGAGGAAGTGACTGTTGCGCTCGTAGGTGAACGGCATGATCAGCGTAGGATCGACGACGCACTTCACGTAGGACCGCCAGTAGGCTTCAATCGCGTCTTCCTGCCACTAGAAAAAGGGCGCAGCATGGATGATGATCGTGACGTGGACTAGTACCTGCACGGCTTCATTGAGCTTTACTGGCTCGCGTAGCGCTCGGCAAAGATTGGCAAGCTCGGATAAACCGTAGTACTAAACAATGGAAGGTGCGCCAGGCATTCAGGAAGGTTCATAGAGGGGAGCTTCCACACCCTAATACCGGTTTACATCACCATGATAGTCCGACGGCCTGTTAGTTACTGACCAACCTGCGCTTCTTTCTCCAGGCAGATGATGGTAGCTTCGGAAGCGTTGGGCGGCAGATGCCCGTTTCTGAGGAAATTGAGCACGCTTTCGAAGTGCGACGGGTCGCGATCAATGAACACCTCCGCAACGGGTGGATCTGCTTCGCGCTCGTCCAGCAACTGGGATAGCCGTGTGTTTGGAATTCTTCTAACCGTCTGTTCGGTTGTCTCGAACCGGCGGCCACCGACGTTGAAAACCACCCGCGAGAGTGCTGACGTCGCGGGAGCCATTGCGCGTCACTTTCACTAAATCCGTTGCCCGTTAGCGTTCCTAATCTCGTCATGCAACACTCTCGCTAGTCCTGTTCCATGCCGCGAAGGTCGCTTTAAGTGGAGTAACCTTGTATTGCTCTTTTCAGAAATCTAAGCGGCTCTGGGTCGTCCTATGCGAGCAATTCCCTTGGTTTTGGGAGCAAGTCTTTGCCTCTTCATAAACCCTAGCCCTATCCTCGATACAGTTTTTACGATAGCATGCATTAAAGTAGGCTTAATCGAGGAAAAGTTCAAGGTGAAATAAACTTGCCCTGCCGAACTACCTAGTTAGGAAACACAAACTGACTTTGCAGCCTTTGAATCAAGTGCCAGCTCTTGAATCTAAGCATCGAACACACATAAAAGAGCCTACAAGTCTCATCTGCAAATTAACTTGCTGCCGTCAGCGCCCCGAAACATGCCGTACTAAGCCTTCTCTAGTCCATGAAGATATACTTGTGACTTGTAACGAGGTGCTCACTAGTGCTGCGATCTGCAACTATAACCTCGAGTAGGTCGCTTGGACGGAAGCGACTAGAATCCCCAGTTTCACCTATTTTTGTGTCTGCTACATTCTTAACGACAGAAACGGGGTAATTACGTAATAGTTCAGAATCACAAATGAGATACGCGAGCGTATCCTACTCGCAACCGGCACTGTTGCACGGCGAAAAAGTATTTCCATGGCGACAACCGACGAGCACTGCGTCTTTTCTCTCTAATTAAGGGAGTGCCACCGGAAAGTCGCAGTAAGTGACAGCCGACGGCGGCGATACGCTTAAAATGCTCGCTAGCTTGCTCGGTTTCACACCATTAAACTTGCGGTCTACATGGGAAGCCTCGGCGTTAATTCTCAGGCGTGTTTGCGTCTCATGTTTCTTGCTAACCGGAAGTGAACATTAACATTTGCTTGCTTTTAAGTTAGGGCATGTAGTAGATCATAGAAATTTAAGAATCTTTTCCAAAAGTACCAGTATTTCAAAGCTTATCGAAATCTCTAGAGGCTGCATGAAAAGAACAAGTTCCTTTATGTCCATCATTGAGAAGGTTCTCCTCTACATCTTGCTGTTGTCTTTTCCGTTCCAAGGTTGATTGACGACCGACTGTATTCTCGGCTATGCAGTGGGAAGTAAAGATCGAAACAATTTCTCGCAATGTTGCATTATTCTTCAGAGGGCAAAATGTTGCTGCAAGGCTGAAGCATTTAGCGTGGATAATATGCTACGTTTGACTCACTCATGAACCAGCCGTATTATGCCGGCATAATGCATGTGCATCCGGAAAAGCGTGAACTTTTATGGTTACCTCAGTGAACCACGTGCTCCTACGTGGTTCGAAGCGATCCGCGGAGCGCGCCTCTATTGACACTCAGGCTATTCCAAGCGGACTTCTGCTCAATGAAAGCCGACGTTTCTCTTGTTCTCGCCGTTCGCTGTGCGGTGTTGTTATGTCTATGCGTCATTTTCACACGCTCATTGGCTCTGTTTTTGCTCATTTTAATTCCAATGTTTCTAAACCGTGGTCTGCCTGTATGCAGGCTGTTTACGCTTTTGCGCGCATCTATGTAGTTCAGCGTTTTGATTTCTGTTGTCCTCGCGGAATGATAGACCTCATTAGTTGCCGTGCGAGTAAATTACTCCTACAATGAGTTACCTAAAATATTTGACGAATCGAATTTAGGTTAGCTTCGCTGATTCTACTCGTTTCTTCTCGAACCACCGGTGCTAAGTGCCTTACAAACTACTCGAAGATGATCCGTATTTCGACACTGTAACGTGGCGTAAGTCGTTCATAGCCGCTCATAAACAGTTCACCTTGTTTGCTAGGCAAAAGCAGCCTACGGACTTGAAGTACTAATTCCGACTGCTACGCTTAGCGCATTACGCGGAGATTTTAGTGAGTAATGGTAAAGCGAAGTCGCTCGGTGCTCTCTGTGATGTGCGACAAGAAACGAGTGGGCAAGGATTCCAGCATGCGAACAACGCAAGCCAGCCTTCTTCACGCACTAATTGTTATTTTCCTCGAATATTTCTCCTGGGGCCTGCTCACCGTACCGGTTATCAATGTAAGTCAATGCGTCGTTGAAATAGCGCATAATATTGCCTTTGCAGGTATTAGCCGACACTTTTCCGGATAACAAGTTCCTTATGAACGGTCTTATCCTCGGTCTAAAGGTAAGCGATTCGTCGCTAGACCTCTTTGAACTATGAAGCTTCTAGGGTATATTGTCGTTTCTCAGCGCGCCTCTTCTCGGTGCCATGTCGGACGTATGGGGCCGCAAGAGGTTTCTACTCGTCACCGTTTTCTTCACATGCATGCCAATTCCGTGCCTCAGAATCAGTGCATGGTAAGCCTTCTCCACGTTAGGCTTCTGACCTTAGTGGTGCTTTTTAAGGTGGTATTTCACGTTGTTCACGCTAAGCGGGTTCTTCTCGGTGACCTTCAGCGTCGTACTCGCCTATGTGGCCGACATCACGGAGAAGCAGGACCGTGCCACCGCGTGCGGCTTGGTCTCGGCCACGTTTGCCGCATCGCTAGTGACTTCTCCGGCGCTTGGCGCCTGGCTCTCCGTCAAGTATTCCGACGAAGCAGTCGTTCTATTAGTACGTTCACGTTCATTTAACCGACCTCTATCAAATGGCCCTTTAGGCAACCGTCGTCTCGGTCCTCGACGTCCTCTTTATAATCTTCTTTGTGCCGGAGTCGATGCCAATAAAAGGTGCGAGCGAGATCAATCAGATCACCTGGCAAACCGCCGATCCATTGTCGACGCTGAAGCTCGCCAGCGAAGACAAAACCGTGCTGAAGCTGGCCATCACCGTCTTTCTCTCATATCTCCCGGAGGCGGGGCAGTTCTCCTGCTTTTTCGTGTACTTAAAGCTGGTACGTGTTTGTAGAATAAGTTCGATAGTGGAAAACACTGCTCTAAATAGCTAACCTATCCGGTATTTAGGTAATGAAGTTCACGCCATCAGACGTCGCCGCATTTATCGCCTTCGTCGGCATTCTTTCCGTCGTCTCACAGACCGGCATACTCCTGCTGGTCACGCAGTCGTTCGGCCCCAAGCACACGATAACCATCAGCTTGCTCTGCCAGTTCCTGCAGCTGGTGTGGTACGGCGTGGGCACCGAGTACTGGATGATGTGGGCCGCCGGCATCCTGGCGGCGCTCAGTCAAATGAGCTATCCATCCATCAGCGCCTTCGTCAGTCTGCAGACCGACAAGGACATGCAGGGCACCGTTCAGGGGCTGTTAAGCGGCGTACGAGGTTTATGCCAAGGTACGACTCGGTCAGATCAAACCATTATGAAACGAAAGTTTAGGCTTCGGTCCGGCCCTCTTCGGCCTCATCTTCGACTTCTTCAAGGTGGACTTGACGTCGGACGGCGACGGAACGGGCCATATTGGCGTTGGACCACAGTTTCCGGTGCCTAACATCCGGTTACAACCCTTCGACAACAAGGTCATCACGCCGAATCGGAACGTTACCCTGGCGCAGCCGACTCCATACCTTGATTCCGTAGGTTGACCTGCCCGTTGTTCGTCCAACTCATTCTGCAGTACATCCAATTTCGTATTTCAGAGCATAATCCCGGGTCCACCGTTCCTCTGCGGTGCGCTGCTTGTCTTTCTTGCGATCTTCGTGAACCTCTCGTTACCGGACGGCCTGCACGCGAAGAAGCTCCTTCGACGAGCCGGCTCCTCGTCGCGCCACGCCGACACGACGCTGCTTATCGACGACAAGGACTAACTAGCCTCCTCAATATGCGCGCATCACTCTATCCTCGACTTCCGTATCGAACACATTTCCATTCGGGTTATTTGTCAACATTAGCAACGGCTTAGTCTTCTTCTTCCCGGATTGTATGTGCTAACATTGTGCACCACACATATTACTGGTTAAGTGCCAATAAACTGGCCAAATTGCGTAATGCGCTCGTTGGGGTTAGGCATTGTGACAGGCTGAGATGTAACTTTTTGTAGAAAGCCTCGAAGAATGCTTCGGAATGGGCTATCAGCATGTACTTCACTGCGGTGCTCAAAGCGAACGACCGTTTAGCGATATCCAGAAAGTAGGGTAGTATCTGAAATACTGAACGACATCTGCATCAAGTAAAAGTGATTTAGGGGGCCAAAAAGTGGTCTGTCAGTGCGGCATTCTTTCGCAGTCGTACGAAACTTTCTAGCCTGAGGGGCATGATAAGCAAAGGCGACGTATTCGGACAACGAAAGTGACCCGTTTATGCTTGGAGAGTAAAAAAAAACGATGCAGAAGGTTTAATTAGCAATGGATCTTGTCAAGACGTAGCTAGATGCATCGAGCAGGATGTGCTGCATTAGAACCATTGCTTGATGACAAATTCGACGTCTTTCGCCTCCATCTTCTTCGAGCCGCGGTGCTTGGTTACTTCGCAACACTTCGCGATGACCTCCTGCACGTAGTCGTCCGCGAATGCCGCCAGAACGGTCCGCACACCGGAATCAAGCCTTGCCGACGGATCCATCTGCCGTAGAATATCGTCTATTCGAACCTTCTCAGCCATTGATCCGTCGCTGGGACGCTCCTTCCGGCTACCCGATGCATTCGAAGAGACGTCTAGCGACTGACGAGGTGCTTGAGGGCTGTCTGTTTGCGACGTAGTCGGCTGCATTTTACGAGAAGAATCTAAAACATGCGTATACAGTGTAAATAATAACGTGAATAACAATTGCTAGACTTTATTTACTAGCGCCGAAACTATCTAAGGCATGAGTAGATCACTTCGCCAGAAGGCCCTTCGCTAAGAGGATGAAGAAACTTTGCAAACCTTCTTTAATGGCTTTAAGTGAGTCCGAATAAACAACTTTGTACATTTTAGGCCAGTCCAGTTATGGTGGTCGCGCCCGCAGAAGACGTAAGCGCAAATGTTCCGTTGTCGGATTTTTGACTGTCCTTGTTCAGGTTTCGCCGTTTGTCCGCGCATGCCAGCTAGCAAAGGAACACACCCAGGCTCTCGAGAACCTGTCGGAAGACGTGAAGAATGTTTTGCTCGGGTCGTCGCCCAGCTCCAAGAAACGCAAGGTACAATATACAAACATTCGCTAAGTAATATCCTAGAACGCATTTTAGCTGTCGGATCTGGATCACTCGCTTAAGGGCAAGGTCGCTCTGCGATGCCCTACGCCGCTGACAGCGGGACAGATCGAGTCCATGAAAAGCTCCAAGAAGTACTTTGCCTTCGTCCCACCGTCAGATATTCGAAAGAATCCACTGAACTTTCCGTCGAAGAAAGACGTGGCAGCGGAGCTGGTGGTAGTCGTGCCCGAAGTAAGTTTGTTGCCACCCACTGCTTAATGCCGTCGAGCGCTTGAAGGAACTATTTGGAGAGCGCGACTTCGTCAACTGCATTTGTCACCTGAAAATCGCACACTACATGACCCACTGTGCGATCCTGCTGAAGGCCAAAATCGAAGGTGCGGATGTGCACTTCACGGAGGACATCCACGAGTTTCTCGGAAAGTACATCACACTCCGGAAAGAAGCAGGTAACTGATTGCGTCGCCCACGTGTGCATTAATAGTTGTACTTAGCCATTGTGCGGGTACGGTTCGTTGCGGAAGCGCCTGAAGTGAAGCGTACGCGCTTTTCACCGACAGCAAACAACTTGCGACCAGCATTCTTGGACCTTCGAAGTAAGTCGTCGATGCGACGTCTCTAAGAATTAGGTCATCCGATGGATAAGAGGTTACCTCACCCATTGTAGCCACTGAGGACACGCACTCGACCCCATTCTACAACAATTCACTTGCTGCGCTCTGCCTTCGAAAAGACCTCTACGAGTTCGTCGACGAGTTCTTCGAGGAAAACTCTCACTGTCGACGTGTCTACCAGGTGTTGCAAGCCTGGTTACGCCAAGTTCATCCTTCAACCATGGTGAGCGTCTTCATGAACTAAATTATTTCAAGCAAATCAGTTTGAGATGCGACAGACGTTCTCGGACGAGTTGCTCTTCGGCGTCCTCTGCCAAGTCCAAGACGCAGTTGGCTCCTCCGATGAAATGCTCCTACTCACTGAAGCATGGAGCTGGCTGGGTAATTTAAACACTTCCTACTCGGGTGAACGGTGTACCTACGATTTTAGGCAACCTGAAAGGTGAAATGGAGAAACCCGTATTGGTTGGGACGGATAATACACCCGAAGAGACGGTGAAGCTGTTCCAAGCCCACTACGACTACGTTTGCCTCTTTGATGGCGCGCTCAACGTGGCGGGGACCTTGACGAAAGAGATCTGCAACGAGGTGTAGCTTCAACTTAGATCCGTAAGACTGGCCTAAAGTGCAGGTGTCTTGTCATGCGAGAGCCATGCTCGAAAGGATTTCCAAGTCGTTGGCGAGCCCCACAAAGATCCTTAGCGCGACGATGTCTACCAGCACCGAATACGACCAGTTTCTCAGGTTAGTATCAACAATGCTGACACAACAGAGTTGCTGGGGTTTAGAATCTGCGTCAGCGAGGGCTCTCTAAACGGTTTCCGGAAGAAGTTCCCTGCATATGCTATCGATGCCTACTTCGACGCATCCTATGCGTTCAGCCAGGAGGTTGCAAAGGTGCTAACTCGCGGCTGGGCAGATCGCGTTCGCTACTTTCGATTCCTTCGCAACGTGCCGTCAACGGTATGCGCTTTGTCTTTAACCTACCTTAATGTGACACATGATAACGCTCTCACTTCTAGGACACGAGAGAATCGTCGTCATCTTCGCGCCAAAGGGAGCTAACCATAGTAGTCGGCGTCAAATACACCGCTGACTGGAAGAATCCCGTTACGCGCGGACCGTCTGCGGATGCGCCAGAAGCACAAGCATTTCGCGACTTCTATGGAGAGAAATCGCAGCTGCGAAAGTTCCCCGACAATGCCATCTGCGAAGCGCTCATTTGGTGCGACGAAATGGACGAGCACTTGCTGGAGAGCGTTCCGCTTCGAATTGCAGCTTACTTGCTCAAGACGTAGGTACTCTGAAGCGTCCGACATGCACGGGATATGCGAATTCAGGTCTCTCGGTCTTCATGAAGCATCCGTTACCGCGTTATGGAGTTATCCCGCAGATGCCATTTCTCAGCTGAGTTCTTACCAGAAGCTGACAAAAAGCTACGACAAGTTGTCACAGGCCCTGAGGAAGGTGAAGCTTCCGCTGAGTGTTGTCGGAGTGACGTGCCCGTCAGCTTACTATCGGCAAACGGAGGTATGCGCTGACAAATTTGTCCGACACCTAAACGCTGTCCTTTTCAGCCATTCCCACCAGAGGCTCCGTCTTCTACACGAGGTCAAGCTAGCGTAGACAATGTTACGCTGCTGCTGGATCACCGAAAACCGCCAGCCTTTTGTGCGGCTCTAGACGGTAAAGATAGATCTAGGAACCATTTGCTTATTCGTGTTGCGTCTTTAGTGTTCGTCTCCCTGGAGCACAGCGGAAAATGGGGCGACGACCCAGTTGTGATGGGACACTTGCGAACGGCATTCTACATCGAAATGGCCCAGGCACTCTTGGATCAATATGGCTTTGTCGCGAAACCGATGGAGTCGTCGCTCGTCGTGCTAGTCGTACGCAGCTAGTCTACGCAACCATCTTCCACCACATTTTTTAGGAGTCAACTACCTTCATTCTTCGCATAGTCGATGAACGAGAGATTACTTCACTCGAAAAGCTCGAAGAGCGAGAACCGAAGGCGGCCTTGCTCAAAACCCAAAATTCGAAAGAACTGCGGAAGAGACTAGTGCAGCAGCCACTGATGTGCCAGCAACTACACAGGTGGCCCCTCTTTCCGTTGATAGCTTGGTATAACAAATTTTTTTAGCGTTGGACAACGGCTCTCAGGATTCCCCGGAGCATGTCAACTCGTTAAACGATGGCTTGCGTCACACTACCTCAGCGACATTCTCGAGGAAGTCGCGATTGAGTTACTCGTGGCAAAGGTGTTCCTGGATGATGTGCGCGCAGACCCACCTCGGTATGATGCACTGTCCACCGCAAAGCATCTTATAGAAGGCTTTAGGTCACCGTTCGCTGGGCTTTGCCGATTCCTGGAGCTCATATCAACGCACGACTTTTTAAGTCAGCCAGTTATCGTTGATCTTAGCGACACCTTCACGGAGGAAACGGCAAAGACCGCAATTGAAAACTTTGCCAAGCGGCGCCCAGTCTTGCCTCCGTTGGCCATCGTTACGCCCGACGACCCAGTAGGCCCAAGGTAAATACGGATTCCTCGTCCCACGAATCTCATTAGCAATGTACGTCCAACCGTATGCTCTTTTATGAAAGCAAATCTTTGTTACAGGTACACCCAGTCGGGACCGGAACCTATTATGCTGAAGCGCTTAATAAGTTTGGCAAACATCGCATACTCGCTTATTCGTTCCAACGTCTCGCGAGCTCGACCCCTGGACTTCAACGTTCTGCTGGTGCACGACAAGTCCGTCTACGACTACCTCGTCTTGCTCGATGAACGACAGCTGGTGCGCTGTCGCGATAGTTTGTCCTGCGCCGGCAAGAGCAACGGCCGCTTGGACACCGTTCCGATCGTCAACTACGATCCCGTGGAACGCTTCATAGCGGACATCCGGCACGCGTACGATTCGCTGGCGCTGTTTTGCTACGACAAGTATGGCGGCAGTTCCATCGGAGTTATCCTGAGGCCGTCGCAGCCAAGACCGATTAATGTGAGTTGTCATTCGCTTCAACACAGACGTGTACACAGTCCTGACGTTTTCATTCAGATATCAAGTTGCGCTGGTCGACGGAAGTCTGCACAAGACTCGACACTTGTTGTGAACAAGGATGCGTTCTTGGAGGACATCAGGATAATCGGCAAAGGCCTCGTTCGCGATGTGGTTGCGCAGAAGTAAAAGGTGGCGCTACGGCTTTCGTTACTTTACAATGGAAGAAGTCAGTTTTCCAAATTGTTGTTGTTGTTTCTTCTGCTTGTTACCTCGTTGTTGTCCTTGTTAAATTTGTTGGAACAAATAAAACATACTAAGGTCTAGCAATTGAACGGACGCTACGCGATTCCATTACTTATGGAGACATACCTGCGCGATACTTAACTGAGCAAACATCAAGTACGTTAGGAGCACCTACAATGACAGACAGTGCGAATAAAATGGAGGAAGAGGTCCTCGCTGACCTGGAAGGCATTTCAGTCAGCGAAGGCGAGAGCATTTACGGACAACACCCGCGGTACAGCAAGTACAAGAACTTGGGTAAAATCCAGGAGAGCCAGAGGCAGCGCCGCACAGAGCACTTGGATCGGCAAAAGAAGTGAGTTACATTCCTAACAGGTCGTTACGACTAACATGCAGTGCTGATGCACGGACTAGTATAGTGCTTCGTTGTAGCAAGCGTGACGAGCACGCCAACAAACTTCGAGCTCTGTATGAGGACGAAGATGAAGAGGAGGAAGGACAGCGCAAGGGCGCCTACGCCGACTGCCTTATGTTCAGTGAATGGCTCGTGGACATCCCCGGTACGCTCTCAACGGATTGGGTCATGATGCCATGCCCCGAAGGACGCAGGTGCTTGGTCGTCGCCACGAAGGTAGGCTCCATGTAACGAACGAACTTGTAGGTGAGGACTCAAGAGAGTGATGATACGTTGTATTGAGGGGTGCATGCTAGACTGAGGTACGCTTGGAAAGCATGCCTGTTGACCTGCTAATCAGCGTGTATCTGTAAGTATGCTGCCTGCTTATGCGCTATCGTGCAAACACACTCCAATTTCCATACTCTTTATTCACGGCCAACGAAATAGACTAAGAAATTGAGCGTAACATGAGATGAGATCACTTCAGCGGCAACTACGACAATCTCGGCCTAGCGTCGTCGGGAATTCCGTTGGCTTCAAGAAGGCGCTGCAATCGACGGTTCTCCGCGGTCAGCTCTGCGATCCGGGACTCGAGATGCTTCTGGTCCATCTCACGACGTACGAGCTCGTCGATGACGTCTTCTCGCGGCATCGCCTCGACGCACTGAACGCGAGCGTTCTCGTAGGCTTCGACGAACTCACTGTTCGAAGCGTCGCCATCCAAAAAGTCGCAGCCGTGCTCGAAGCAGTCGTCCTGCATGCGCTTCTCGATGTCGTCGATAATGAACTGCGTAGTGTTTGCAGGAGCCGGCGGGCATGCCTCGAATGCATTCCTGCGTGCATGGCGACGTCGACGCTTGCGGGAGCCGAGCTTCGCCTTGCGCGCTTTCTCCAGGACGTCGGAATCGTGCGACCGCTCGCTTGCGTCCGGCACCGTGTACGGCACATGCCTGGAACTGGAACATTTGCGAGTCGGCCTTGAAGGCTTACCGAAATGCCCGCAGTTGGAACCAACCAGGGTCCACGGCACGGTCTGGTCACCGTCTAAACAGACACGTGAATGTTGCCAGTGCAAATGAAAAGGTGCAAAACGTACCGTATCCATTGAGATCTCCTTGATGGACGGCTCGAGACTTGGTTTTGTCGGCAGACTGGATAATCGGCGGGACAGTGGAAAGTTGCGATAGCACGAAGTGATGCCGAACCCAGGCAGCAGTGGCGTTCTCGGCGAAGACGTAAGGCGGAAGAGTCATTGTTGCGTAGTAGCAGCAGCAGTTGAGAATTGAGGCAGCGCAGACGGCGACACACTCCTCGAATGATGCGCGCGAGTATAGTGGTGACATATTTACGAGATAGTCATTAGTGGGATTTGCATAGGATTAATAAACGTAGAACCCACTTCTGCGAATACCTGCAGGCAAACGAATGAAGTGGGGGAGCGCATGACTGTTGGATCACGGCAATCAAGTAGCATCCGTGCATCCCATAGCATGTTTCATAACCCACCCAAACGATATTTTTAGGGTTACACTATGGCCTTCACGAAGAAAGGGCATTCCTTTGTTTCGTTTCAATCAAATCTGCCAGGTGGACACGACGGTAAGAACCACTGGCCCTGCAGATTAAATGCAACCTTGCTTTCAGCAAAGACCACGATCCTGGATTGCGTGCTGGATCGCGAGGCGAAGAAGTTCTACGTTCTTGACATGATCTGCTGGGGCTCGATGCCGTTCGAAGAGACCGAGTTCTCCTGTCGCTTGTTCTTCCTGCAGTCAAAGCTGGCCGAGGATCCAAGTCTCGCCAAGGCTACTCGCAGGCGTCCGTACACATTCCACGCACTGCCCTACTGCAACTGTACCGTCGACGACATGACGCGACTCATGCAACAGAAGTTTGAGTTCACCGTCGACGGGCTTCTCTTCTTCCATTCTCAGGTGCTTCAGGCCTTTGCTACTAGAGTTTACTCAAGTGTCATTTCAGGTTCACTACGTTCCTGGTCAGACTCCGCTTGTGGGCTGGCTGAAGCCGTGGATGCTTCCGGAAATCCTGAATGTTCAAGTGCCGGCCGAGTACTTCCCCGAGGGGCAGGACACGTCTTCGTCGAGAAACTTTATCTCGAAATACAACGAAGAGCACAACTTCAAGAGCGGGATCAAGCATGAAATGGACGGCTAAAACGGCGAGGACAATGCTGCACTGGATGAGAGACCGTTCCGTATTTTAAGTGTTTAACTATTTGACTTGAGATTCGCGCATGTTAGCATTGTTGTGTCGAGGCGCGGCGGACGCGTATTACGAATTGTTATAAACTATTCGGCTGGGTGGTTTTGTGTATACTAAAGTGAACAATAGGTAGCTCGAAACTTGGCGACCGGGAAGATCAGCCACTGCTTAAACTACTCGGATCTCGCAAAAAAGTAATGAACCCGGATTAATTCAGGCATGACAGTTTGAGATCATTAGAGCGCTAGGCAACTACTGGATCTAGTCACATGTGTATCCCTGGCCTCCGAACTGTCTTCGTCGCGGCAGGCGTTCGCATACGTCGAAGGTCAGCCGCAGGCATGACACCTCGTTCTCGTAGAGTAGCCATGGAAGATACTCTTCCCTGAAACGCAACCATAAGCGTAAGAGTTGCGGAAGTGACAACTTCTTCTTACCGGTGCCAGATGTTCTTCCGGTAGTTCTCGTACCACTGCTGGAACTTCTCGAATTGACCTCGGTTGATGTCCCAGGTCTGACGACGTTCCTCCAGCTCTCGCTTCACCATCTTCTCGATCTGCGCCTCCTTGACGTCCTTCTTCCGCTGGATAGCTCGCGTCGCATTATATGCCAGACGAATCTTCGCAACCACGGTTCCCTGGAATCGTGACGTTAGTGATAGATGACATCAGCAAGACTAACATAGCCGACTTGCTGCAGGGCTGACAGGGCTGACTTCAGGTCGCTTTTGTCCGACTGAATGAAGTCGAGTTGGCAGTCACCATCCGCATCGAACGAGCTCCAGTCGTTAAAGCAGAATTCCTTTCGGAACGTGTAAAACCCTGCTCGCTTTGGACAGTTCAGGCCACGGAATTGTTCTGCGACGGCCGATCCAATGCGAGTTCTGTCAATCTCCTTCAGGCTTTCGCAGATGTCGCAGTAGTAGCTAGAAGCACAGGCGTGTCATGAAGTCTTAGCAGTCACTTTTTCAAAATGAAGCTTTGGTCACGTGGAAAGTCCACAGTTATTCTAAATAACAACTCGCTGAGGCGCTCACCAGTTATTCCCGAATCCACCGCAACCGTTGCTGGAGGCATTCTGGCACTTGACATCGCTGAACTCCTTGATGTTCAACCACTGGTATTCGGATTTCGCGAAGAAGCTGTTGCTCAACACCTCCGGGTTGTCGTATATGTGGATGTTCTTGATCTCCACGGTGAAACAGCCGGGAAACTTGATGACAGGCGGGTGGATCCTAACTTGTCGCGGGTCCACCTCTACTAACCGCTTCGAGTCAGGCCGTGCTAAAGGTGTGCTTGCAGGACTATACGAGACTTCCGCTTGAACTTACTGCATGATGCATCCGCTCGTCCGGGTATGAGCCAAATGTCCTGATAGTTGCATTCACGGAGCCTTGAACGCACGTTATGACTACCGGCATCTATCCGTGCTCTGCATGCAGGATCGAAGACATCACAGTCGACAGCTAGCGTAGGCACTAAGAAGATTATGGCAATAAGTACCAAGCTGAGATGACAGGAGGATTTCCTGGGTTTCATCTGAAAACATGGCAGTCAAGAACAGGTACGGTAAAAAATAAGTAGGCAAGTGCGGATGCTAACAGGCACTAGCCGACCCTCAGTACAGCCCTAAGTATTCTTGCAACCATGGTTGCAGTATCTTGTTCTGACTATGGTTTTTGTTGAAGTTACTCAGATGAGCAGTCCATTGTATCAGCCACGCGGTACGCTGTTTTCTAACCGGAGTAAACAACGAAATAGCACCACATCATGAACTTAGGACACGCGTCATACGTCCATTCACTTTGCAGATGATGCGTTGTCAATTGTGGATGTTCCCCGTTTGCTTCAGCATCGGTCTTTACTACCAAAAAGGGCTGAAGGCTATGCAGGAAAACCATGACATTAACCCTGACCGCAATCTGATCGGCGAGAACGAGGCAATAACCTTGCGTGGGTTAGTCACTTTTGCAAGTTCGACCTCATTCGTGCCTCACGATGGAGCGTGCGCGTGCCCGAGCGGAGCGAGTTGCCCTAGCGGAACAAAGGTCCGTGGAGGACAACAATCCGAGTGACGACCCACGGAACAAAACATTTGACGTGAGAGGTGCGCAATTGCGGCAACAGGCGCTTCCACACTGCTACAGGCAGACGCGCGGAGATCGATCGAGAAGTGTGAAAGAAGCGAAATGGAGAGCGGCGCTCGCATGAGAAGATGAAACTTCCGTCTCTAGGCTTTCCATTTTCCAATACCATAAAACAGCCTGCGGGCATGTGAGGAGACCTGAATGACTGACAGATTGGCGCCCCTCCATGCGTTCCATGCCCATTTATAACCGCGTGCGATCGCTTGCTGAAGGGGTAAGTACTCAACCGGCGACAAGGTCGTGATGTTGTTTCTAGTAGTACCACGTCAATTCGATATCCTATAAAGAAGCGCGATCAGCTGAGTGTTCTGTCTGGTACGTACTACAGTACTTTCTGTAGATTGAATATTTAACGTGAACTGAAGAATAGCCTTCTTAGCTATACAGTGAACAGAGCCTCTACTCAAATACCCCTTTACGTATCCAATCTATCTATATATCCATATAAAAAATATATATATGGATATATCCATATCCAAAAACTGAACGCAATTCCTTGCGTTCAGGTACCTTGCATTCAGGTTAGTGAAGGTACCTTGCATTCGCAAAGCAAAGCTACACCACTTCACCACGGTATACACGCTAGCCACTGTGCTTCCCGAAATAGGCAGACAAACTGAGTTACATGAAACTTTTATTCGAAATCAGTTCTCATGGTACAATGGTGGTCAGTTGTGCGGATTCGGGCTCCGACGCGCTACTGTGTCTTCGACTTGCGGCTGGCGCGACGACGGCTGCCGGTGGAACGCTTGCCCGCCTTGCTCCTGATGGACTTCGGACGACGCGACGAAGTGGTCTTGCCCTTGGAAGCGTTGCGACGACTGCCACCGCGCTTCTTGGCCGGCTTGCGACTGCTCGACTGTCCACGACGCGACGTGATGCCCTTCGATGAGCTTCCGACGACGCTCTAAAGCACCGAGGTTGTGGAGAGACGATACGGTGACGCCTACCTGCTCACTCTCCGACTCCACGGCGGTCTTGAGGTTGCTCTTGGACTCAATGCGCGAAACGCCGGCCTTCTTCGGCTTTCGCGAGACACGACGTGGGCTCTTCGCCGGGCGGTCTTCCGGCTGGGACGAGGCCGAAGAGACGTCGCTGGAGCTGACGGCCGGTGGCAGGGCACGAGCAGGGCGGCTGGAACGGGAGCCGGAGCGACGCGAAACCATTGTTGTAGACGAGTTGCAGAGGAAGTTAGAGTAGCGGGTGAAGCCGAACCCGAATGATGCCAGTAAGAACGTTCGAGTTCTTTTCTAGGCCCATCACCCCATAAATTTGCGTATTCACGAAGTCCTGCGGCTCACGAAGCTGCCATCACACGCAATACTGTCGAAGCCAAAGTTCCAAGCCACAACATATTTCTTCGAAGGAAACAATACTTGAAGCGGGGTTTCGAGCAACGTTTTGACGTTGATCTAAAGGTAACGAAGTTTAGCGTTTTAGACAAGCTCATTACCCTCCCTCTTGAAAGCGTCGCGAAACCGTACAAACAAACGAACCAGTAGAACGGCTGGATTCGGCAATAGAACCGCCAAAATTCGGCATAGCGACTCTACCGCTCTCCCTATTCGTGCTACTGATTTTCGCTTCTGTACTTGACCGACACAATTGACAATAAAGTTATTTATTACATATCTAGTGGTGGCAAGACTATGTGATTTACAATGTGCTTGGCAAGAGATATTGTGGTGTAAGTAGAACGGTGAGAAGAGCGTGGCAAGAAACGTTTGGTCGGAAAACTAGATCGTTCTGGAAACGGAAGTTAAGTTCTAGGCAAGATTCGTGGACGGTGGCAAGAGATACAATAAACTGTGTCATGAATAAGTGGCATAGTACGACGAAAATATAAAATACCTCTGAAAATAGCGAAGAAACTTGTACAGTTTTCGGGTGCCGTACGGCAGAGAACAAGAAACAAATGCTTCAGTGAGAGTGAGACGAGATGCGCATGAAAACATTTTTGGGAACGAAGAGAGGCGCAGTTCAAGGCTGCTGATAGGGCTTGTCCTTCGACCTCTTTAGCTGAACCTTGAGACGCTTAGAGCCGATCTGGAAGCCATTCATGCCGTTGATCGCGCTCTGCGCAGATGTCGGATTGTCGTAGCTGACGAAACCTAAACCCGCAACGTTCCGCAGCACGCTGCTGAAAGACTGCATACCAAAGCACTTGCTGAGATTCGTCTGCTTGTCTACGAACACTTTCGCGGAAAGCACGTTGCCGAAGTGCGAGAAGAGCACGTGCAAGTCCTGGTCTCCGTAGTCCTGCGGCAGGTGGTAGATGAACAGGTTGCAGCCGTCTGGGCCCTTCGACTGTCCGCTGGTGGTGGCGTTGGGCGTTGTGCTCCCACCGTTTTGGTGTGGTGGCATCCCCGGATGCGATGCGGCGGGCGGGGAGACCGAGTAGAAGTTGCTTCCGGCGACAAGTGACGGTGAGATCGCGGAGGGAGCCATTTGAGGGACGCCGCCAAGCTGCGAGAAGATGTCTCTTGGGTCTGAACAGGACAGTTTCGGCAAGTATCGTCTTACGCAGCGGTCAGTAATGTAACGTTATCTTACTCTGAAAGTGCGGCACGCCTCCATACGCTTGCTGAATGAGTTCCGCCTGTGGATGTCCGCCGTAGCCTGCCGCGGCCGACACGGCAACCGACGACGGCATATGCGCACTGACTACTGGGTGCTGTCCGGGCATGCCCATGGGTGCACCCGCAGGGAACAACATTGGCGAAATTCCGCTTTCTTTGAACGCGTCTAAAGCTCAGAAAGGCTAATTGGTGAGGAGGATGACCGGCTCACTTTGCTGCTTCATCAACGCGAGTAACTGTTGTTGTTGTTGCTGCTGGAGCAGGAGCTGCTGCTGCTGCTGGATCGACGCTTGCGAAACGCCCGCTGAAACACATTGACCAGTAGGTATTCAGCACACTTTACAGGCGTGGTCACAGCAAAAATCGTAGGTTACGCAAAGTTCATCTACTTGGGTTAGGACTTAGATTTCGAAGAGAGAGGTAGAAAAGGAAGGTCCGACGGCCTCAGGTACGAGAATCTTAGTTTGGAAGAATCAACTGCACTCTATTTTAGCTGCAGGCTGAGTTAGTCGTGAATTCCAGGTGGTTAGGAACATCAGAATGGAAGGAAGGCACACGGGTGTACCTGGGTTTTCTACATTTGCTTGCTGGCTAGTATGTGGCGGAGCCCCCACATTAGTTGCTGCAGGAGCCTGACTAGCACTAGCCGTGCTACCCTCCTTGTTCTGATTGCCAAGGCTCGAGATCACTGTAAGCCGTTGATGCACAGAGCACGTGGATCGTAAGGGAAGTGAGCTTACCATTGCCCAGCAACGACAGAATCGCTGGTTGCTGGAGGAGGACGCCAAGTCCGAGAAGCTGCGTGGTGACGGAATTGTTGTTCGTCGCCGCTGATTGCGCGCCCAGAAGCTACAAGTCCTGAACGTGAGCTGACGACTACGATAAGCGATACCTGCTGAACGATGGCAGTGTTGTTGCCCAGTGGCGAGACAGTGCCCACGGCCACTGCTTTCTTGTTTTCCTTGTCCTTTTGCGTGTCGGCGAACTTAACCACCATCGGCTTTGAGCAACCCTGAATAAATATGCGTAAGCAATGGGAAAACTGAAATGCTCAGGTGAAGCTAAAAAGGTCCTATAAGGGATTTGCCTAGCGGGTGAGTTCACTGGCAGAGTACCGACCCATTTTTGCGAGAAAGGACAGTTGGCTGCTACAAGGTACTTGAAAGTAGGTGGACAATAAAAAGCGGGCCGACGCTTGACGAAAACAAAACGATAGTAACTGGCACAATACGGTTACGATTTGGCGTCTTCTAGCCCCTTGGACCCCACGTGATCACATGTTGTACATAGCATGGCGAAGAACACTACCTCGAGCGTTTGTGAGTGATGCATCTGTTTGATGGCCTGGTGCGCACAGGAACGGTTCACAAATGTAACAAAAGCACAGCCTGCAACAACGATAACGGTACGGAGAAGGGCATTTACGACACGCGCTGGTGCGAATGGTCACTGTGGAAAGTTTCGGCATAAGGGCTACTAAATAGTTGTGTTGCCGTTTCCGGGATCTCGACATCACTAACACCGAAAGCTTCGAAAGTAAGAGGTGACAATGCCGACGACGACTGTGACAAGAACAAAGCTGGTCAGAAGCATATTCACGGACACCGGCCGCATACCTCTGCTGCGGCCATCGTCGCGCAAGACAGTGCACTCCTCGATGGGACCGAACTCCTTGAACATTGTCCGAACGTCGTCCTCGCTCATCGTCTTGCTCAGCATTCCGACAAATAGCTTCCTTTCTAAACTATCGCGGATGCCATCGTTTAAAGTGGCCATCCTACCGTTACGGTTCTCGCTATCCGCTGGCTTCATCTGCACCGGGTGGTTCATCTCGGGCAGCGTCTTGATGTTGTGGAGGGCGTTCTGGGCGTTGATCGCGTCCTGGCGATGGTAAAAGGTCACGAAGCAGCATCCTAGAGTTAGCAATTAGCTTTAGGGCGCACCTTCTCAGGCTTACCTTTGCTGGCGTTCGTTGCTTTGTCCCGGAGCACATTGAGCTGGTGGACAGGGCCGAACTCCTCGAACAGCGTGCGGCACTCGCTCTCTCCCCAGTGTCTGGGGATCTGAAATATTCCAGCATTTGCGGACGTTTCCGGACGCTAACTGACCTGCCCGACGAACATTTTGATTGTGTCCGCATCGGGCTCCTGTGTCGTTCCGGGTTTCGCCTCGGTGGACTCCATCCTGCCCTGAAAGTGAAAACTCGAATGGTCCGAAAGTTTCTCGGGGCCAAATAACAATCAGCGGAAACGGCAAAGAGAACTCGTAAATGGAGTTAATGGGGGATTTACGACCGCCGCTCAAGGTAAAAGGACCCTTACGCCTAACGAGGACAAGATTTTTTAGTTCTATATGAGCAGGACTTGGCGTTTGGAACTAAGATTCCTGTAGCTTGCTCACAATAAAAGAGATTCGTAAATTTCTCATTGCCTTAAGAAGATGACTACTATTACACCAACGAAATTGGGAACAACAGTGGGGTGCGAGTGCGTCCGGGAAGACCTCAGGAAAATGTGTGCCATTAAACGGCGCAGCGGCCCGGGAGCGTCTGCCAGGCTGCTCCAGGAGGCAGCAGTTGTTATCAATCACTCCGACAGCTGTGTCCGAGAAGAAGACGTTCCATTCTCGACGACCGGGAACATTTCGCCAGCAGCAGCCAGCCTTCTCATTGATCAACTCAGCAATCAGGCGGACGTCGGACGGACAGAAAAGGAAATTGGGGTGCGAAGATGAGGCGCAACAGGAGTTCCTCCTCAAGTTGCCTCCGATTGTGTACAGAACGCCAACCCGGAGAAAGCCATATGAACTTGCAAAAAATTCACTCAACCCAAGCAAGTAACTCTAGAGCGTAAATCGCGATGCAGCAGAAAGAAGGTAAATAATGCCATCCTGCAAGCCATTGATATTCGTATAAAATCCAACATTCACATTTGTCCTGTGCAAGCAAACGGTCTACCGATGTTTGAACGATAAGGTTAGATAATTCTTATCTGAGGTCACATACCGGCTTGCTACCTGACTCAGCTGTCTTTAGTTAAAAAGTTGAAAATTCTCAATTTTCGACACAGAGAGGCGCCCATGGAGCAGCCAATAGGCAATCAAGGTGCGCTAGTGCACATCGAGAAAGGTAAGTCTGACTGCTAGGAGCACTTTAGCCCTTGTACTTCCTAGGCCTGCGTTCGTCCACGCTTGCCGAGCAGCTAGCAACGATAACGAACTGCGTGACCTACGTCAACGACAACCCGTTCCCGCTGTTCGTCAACACAGTCCTAGTCCGACTAGCCGAAGCCTTCCAGGTGACCATAACCGAGTCCATGGATCATGGTTGGTTTGAATTTTAGGGCGATGCAGAGTTCATGAATGTCGTGCGACTGAGAATCGTGCGCACGGTGAAGGAATGCGGATCGAACATTCGAGTTGCCTTCTCGAGTGACGAGATCGTCCGGCGCATCATGAAGGTCTCGCACAGCAACGACTACAAGGCTCGATCGCTTACGCTGCTGTTTCTCGAGGCCCTTGCACCGATCATTCACAGCAACAAGAAGGTGATGAATCCTTGAGAAAACCCTCCTACTTCAACTAGCTTCAGGTTCACCACCTACTCATCGAGAGCCTCGACAGCTCAGATGAAATCGAGTTGATGTCCGCGATTTCGGCTGTCGCTGCCTTTGGAAAGCATTCCTCGTAAGTGTCTTCTCGTATTTAACGTAACGAAAGGCCGAGATTTAGCGAGTTTTCCGCTGCGATTATCGAGAAGATCGGCGAGATGGCGTACTCCAGTCAGCGGGATGTCGAAGTCAAGGTCCGCTTGGTGCAGATCATGGCTAACTTCCGCGAGACCTTCGACGTCACGAAAAGCTCTTTGTTGCTGGGCACAAATCTTCTGCGTTTGAACTTTAACCGGAAGCTTGCCATTGCAACTATCAACTCGCTGACGAAGTTGGCAGCGAGAAGCGGTCTCGCCGTCGCTGAGCAGGTACGCAAGTACCAAGGCCTGTACCGCTATAGTAACTTTTAGATTACCTTACTGTTGACGGAGCTGCAGCGAGTACTACCAAACCATAGCCTATCGTTGTGCATGCTTGTGAACCTACGAAAACTTGCCGATTTCCCGCATCGCTGGACTCAGCACCACCTCACGGTAAGTGCTAATGAAGCTGGAGTGTAACATTGCGAACGCAGACTCTTCGTGAAGTGTACGAGCGGATACGCGAGACCAACTTGAAGCCTCTGCTTTGTGTGTGGTTGGATTGCGTCGCTAGTCTCTCCTCGACGGTCGTGCACAGTAACGACATTATCGGTCAGTCGCAACCTCTTTGCCATATGACGAAAAACTTTAGAGCGCAATTTCCCTTGGCCGGTGCTGATCTCCGACAGCGACATCCTCGTTCGGATTCCCATGCTTCATCTCATCGTGAATATGCTCACGAGACGCGGCTCCAGTCACCTGCAAGGCATTCTCGTCGCAACGCTCATATCAACCTTAGAAGAGGTGCCGAAGACGAACACGTCACGGGATGACAAGAAGAAGGTCTCTCGGGTCATGCGTCACGGCTACAAACTATCCATTTCAGTTACTGGCACTGCTGGCATTGTACGTTCGTGATGCCTCGTGTGCCGAGTCGGTCGCGATGGCTCTTGCCAAGGCGTTGATGAACATTCCGAAGACGTTCGCTGACCACGATCTGGTACTCGAGGCTTTGAACGCCGTCTGTGATGCACATCCTGAATGCTCGCAGCAGATTTCAGAGGTATTCGTCAGAATTGTCTTTCTGATCCTTGCAAAAAACATGCGTTCCAGTGGGCAGCAAAAGCATTTGCAAGTGACGTTGACGCGGAAAATCTCGGTCCTCTCTGGTTTACCCTCATTCTACGATCCCCAGCGTCATCAGTTGCGGAAGTCTCGTCTATTCTGCTCAAGCGCGATGTTAACCGGTGGACATTGTACAGAGTTGTGCGGACTGCGTTTCGCTTCGGTCACTGGAGGACACTTGCTCTACCTCTGCTTGAAGACTTGACAGAAAAGGTGCCTTCCCTCACACTGTTTTCGCGAAGCATGTAATTTTAGTGCAACACAATCGAGACAACGTCCTGGACAACTGCCCTTTTGCACATAGCACGCTCGCAACCAGCCCAACTCTCCGTCCGGGCGCTGTCCCAGAGCCAGATGGAGCTACGGCCCGCAGTTCTCCTGCTACAAGTATTCTAAAGTTTTTGAAGAAACTTGTTCGTATTTGATTTTCAGGCTCTCTCCTCAAATCGTCGGTCCCCCGAGCAGGCGAGATTTGCGGCTGAATACGTAAACTGTCTTGTTGGAACTTCGGCTTGCGTTTCGCTAATCCTTACTGTCCTGAATACGAACGCGTTATTGTTGAACGGGATGAACGTCGCGTTAGTCAGTCGAAAGATTGCAGCAGCGGTGAGTTCGCAAAAGAAGGCGTCACGTTTGGAGGCCTAATAAAGTGCAACAAAGGGTTTAGTTCGCAAATGCGCGCCAGTCGCTCGCCGAGGCACGCCTTGAATGGAGTCGACTCTATAGCAGCTCATTCGACGCGGACGCGCAAACGCTTCTGTTAATCTCGCAGTGGACGCAGTACTGCCAGATCGTGGATAACGCATTGTTGTTCTTCACCAATCAGAAGATAAGGTGATTTGCGTTCTGCCCTTCAGCTATTTTATTGCGCTTTAGACCGCTTCAAATTCAAGAGGCAACGGCTAGCATGCCCGCAGTCAACCGCCACTTCAATTCGGTGCTCGTGTGGGGACGCAACCAAGTGGAGAAACTGACCAATGTCGACGAGGACAATGCGATCAGGATCACCAAACACGTAACGCTAGCAACCTATAACGCAGGTGTTAGTACTTCTTGTTCAGAACATTAACTGGTTCAAGGATTTGATCAGCCAGATGGCCTCTGTTCCGCCCACACTGCCGCGCTTCTTCTTTCAGAGAATTTACAACACTTCTATCAAGGTACGACCGACAGTTCAGAATGCTTCAAACCACGTAAATTTCAGCTGAACATCTTGCCGCAGCCTAAGCCAAATGAGAATTCCATAACGATCACGACAAAGCAGCTGCCAGTCACGGTAGAAGGGATGATACAGTCGACGAATCCGAAACCAATCGAGTCCGTTCAAGTGGTTGCAACGGTGACGCACGTCAAGGATAGCTCGGTAAACCCGTTTTCACACCAACAATTCTCAGTGTATGTGGTCCGATGTGATGATCGATTTCAGACCTACACGCAGAAGCGCATGATAAGCTTGGAGAACGAGGGGCATTACTTCAAAGCACAGTTTCTTCTGAACGTTGCTCAGGTCAGTAAGCGCGTCAAGCTTGACAACCGTCGAATGTTGCTATTGCTTTATCCGGCAACAAAAATATCCTGCTAGTTTAGAGTGCCAAGATCCGTGTTGGAATCTCGTTCACGGATGCCGAGTCCAAGAGGAAATGGGAAGATGAAACAACGGCATCCCTAGTCGTCCACACGACGGACTGACTTCTCGCACTGCTTGTTAATCGTTGCGCGGGTCTCTGTATTATGCGTTGCATAAAGCGGTTCATTCTCCGTTTCTTCTGCTAAAGACCAAGCAACTACCTCATTAAACATAGCAGGACGTTAGGGAATTGTAACGCGTTTTGTATGCCCATTTGTGCATGAGCTTGCAGTCAGTTCCCACAGTTCTATCGAGAAGAGTCAACTTAAGCTCTAGAGCAGCTAGTGAGAACCAACAAGCGCAAGAATGCGAGCCAATGCATATTTTCGCTGTCCTGGCGGTATAAAAGAAAGCGAACGGAGGAAGGCAGCATCAGTTCTCACTCTTCGTTCACCGCAGTTCTTCGCCTTCGAGCCTCTTCGACTCCCCGATCGACGATCCGATGTCGCAGCAGCAGGACGGCACCGCCGCCGGCCACAACGGCAACGACAAGGGAGAGAGCCCAATGAACTCCGAGCGGGAATCGTCGACGCAGAAGCCGCCCGTTTACGCCGACCCGGCATGGACC
Source organism: Aphelenchus avenae (assembly GCA_020875895.1). Lineage (NCBI taxonomy): Eukaryota > Metazoa > Nematoda > Chromadorea > Rhabditida > Aphelenchidae > Aphelenchus > Aphelenchus avenae. Next base: position 902,965 of record JNEY01000013.1, read on the forward strand.
GACGACTTCATCAACCGCCTCTACAGCCTCGCGGGCAC
>JNEY01000013.1:904465-961342 GCA_020875895.1 Aphelenchus avenae
GTGTCTTTTTTTGTTCATTTATCCTTTTACTTGTTCTGTGCCGAAGGCGCGATTATCCGCTGCTTTAAGGATGTGTTTCCCATATCCAGTCAGACAGGCGTAGCTCACCCACTCACCTTCGTATTGTCCCCCGTTGACTCGCTTTCTTCGTATTTTCCTCGCTTTCTTCGTATTTTCCTCGCTCATTACTCCTACTCCACTTAGTTTTAACACACCTCCATTGAGTGCCTTCCGCGTATCCCAGACCAACTTCCCCGCTCAACTCGGTTCTCACCTGTGACCTCCTTAACGGTGCATTTCTTGCCAGTCGCTTGTATCGGATTTCGGATGTGAAGACAGAGAGCTCATTAAATGCGTCTGTCGTACAAGCTATTCTTCAAGGATTACACCCTATTACGTAGGTTCGCCTTGTCCGCGGCGAGTGTTTAGCATCGTTAGGTTCCATCTAGTGGATTTGCTGACGACAGGTGACTCAGGGAAACATGAACGTAAACAAAAAAGGCGATAAAAATGTCGATTATGGAGCCAATGCTAGCACGTTAACCAAAGTTCAAGTGAGCAAGCGATTACGCCTTCCCTAGCGGCAGCATTGTGTAAATCCAGTAACTTCGCTCAGAGCAAAAGCAACTCTGTCGCAGAATGTTGAAAGGCACACATAAGCATTCCGTTTTCTGACCGATTTGTTTCTTTCTGGTGGACCAAAAACATACCTAGGTAAGTAGAGATTGTTCGACTGCTATCGGTGCTAAGCGCTTTATTTTTCCAGCTCGATATCTCTCTGGAGTTTGTTCTCCGCATCAGCCCAATGCGTATAACGGCATCAGCCAGTGCGGTTTGTAGCATAAGCACGGTTTCCTGCTCGGTTTATTTCTTTCAACGGACCAAAAAGTACGTAGGCATAAAGGAAGGGCTTTATTAGCGGTGATCACACACCAAAGAGGATGGAAGAGGCTGCCTGGGAGGAGGTTTTGGACGACAGGGAGCGATCAGACACGTAGTAAATAACATAGCGGACAGCGTGGGCATAACGAACACGGATAAAATGTGGATTCTACGCTTCATCCAAGTGACTAAAGGGTCCTTTTCATCGCTTTATGCGCCGAACTTTGGCTGAAAGCAAAACGTTTCCAAGTTTAGGCTTTCCTCTCCAACGTACTCGGTCGTGCAAGAAATTACTTAGAGAGTTAACCACAGGAGAAAGCTCAAGAACTGAAAGATGTTTCAAAGATGAGACTTAGGTGGAGTCGGGCGCAACGGCCTTTGACACTTACGGAGCGCTTGGCGGAATACCCCGCCAGAACATGGCGACGAGACTTGCATGTGACTACGCGTCGCACTTGACTATCAGGCGTTCACCCGCATGGGGGGACTGAGCGAAGAAGGTGTGCACCTTAGCAAACACTTAAATGCTTAAGCTAAACGGTAAAAGTTGAACAGGTGGGGCGCGTTATCACACGAGCAGTGGCAAATTGCACATGAGGTAGCCGGAGGGACACAGCGAAGTGCACGGCGACAGGACGAGACGGCGCGCGGAGTCTAACGAATGAGCGTTGTGAGGTTGAGACGAGAGCGAGCCGCACGCTGCTGATTGGTCTTGGAGAACACGTGCCAGAAGCGAAGCGTCTCGTCGCCAGCGCCCGTCACAATCGACTCGCCGTCCGGGGACATCGCCTAAAACCGCAAGGAGTAGGTACCAGCCAACTATGTAAAGCATCCAAGAAGTTTGTGTGAAGCGTACCAGGTAGAGAACACGGTACTGGTGTCCGCTGAGCTTCGTGATCGGCTGCATGCTCGGGTACTTCCACAGGATCACCTAAAATCCGAGATTTAACGGCCGTTTACACACGCTTTCCGCACCTGGTTGAACGAGTAGCCGTGGGTGGACACGAGCTCTGAGCTGTGCTTGGACCAAGCCACGTTGCACACCTGGCTGCCGGTTTCCACGCACTGCATCGCCTGCCCGGTCATCGTGTTCCAGAAGCGCAGCGAGCGGTCTGCAGTGCCTCCTCCGGACACAAGCACTCCTGAAGCTTCGATTTAGCAGTTAATTAAGAGCCGTAAAGGACAAGACAGGGAGCTGTGCCATGTAAGTACGAACCGTGGTGATGAGGAGACCATGCGAGTGCCTTCACCGCCGCGTTGTGCTCCGAATAAGTCTGCACAGGATCGTTTCGCTTTAGGCTCCACACTAGCAGCTGGTTGTCGTTGCCGCCGGAAGCCAGGTACTCCCTGTTCGGTGACCACTTCAAGCCACAGACCTAAGCCGGCATCCTTAGTGGGTTAATCATGGAAACGCGTTCGCTACCTCTTGGCGATGCGCATTCAAGCGACGCTCCGACGCGTTACCGTCGCGCATGTCCCGGTGGATGATGAACCTGTCGCGAGAACCCGAGCACACCGTCTCACCATTCCAAGCCAGGCAGCCGATGCGCGACTGGTGTCCGGGCAGGTCATGGATCTTCTTGCTCACGTGAGTGTCCCATACCTGTAACGTAAAATGTGTCGTCTGGCTGAATGATGGGTATAAGGGACAATCTTTTTTGGGGGTGTAAATTACCTGCAGATTGCCCTTCTGGGTGCCGACCGCCAGATAGTCACCGCGCTCAGACCACTGGACGGACGTCACGGAATCGTTGTCCGAGCTGAGATCGCACAGCTTAACCACCTGGCTGTTACAGGCGCTCCACAGGTACACGCACGAGCTGAGTCCCACGGATAGCATGTTCTGGGAGGACCAGTCGACCAGGTTCAGGTAGAAGTCGTCCTGAAGCTCCGGTGCGTCCAGTACCTAAGGTATGCGATCATCAGTCACCAACGATAGAGTCGTGTGTCACATACCTTATACGGGTTCTTGGGAACTTTTCGCTGCGGCTTCCTCGGCGACTTGAGAAGGCGCTGGCTGTCGCTTGAGAGCGGGCTACTCGAGAAGAGCGGAGAGTTCGAGGCCGAGGTCGACGGGTCCCCGTGCTTCACCGGTGATCGGTGCGAGTACTTGAAGAGCGAGCTGGTCGGCTCACGCTGCAGGACGCGGATACCGTCGACGCTATCGTAGTCGCTGCGGATGTCGATGATGCTGTGCTTGAGAAGCTCGTTCTTCAGCAGCGCTCTATGCGTGATGGCATCGTGCCCGCTGTCGTCGGTCGGCGTTGGCAGGTTCTGCGGGGCGGACGACGACGCGGCGGCATTTGCGTTCGACGAGCCACTTGTGGTGGCGTTGTTGTTTGACGTGTCGCGGCCCGGAGCGGTTTCTACGTCCTTGCGGGGACTGTAGAGGTTCGAGGCCTCCAACAGAGGCGTCTCCGAAATGGAGGCGTACTTCGTGGTCCACTCCTCCTCGCTCTGACGGAATGGAATGTATCGATCACCACCATCCGCACGGAACTTTGTCGGAGTGGTTTGAGGTGAACAGGTCTAGAATGGAAACTTTTAGTCAGAATCCATTAAGCATTGGAATCCCCTTACACATGGCTTCTTTTTTAGAGGCAAGTGTGGGTTTGATCCTAGCGATCGAATTCTAGCTAACAAAGAAGAGCTTTCAGAAACATACCGGTGTCACGAAGCGTGGAGGTGTGATTTGGCCGCCGCGCAGGGCTCGTCGGTAGTACTCGTCGTTGGAGAACGGAAGCATATCCTTCAACGCAACGAATTAGTGCCGAACCACAACAAAGGTATCTCAGCGTACGGCAAGGTCGGAGGGCAATAAAATCGCGACTATCAACGGAACGGATGAGCAGGTCTCGCACGTTCCCAGCAAACAATCGCAAAGCAACCAAAGAACGCACGAGAGCTCGCACGCGAATCGATTGACCAACGCGTAAGTCCATTACCACATGGGCGCATTGCCGAGCAGGCGCTTCGTGCCGAGAGCCGCGGTTCGCTCCGCCGGGTTGTTGCTCAATACATTCTCCTTGCGGCTCGTTGCTAATCTTCAAAGATGGGCAAAGTTTGCGTAGTTATTGGATTTTTACAGTTACGTGTGCCCTACATAACGGTCTAAGCTATCACAATTCAGACTAGCTCGCCATCGTTGGCCGGTAGTCGCAACGGAGCACTGCCTTGCGTCATCGTGACTGCCTGGTGAGCGCTGACTACAGCTCAGCCATGGAAGTCTACGAACGAGTTCTGCTCGTCAAGGCGGAAGTCTTCGTCTACAGGATTCCGCCTCTGACGGGCGCTCAACGCGGTCACAAGTAAGTCAATCTGTTTCAAAAACTTGCAGCTATGCTCTGGAAACGAAGAAGTAACGCAAATAATACAAATCGTCAGCGGATAGCGCAAAATTGCTAATGACCGATTTCTACGATTTCGGCGGTCAGCGCGCATTACGCCACTCTGTCACAGTTTAAAGTTGTGTCGATCTTATCGCTTTGCGGTTTAGAGCGGCCGACTGGGTTCTCGAGAATCCGAACTGGACGGGGCGGCTCCGATTGGTTACGCTCGACGACAAGCTCGAGATCCGACTGGAGGATAAAAACTCGGGTGTGTTTTCTGAGAAGAAGCACCATAGAAGGCGAAAATTACCCAAGAGAAAAACCGAACAAAGTTCGGCTTTTTCCAAATTCCGCGGAAGGCGGCTATCGCTAAATACGTGAAGACTACGCAGCACGTAAAACCTTGAACAGTTCAGCAATAATGCACAACTAACACTAACACAAAGCTGACCTGGTCAATCATGATAGGGGAAGGTGAAGCTTCTAGTTTCCGTACGTGGAGACGTGTTAGTCAGAAATATCACGCTTGCAGCGTAGTGAATGCATGAGCATTAAGCATACTTCAGCGTCCAAAAGCTGGAAATCAGTCCACAATAAAACGGGTCAGTAAACGCTGTTTCGTTCAGGGCAGCTTTACGCGAAAGCACCGATAGCAGAGCAGTCGGGCGTCGACTTCGAGTCAGTGTCGGACTCGTCCCGCTACTTCGTCATTCGGTTGCGCAACGACAACGGCCAGACCGCATTCGTGGGCGTCGGCTTCCGCGACCGTAGCGACTCCTTCGATCTCAACGTTGCCATACAGGACCATTTCAAGTCGCTCAAGAAGAGCGAGGAACTCACTCAGGAGATCTCAAACGCGCCGAAGCTTGACCTCGGCTTCAAGGAGGGCCAGACCATCACCGTAAACATTGGGGTAAGCCCTCAGACTGAGCGTAGACTCGACTCTTGTTATTGCAGAAAAAGTCCACCAGCACGATTTCATCCACTCCTCGTGCTGCTCCTTCGTCCGCCAGCGGACCGGTGCCATTACTGCCACCTCCGCCCGGAGGCTCAGGATCGAACCGCGCTCGGAAGTCGCAACCCTGACCAATATTTGACTTTCACTTACCCGCTTTTGATATTCCATTTCGTCGATTCCCAGGTTTTGTATTGACATTACATGTGTCATAATTTATGTGAGGGATATACCGTATAATTCAAGTGATTTGATGGGCCCAAGTATTTATGCGATAAAGATGTTTATGCCCGTTGTCGAAGGGCAAAGGATTGGGGTTCTACACCCTATGATATGTTACGCTATTTGTAATTGCCGTTCTAAGCACAATACTCAGCCGAGAACACCATCCATGGTCGGAGCATCCAACTCGGCGGTTACGCGGTTAAAGAAGGACTACCATAAGCTTCTCAAAGATCCGGTTCCCTACGCTATAGCTGCACCGCTTCCGGAAAATATCCTCGAGTGGCACTATGTCGTCTACGGTGCACCGGATACGCCTTACGAAGGTGCTCTTTTCTTACGGTGCTCATAGAGTAAAAGCTCCGTGGGATACTTCTAGCTTGGCCTACAGTCATCACATCTAATCGAAGATTAACCGCTATGACTCATTTAGGTGGCTACTACCACGGAAAACTGGTTTTCCCGGCGGACTTCCCGTTCCGGCCGCCCTCGATTTACATGATCACTCCCTCGGGTCGCTTCCAAACCAACACACGGCTGTGTTTGTCGATCTCCGACTTCCACCCGGACACTTGGAATCCGTCATGGACCGTCTCCACCATCCTTATGGGGCTGATCTCGTTCATGGTAAGAGGCTGATATGCAATTTTGGTCCACTATGCAAGAACAAAATTTGAGAATGAGAACTCGCCCACGCTTGGCTCGCTGAACACCACCGACCACGAGAAGCGGATATACGCGCACAAATCGCGCGACTTCAACCTCAAGGACAAGGTGTTCTGCGAGCTCTTCGAGGAGCTGGCGAGTAAGCTGCGCGAAGACGCCGAGAAGGAGAAGGAGCTACTCGCCAATGGCCAACAAACGGTGCGGCAGGACAGCTCGTCAACCTCGGTGTAAGCCTTGGTGTTTCAGCAATCCAATACGTTTATGGCACACTTTTTTCCCTTGCGATATTTGTTTCCTTTGGGCATTCACCGCGTTTCGGATTGTGCCGCGCATGACGCTTAATAATTTGTAAGCCTTGCAGGAACCATCCGTCGGAGTCCTCTTCCTTTACTGCAAACATTCTCATGATCACTGGCGTCGTTGTGCTCGCGCTTGCTGTGCGCTATGTGGTGATGAGTGCTGCGTCGACTACGTAATGAGCTCGTCACACGCCCAGTCATTCGAATTGTACACACCTAACTAGTAAACAACATTTCAAAATCCTCCGTGTTAGTGCTGTATCGACATTTGACTCATGCTTAAAAGAGACACTAATCCAGAAACGTCTTGAAGTCCAAAGATTTCAGCATGAACGTTTTAGAGCTAGCAATCATTTCAGAACCTTTTTCACTAAGCAATTCAAGCTGGAACCCACTACTTGTCTGCGTAGAAGAGCACCCTATGATGATGTATTTGAAGGCTGTATTTCCTGCGTCTCCAAATGACTGGTACAGTTCTACGAAGTGCCGAATAGCGTCTTAGTCCGCCTCCTTCCACCGTTTCGCGTCGTTCGTGCCCTGCTCGTAGCTCTTTTGTGTAAACTCTCTCTGTCCACTTCGCGATGATTCTTCTGTACCGTATGGACCTGAATAAGACATCGAGACGTATAAACTGACATGCGGTTCTGCGCATCACTGAAACGTAGAGCTGTCAGGCTCAGCCTAAATATTTGCAGATTTGGGTCGAAGCATAACCGCTTAATCGGATGGTTCCAGTCAGCCATCATGGTAAGCCATGCACGGCTACCATGAGAGTCGTGCTCAAGCACCGCCCCATACTCGTCGTACTGCTGCTGGTCGGCGTGGTATTGGTGTTCTACGCGGGAAGACAGTCAACACAGTGCCATACCGAAGCCAACTCAGCGGGTAAGGCTAGCAAAATTAAGGCAGGCAAATGAATTAAGGCAGGCAAAAAAACTAGCCAGGTAAGGCAAATGAATTCATAAGGAAAGTGTAAAAATAGGTGAATCTCTCGAAGAAGTCATTATGATGCTCATCTGCAAAGTTATCCAACTGCGAAATGCAAAAGCAGGAGGTCTTTATGAACCGTATAAACTGTTAGACCTTAGACCCTCATGACTGAAAACTGACAATGTGTTGCCAAAAGAAAAACATAGTAAGATTCGAAAACATGCGCCACGCAACTTTTACTTCTTGTCGGTTCTTTGTACGCACGATTTCATGAGCATACCTTCCCCAGATATATGAGGAAATTTAGACCAGCAGCACGATGATACCGCAGTCCGTCGGACAGCCGATTTACCCATCACATACCTCGTCATAGCCATCATCACCAGCCCTGACGACTCTGCGCTTCGGCAACTGATTCGCGATACGTGGCTCAAGCTTTCGGCGAAGGGGCCTTCAGTGTTTCGCCACTTCTTCCCGCTCGGCATCAAGGAGGCCTCATCGAACTTGCTGGTCAAGCTGCGTAGTGAGCACGAAGAGCACAGTGATCTAGCACTCATAGACGATCTCTCCGAGAGCTACGAGAACCTCACGCCGAAGATTGCAGCCACCATTCATTATGCAGTGTCCAACTACCAGTTCCGATTTCTGCTCAAGGTGGACTCGGACAGCTTTGTTCGGCTGGGGTAAGAAAAGGGCCTTTGCTCTGCCCACACCTTATGTACGTTGACATGTACGTCGCTAGGTAACTTCCGGTTTAGATCGCTGCTGAAGTCGCTCCGAGACATCGAGCATCCACGGCTCTACTGGGGGTTTCTCGACGGACGAGCGAAACCGTTCCGCAAGGGCAAATGGAAAGAAACCGACTGGATCATTTGCGATCGGTACCTGCCGTATCAGGTGTGTCATTGCATGTTCTCTCAGCGATAATCGAATTCTTGTTTAGCTCGGAGGCGGGTACGTGTTGGCGTATTCACTGGCGTCCTTCATCTCCACCAACATCAAGCTACTGAAGATGTACCGCAGCGAAGACGCCTCCGTGGGCGCATGGCTGGCGGGCCTCGACGTGAAGTACGTGCACGACCCGCGCTTCGACACCGAGTTCGTGTCGCGCGGCTGCAACAATGAGTACCTCATCACGCACAAGAAGTCCCCGTCCGAAATGAAGGCCCTCTTCGCGAACCTGCGCGAGAGAGGCGTGCTGTGCACGAAAGAATTCCAGAGCAGACCCTCATACGTGTACGATTTTTCTGCCCCTCCTAGTCAGTGTTGCATGCGACGCAACGGTTCATCCATTCCGTAATTATGACCCTCACTCCACAATTGTTGTTTAATTTAATTATCTCACTGAGAAATGTCATAATTGTATCCTGGCACCCTAGCGGTCGCACGCCATCGGTCACTGCCACAAGTTGAGAGCTTAAGATGTCGGTGATTTGCAATTACGACTACGTATATTATTAATGACTGCACCCTGCGAAGGTCTGAAGTAAAGCGTCCGACATTGGGCCGCATAAGTTGCTTGGAGGTTGCTTACCACGCTGATCCGTACCGCTCGGTCCTTCATAGTTCGGCTTTCGGTACACTTTATACGCACTTTGGCCCTTCTGAATCAATGCTCCGCATGACTAATTTGTTTGCATTTCGGGCGAGTAAGACGTCTGGCCGACGCTGCTGAAAATTGGAGTGACTGTTCCGATAAGACGCGCTCTGTGCTCTAATTATCAGTTTTTTCGTATTGACCGAAAAAGAGATCCCTCGTGCGTGTCAGATCGGCTGCTTGCAGAAGCTCAGATGTAGATCACTCGTTGGTCAATTCAGGCATGCTAACATACTAATTGCCTCGAATTCTTCGGCACCTCTTTCTCGAAGCACCGTCGTGGACTACGCTCGCTTGCCCTCTCACTTTTCTACTACGCATGGAAGAAAGGAGTAACGAATGGGCAAAGTGATACGCAGCGGCCAACTTGAGGTGCTGTACGTCGAGGATGGCACTACCCAGCTGGAAGTGTTCTACGGGCAGACGATCGGCGTGTTCTCGATGTTCCTTCGTAACCTCTTACTCAGGCAATTTGCGACTGTGATAGGCAAGCGGAAATGGTACCGGGATACGTGATCTTCAAACCAAACTGACTTATGTCTTCAGGTTGAGCTTCCTCGTGCAGTACGTCTTCATGGTGTTCCCGATGCTGTTTGGCTTCACACTCTTTGCGGACTACATGGTGCACATGATGCTCATCATGGCTGCCGTCTGTGCCATGATGCTCTTGATCGAATACGCCACAGGAACCCTCGACACCAAGCCAGCGTCTGCGCAAACCCTGAGCCTGCCCGTCACGTATTTCCGGTAGGCATCACGCTAAGATAGCGATAACTCCACCGCTGAGTTTTAGCGCAGAGATGTTGATCGGCACGTGTATTGCGATCCTCGCGGTTGACTTCGGCCGACTGTTCCCGCGTCGCTTCGCGAAGACGGTGACGCACGGGCACTCGCTGATGGATATCGGAACGGGGATGTTCGTGATAATCAGCGGCTTCTCCCACTACTTCGTGTCGACGCGTAGCAGAACGGCGGGCAAAGGGCGACGACCGCCATCGTAAGTAGCCCGCCATGTGTAACAATTCATCGTTTCTTATCTTAGCGGTATTCTCTCGATGCCTGGTGCGACGTTGATCATTTTGTTCGTCCTGGGCGTCGGCAGGTCCGTCTTCATTATGATCTCGGGATACGGGCACAGCACCGTCGAGTACGGCGTTCACTGGAACTTCTTCGTCACGCTCTTTTGCCTCAAAGTAAGTACCTGGCTTTCGAGGCATCTAATCATGGAATACTTTTAGCTGTACCTCACGATCCTGCCATACCCCTACTGCGTCCCGATCGGTCTCGTCATCGGGCTGTCCTACCAGATGGCTCTCAACAGCGGCCTTGAGCTCTGGATACTGCGGTTTTGGCCGAACCGAGAAGGCTTCATTGACCAGAACCGTGAGGGTATATTCAGTCTGTTCGGCTACATATTCCTCATCAGCCTTGCCATGCTTTACGCGAAAGTTTCTACGGATATTTTGAGACGGTACGGCTAACGATCTGCACGTCGATTTCGTGATACCTTTCAGATCCGAGTTGCGAGCCTTCCACGTGTTCATTCCGTTTGCCTTCAGTTTCTTTTTCTTCGGGCTTCAGCTGCTCTCACAGACCTTCTTCCGGATGCCGTCCAGAAGACTCGCCAACGTTCCTTACGCTTTCGATATGGTATGTACTCAAAGGTCGTTCTTGAAGTGATTTGAGGATTTAGATGTGCATGACGACCTTCACGGTGGGCGGGTTTCAAGTGGCCGCCTACGTGCAACCGCAGGAGAACGTGGCGGTTCAGCTACCCGAGGCGATTAGCCGCAACGCGCTGGTCTACTTCCTTGTCGGCAATCTCGCCACGGGTTTCGTCAACATCTGCCTAGAGACGGCGGTGAAAAGCGACGTTATTCCACTTCAGCTCTTGATATTAACCGTCTACACTCTAGTGAACGTGCTTTCGGTGTATTTGCTGCATGCCAGATCTCAGAGCAAGTAAAAAGGTTTTTCTTACAACCTTGTCCCTGCGAGCACGGATTGCTAACAAAGTCTTGCTGACGACGTTGTCAGACGAAACGCAGCTACTAAACTTGATTCACATAGTTGAACTTCAGTTTCAACCCTAACATACTTCATAGGTAGGATATAATGCATAGCGCTGCAAAACACAAAACTTCCTTAACTTTATTATCCTCTGTGTAATCCGGAGCAGTGAAGCTCACTCGGAATAATGCTAACAGTAAGAAGCTGCATAAAATACGGGAATATTTTGCAAATGGTCGTGGTATCGGCGCCCCGCTTCTAGTCGCTGTCCACGAGGCAGAGGCAGTAGAAGTTCTTCTCGTTGGCACTCGGGTCGTCACAGTGCAGCATGAGGTGGCGGTACGCGTCTATGCGACTGTTTATCGGAATTGGAATCGACACTCCGCACAGCTCGCATGCGTAGCGGTTGCCGTTGCTAAAAAGACTAAGGAGTTTGTAGGACAAATGGCATAAAAGGGCGCTCACCACTGCGTCGGGATCTTCATGCAGTGCCTGTCGAACTCGGGGAACTCGACTTTTGCGAGCTGCTGGTCGGACGAAGCTCCTGCAGTATTCGACTCCGCACAGATGGTGTCCTTCAGCTGGCGACGTTTCGGCTTCCTGAACGTCAGGTGTCAGCTTGTGAATCTTAAACGGTTTTTAGTTCTTACTGAGCAACAACCGGCTTCTCTGGCTTTCGCGGCTGCTTTGCGACATTCTTGATCGTACCGCCGACGCCCTTTTTCGGATTCGCTTTCATCGCAACGCGCGTTGGCTTTCTGAAGCATCATTATTTGATTTAGCCAATATGCTAATGCTCATTTCCTACCCAGTAGTGCCAGTCGTCTTCTGCTTCGCTTTCCGTGCGTTCAGTGCGGCCTTGCCCGAGCGGCATGCGAGAGCGGGGCCCTGCGGCGCCTCACGAAGGTCGTCGAACTCCGAGCGCGGAGAAGGCTTCACATCCGGAACGTTGAGCACCGGATTGGGTACAAGCGTTCCGACCGCTAGTGCCTCCGTGATTGGCTGCCTAAAGACGCATCTATGCCATTCAAATTCTGCAGATCTCGAGGCTTATTGCGACTTACACCATAGACGGGAGCGAGGGCGCAGTCACTGCAGGCGAGACCAAGTTGTCGAGCGCGGTTGACGGCATCGACGGCGTCTCGTAATGACCCACCCTGAACGACTCCAGAATTACGATATCGGAGGCTATAACTTACATCTCTGCCTTAGCGACAATGTCCGCCATGAGGGCGCTAGCACGCGCACCGTCGAAGATGCTGGTCGAAGGCGGCGGGCCGCCACCGCTGGCAGTGTCGTCCATCTTCTGGTACAAGTCGCGAAGGTCCTGCAGGATGCCGCCGACGACGCCCTTGTGCTGCTGCAATTCCGCCTGCACCGCCTTCCTCCGGTCGACCAGGACCTGCTGAACCTCTTCAGTGGTCTTCACCGTGCCAAGAAAAGAATCGATGTAGTCGCGCTCCTCTAGAAGCGTGCGCGCTATGCGTATCGGCTCCGAGTCCATCGCAAAGCTAAAATGCCGTAAATCACGGATGGAAACTCAGAATGAGCCAAGAAACGAAAACTGGTACAAAGCGGTGGGCTGAGAAATCTTGGGTTTCTGAGCAAACCGTTCGTAACGCGCCAAGATATATTTGAGATCCAATGTTTGTGGGGCAGTGCGCGTACGAGAAAGAACGGCCGCCATTACCGCCCATTGAGCGTGAATAGCAGGAGCTACGACAAAACACCGCCTTGTTTCTCTTTTGTGGACACAACATGCAGGACCCCGAACAAAGGAGCCAGATGGACTAAGAGATAAGATGGTGCCCGAAAAGCTCACTTAACACAAACGCACTACAGTCTTGAGAAAGAGATTTGCCCCGGAGCTTGGCAACAGAAGTTCTTAGTGCCTTGTTAGGCATATAAAAGCACAGGTAAAGATGGCCAAACATGGTGAGTTTACCTCAAAACCATACACACCGCTAAAGCACAGATTCATCCGTCTATTATTCGACCAAACCATTTAAGCAGCATATCATTAGGCATAGCTACGTGGAAGGCAAAGCCCATGCGACAGAAACGGAGGTTATCTACCCGTAGTTACAGGGACTTAAGTCCTACATAGCCAGCTCATAGCCCGTCGTCATAGTGCTCGGGCTGAACGAGCTCACGTGTCACGATTGTTTGCTTCACAATTCATCGAAGGCACGGGACGGCAGAGATCGAGCGTGATAACCGCCCAGCGCCTGTTGCAGGAGCAAAAACAAAACGCTGCCTTCTTTCACTTTTGTGCGCACAACACGCGGGACCTCGAACAAAGCAGTGAGATTGCCTAAGAGATAAGACGGTGACCGAAAAGCTCACTTAACGCAAACCCACTACAGTGTCAAGAAAGAACCAGGTCCTAAGTCAAAAGAACCAAGACGCTAGAAATAGAGAAAGATCCTAGACAAGACCGAGGAGAAAGATCGTCCGTGTCACTGTTGCTTTTGTTGTTCTTTGCATTAAACTACCTAACTGAGGAGGGCAGCAAATGGGCGTATGCCTCCTTACTCTATACATCCTTTCATGGTCCGGTTGTAGTTTCAAGATCCCTGCCGATTCGGCCCGCGCATGCGCAATCAAAGGCTCGCTTCTGCGCAAATCTAGTCATGCAGTTAGTCAAACACAGTTCGCGACGGTCAACTAGTCTAACCAGCTCAACTTTAGTGCTAACCACCACAAGTAAGGCAAAATTTATTGTTGAATGTCTTAGGTCTGGTGAGGAAGAGTTAGGACTGGCTATCGTGCGACAAGCGTACGGTCGACAAGCGTCGCGTCCGGGTCAGTAGAAGCACGGCTTAAGGAGACTTCCGTCGGCACTCTCGTACTCGTTTCCGAAACAGGCATGACGTAAGAGGAGTCCGAGTTGAACTGCAGCGAGTCGACATCGTCCAGCGTGCAGTCGGCAGTTGTCGAGTGGTACGGATTCTAAACGTCTCTCTGTAGACGGCCTCCTCTTTGGAGCGCGCTTACCACAGACTCCGAGTGAGATTCACGAGTGGAGACCAAATTGGGATCGTCGACTCTCTTGAAAGGAACGGAAGGGTCGAGCGCCGTCGGCACAGTGTTCTCATCTTCGTCCACGTCGTTACGCTGCACCTCGCTATTCGATCCTTGCTGTACCTTCTTGGCCTTGCTTCCGTTTTGGTAGGCCACATAATCTGAAACGCATCACGTGTGATAAGCACAAGTCGCGAAAAGCGCTCGTTACCTTTCCGTTTTCTCTTACCCATGCAGAGGACACTGAGCAGAGCTACGAGCACCGCTGCAGACAGAATTGTCAGGAGCGCTTCGACGACCGATAGCAGCGACATCACAGGTGGCGGTTGCTGAATTCTGTATCAATACGTGGCTTTGACCGGCGTGAAACGATTATAGCAATATCACTATGTAAATTTGCGCCGAAAGCCGCCTAGGGTCTACAGCCCAGTAAGACGGAGACGAAGAACTCGAGGAACATGTGTGCGTAGTCCCGAATAGATCACCTTGGTACGTTCCTACTGCCTACCCTAAAGATTACTTCCTACCGTAACATTTATAAGTATTGCACGGGCCTTTCGCATTAGATGCAGCCTTTAATAACGACGGAATAACTTTAACAACAGGTTATCAAACTTAACAACTAACAGTACGGCAGTTACTTTTTCGATTTCTCAGCCTTATCTGCGTTTATCTGGTCCATCTTCTTCCCGTAAAGGCGACGTTTGAGCTTCTTCGTGCTGACTCCGTAGGCGCGAAGGCGAGCGTTGTGCAGTTGTTCGATCACGGCAGCCGCCCCACCGACCTTCTTGCCCTTCTTCCTCCTGTTCTTCTTCTGTTGCGCGGGTTCGTTGCTGCTGGCGACGAGCTCTGGCTTCTTCTCCGGTTGGCTGTTGACCAGACTAAAACCGCTTAGGTAGATCTACTTGACCTTGTTCAATTTAGCTTACGTTTCCTCTTCGCCAGCTGTCATCTTGCTCTTCTTCCTCTTCTTCTTCTTCTGTTGCGTTTGGGAAGGCTCGCTACCATTGGCAGGTGGCTCCGGCTTCTTCTCCACTTGACCGTTGACCAGACTACTAAAAACAATTAGGTAAATCTTTTCGACCCCTTTCACTGTAGCTTACGTTTCCTCTTGTCCCGCTGTCTTCTTGCCCTTCTTCCTCTTTTTCTTCTTCTGCTGCGATTGGGATGGCTCGCTGCCGTTAGCCGCTGCTTCCGGCTTCTTCTTCTGCGGCTGATTGTTGAGCAGCCTTAAAATGTTTAGCTTTATTAAGACTCTCGCAGTGTGACTTACGCTGACATGAATATCTTCTGCTTCTTTTCGACATTCTTCGCCTTGCGCTCGTACGCCATTTGATCCAACTTCTCCTCTTGTTCGCTTCGGTACTGCGAGCACTTCCTCACCGATACCCATGCGTTTAGCTGCTTGTCATCAGCGGTCAATATCTGAAGTGCGCACTTCTCACCGATACGGTCAAGTCTGGGTGCACACCTCTTCTGTGGTCAAGCCGAAACTGTTGGCAGGCACCGATCGGTACTTGAACTTCGTCACCAGGTCGTCGGCGATGATGTCTTCGTAGTCGAGCGCGTAGTACTCCTTGAAGTACTCGTCGAATGTCTTCTCGTTCGGGTCGAATACGGGCTTTTGGCGGGCGACGGCCTCGCGGAACTTTGTGTTGCGCTTCCGTTTCTTCTTCTTGTCCCGACGAGAAGGGCCTGGTTCGTCCGCGGCTTCTTCCTCTTCGCGTTCGTCCACGTCACCGGCACCGTTTTGGTCGTCTCCTTGCTCCTCGTCGTCGGCCTGTCTAATCTCCATCTCGTCGTAGTTACTGTCAGCGTCCGAAGACATGTCCGAGAAGACGGGTTTCTCCGCTTCCTCATCGCCTTTCTCGTAGTACTCTTGAGCAAAGATCTCCTAAAATTTTGTAGGAGCGTTACTGCCTTTAGAGATCCCAAAATCGCATACATGCATGCGCCGATCATAGTCCGCCGGGTCGAAGTCCTTCTCCAGATCCTCGACACTCAGCGGGACACTGTCGTCGCCTGTCGCTTCCTTCAGCTTCCGGAGCTTCTCTTCGATCTCCGCTCGTTTCATCGCCCTTAGCTCCCGGATCTCCTCCTTCGCCTTCCGCTTCTTCTCTTCCTTCCGCGCCTTCTTCTTCTGTCGTTGCTCTTTGTTCTTCGACTCGGGCTTGCGCAACGAGGATTGCACCGTGCGAGGATAGGTTTTGATCTAAATAATGTGGGGTGAGCTGTGCACGTGTGGCACACAAGTACAAATTCCTGGTCGGGTTCTTCGAATCGGAAGTTGTACTTGTGCTCGAATTCCTCCGCCCTCTGTTCGTGATCTTCGGATTCCTCTACGCCCACGATCTCCTCGTAAGTCGGAATTCTGTAACCGTTACTTTCGCGGCTTGTGCGGACTTCGAAACGTACTGGTCATCAGCGTCGCCCTCCTCGTACTGCTTGTTAAGGAGAAAGTCACGGAGGAATCGCTCATCCTCGTCGAGATCTTTGCTCGACCAGCGCTTCTTCAGCTTCTCCTAAAACTCTGCTAAACCTCATCGGAAGGTTCGTGCTTACCAAGTCTTTGTCTTTCTCCTTTATATGCGCGTTCCCTTTTAGCCATGCGTAGTAGTCCTCTTCGTCTCTCTCCTAAAATATGCTTAGAGATCTGTTGCATGCCGAGAAGACATACTTTTTCTGCTTCCGTCTTCACTCTCTTCCGCAGGAGACCGTCGTCCTCGTCGCTATCATCGCCATGCATGGCTCTTTTTAGCCTGGCAAATGCAGCATATTAAAAGATTGCATGGTACGACAGCGCTTACTCTTCTTTCACCTTCTGCTCGGTCTCATGGTAAGACAGGCCATTGGCACCGGGCTGATCCTCGTCGTCGCTAAGTTCACCACCCCGCTCGAGCACCAGCTTCCTCTCGTAGTCCTTCAGAAACATCGGCTTTTCACGGCTTTTATTTCTGTTTTGTCCATCCTGCGCGTCCTTGTTTGAACTAAACAAAAGGCTTGTAATTAACGCACAAAGACAATCGTGGTTACCCTTCGCGGTCCGCTTTAAAGAACCTGACGTCGTTTGCATAGATCTTCGGATCCCTGGACTTGAGAGCGCTCAGGGTCTTCAGGAAGTCCTTCTCGTCATCGGCGTCCCACTCCTGTACGCGACACGTGCACTTACGTAAACTTTTGGAATCTTCCATACCGGTGGTTCTTCGCTCTCTGAGCTTTCGTCGCTATCTCCTTCTCCATCCATAAGGTCTGCGTCCTTGCCGAGCTTGTCCTTCACTTAAACGTACGCTGTATACAAGCATGCGCAAGCGGGCGTACATTTTTGCATTTCCTCGAGACGACGCCAGTTCTCGTACCGGTCCGCATAGTCCTTGTTGATGTTTAGACCGCCGCCCGCATCATCCTCGTCAGCATCGAAAAGCTTCTTCTTCGACATCTCCTTTGGTACACGTTGAAGTTCGCTATAATAGTTCGGTGACTGTGCTGATTAAGGCTAATAGTTCGAGTGCAATTCGCACAGAATATTGGCTCGGTTTAAAGTAAGTTAATGAGTTCAAAGTAATAAATGATGGTTTAAGCAATAAATTTTCCCTTACGCTAAGGGATTTCTCAAGCTACGCGGTCGGTCGCGGTAGGTCTTTCTCCAGGGGCGCGCATTGTCCTTGACGGCGATGCCATAATTTAGCACACCTCAGCACCACTTAAATGGAGTGTCAAGAAGATGAAAGAGCTGCGCGCTTGGGTTGCCGTCTAATTACTCCGCAATTATTTGACGATATTCGGGAGTTTAAGTGGTTGGTAATCACGCATTGTATGTCGGAAACGCTTCCAAAAGTTTCAACCAAATTTTTCCATGGTAACGGCTTCAAGGACCCGTTCATTTTTGTGCCAGTTTCACTATGACGTCCGGGCAAATTAGCCGTATTTCCGGACTATCCATGCTCATCCTTGAACTCGATCCCCCTCAGCGCGTTGCAATGTTTGCGGTCGTCTCAGCCATGGCAGCGTGCATGGCGGATGCGGTAAGTACCCGCGACACGAAGAGCGAGGATTGCGTGGTACTCGATCAGATTTAGCAACAGTCCGGCAGCGAGGCCGAATAGGGCCATTCAGCGCCATAAATTATGCCGAAGCGCCTTCCGGCGTGTGCCTCGCGTTCCCGGTCTCTTCTCCTACTGCTCCTCCGTCGGCCTGCTCCTCGACAGCGACGTCCAGCTGTGAGACCGGCAGCTGGCGAATGTCGCGTCCCGAAATCACTCATGTCTTAGATTCCCCTTGGTTCCGACCGCTTCCTCATGAGCGTTCGGGGAGGATGAGCGCGCCGCGAGTCATTTGTTCGGCCCGCCGACGACATTTGTCTTGATCCGCTATGCATACAAAAATGAGTTGTTCACACCGCATTATCCGCGGGCCGCGAACCACTGAGCTACTTCGCGCCCATTGTTTTGCTTACGGGGACGTCTAACGACGTCGTTAACGCGTTTACTGCCCTCCTCTCGAGAATTCATTCCCGCTTTTTGCATCTTCACTAACTGTCTTTCGTCCGATGGACACTCTTCCAGAAGAAGATTTCGCTACGGAGGGAGTCGGATCTTCCGGACTTTCGGATGCCTCTCGATCCCAGTGATCGGTTGCTAATTAGCTACGACGACTCGTTCTCAACTAATTCACTGTTCTTGTAAAAAAAGGCTAGGTGTCTTCGACTAGCAGCATTGTAAGCTCTGACATCATAATATAGCAGCATAATAGACGCAGTGATAGCCATCTTTGACAGCCACTGCCACACTCAGTTGCGTATTTGTTTTTGTTCCAGGCAGGTTTTGTTTTTAGAAGCATCTGCCATTGCATTTTCCTGCTCATTTGAGTGCTGCGAAAAAATTGTAGAAACGAAAAATAGTCCCCTGCTGGCTACGTCCAAGAATCCCACATTCTTTTTCTTTTGGTAGACTCGAGAAGGCATTCGCAAAAAATCTCCCTCTTGGACTGACCTAAAAACTAGGGTAAACATTCCACATTGCACTCGCAGCACACTCAGTGTAATTGATACGCGCGCGTTGGGTTTTGCCGGATTCCATTCAGTCAATCGCCGCCTAAATGCTGTTGTTAGGTTTTATTGCGCGGGCCAACGGCGCGAATAAACGCGGCAATTTTCGAGCTTCTCTCTTAGTGGTGACCACAAACACTGCCACCGCGAAACCGCGAGTGTCCGGCAGCTGTTGCGTTCCGCGTGTTTGTCGATGTGATTAATTCACAGTCCCACTCGAAGCTAATTGCTTTATGTAATCTTTCAGAAGCGGATCAAAGCAGGCTGAGAGCACGCGGCGATTAGGCAATCGGCCCCGGTTCGGCTGGGCCAATGGTGGAATCCGACGACGAGATAGATGGACCGCGCCTCGAGACGGGTCATAAAACCGACAGCTACATCTTCGCAATTAACAACACACGAATCCCTGGGCCAGCACCGAGCCCGAGCACTGATGTAGGAATCAAATTACAGCATCATTAAGCCTAACTTATCGAGATGCCAAAACGTCCAGTCGGTTTAGGCAGCATCGCCTACCACTGAACTGCTACTAATTGACGACGTGAAACCTGCCAACGGGGCGCTTACCGAGGAGCAGCTGAAGCCCTACGAAGATGATCCGTTTTGGAAGCGATTAAGGTCTGACCGGTGGGGTACGCGATTCAAATGCGCCTGCTTTAAGGCGAACGCTTTTCCTCGCATGCTGCTTGCTATGGGCTCTGCTAGTCGGCATTGCACTGTACATCGTCTTCGCCAGCCCTGGCTGCGCACCGATTCACAGGAAGTGGTGGCAGACAGCCGTCATGTATCAGGTATGTTCGACTAGAGTGTCTGGCTTTTCTAAAAGCCTCAGTCGTTTCAGTTGTGGACTCCATCCTTCCAAGACTCCAACAACGACGGGTACGGCGACCTGAAAGGTGCCACTGAAAGGCTCAACAATCTTCGCAAAATTGGCGTGGGCGCAGTGTTTCCGAGGCCGTTCGTAGATTCCGAGAGGAGCGGGCTTGGTGCCACCAACCTCATGAAAATCAACGAGCGGCTGGGGAGTCTCGAAGACGCCATAGAATTTATTAACGCTGCTCACAAGAAAGGTGGGTAAGCTGGTGGGTGGGTGGGAGATCATGCTCCGTACTAGTGGACTGCATGCCTATGTCATGCATGCACTTTTAGGTCTTCGGGTGATCATCGATATTCCCCTGGTCGGTACCTCGATAGAGAACGACTGGTTCCAACGCAGCTCAAAAGCGTCACTGCCCGAGAACGCTCACTATGCCGGGTACTACTTCTGGAAGCGGAACGCGCCTGATGACTCCGAATACATGACCGAGTACAAGAACTCCTCGGTCTTCTATTTTCACGCGAAAGGACGGCCCGAGATACCCATTGCGAACTGGAATTCACCGAACGTCTCGCGCACTGTCAAGGTAGTCGCTAGTGCCTTTCATTCATGCAGACTAAAGTTTAGGAAGCGATAGCGTTCTGGGTGGACAAAGGAGTGGACGGATTTCACCTGAGCTTCGTCGACTACCTGGCAAGAACGGACGACGGCTTGTTCCCGGTCAGTTTAATCGCCTCGTAACCAAACGTACATTTGTCTTTAGGACTGGGACAGCATCGTGACGTTCTTGAAGTCGATACGTACGTACATTAACGACGAGCGGTCGCGATACTACGAAGAGAAAATGTGCGTGGCCAATGAATTACTCTTTTTTAAACGAAATTAGCTCTCCCATAATGGTCTTCTTAAGTGTAACCGTATGGTTGGACACTTAGCTATGCAGACGAAGTACCCTTTTGAAACAAAAAACATTTGCAGATTCCTGTTCGCTTCTCCGGAACACCTGACGGAGGACCAGAAGCGACGACTTGTTGAAGAAGGCCAACTGGATACAGTCGTCAACACCGAACTTACGAATGTCGCCCTGAAGAATCGCGTCTGCTACGAAAGCGAAAACTCCGTTGCGGGATGCACGAACGAGATCTTATCCGACTTGTTGATTTTCTATGAGGACAATGAGGAGATCGTTCCCATTTGGCAGTTCGGTGACCCGTTCATCTCGCGCCTAGCTACTCGAATGAACGGGAGCAGGGTGCACGCAGAACTCCTCACTTTCATCCAGTTGCTGCTGCCCGGTGCTAGTTTGATATACTACGGTGACGAAATTGCATTGCGCGACGTACCAAACGTGGTAGGTTCTTCGTTCTCGAAAATGTTTCAAGGAACGGTGGTAGCGTCGAGGTAACCTCGTGGTTTAAGCAAAACGCACAACAAGGAGCGATGCTGTGGGACGCCTCTGAAAATGCCGGGTTTTCCAGAGCGCATGAGTTGCACGCAGCCGTACACGCAGCGTACGGGAATTCAAACTTCGAGGTAATTCCAAACCGTGCTAGCGACATTCATACCGCTTTGCAGAATGAGTACTACGAAGCTGACGGAAGCGTGTTAAAGCTCTTCAAGCGAGTCGCTCACCTCCGCAAGACCAAGGACGTGTTGATCAACGGCAGGACCTACATCAGCAAGGCGGCGAACCACAGCTTCACGTTGTGTCGCTTCCTCATTCCAGATAACACCACCGAGGGTCAAGTAAGAACGAAGAGCATGCTTCATCTACAACTGGCATGATTTAGGCAATCGTCGCGGCTGTGAACTTCGGTCGGCACCAGAACACGCAGTCCCTGTCGGACCTGCCGCCGTTCCAGGCAAATCGCCATGCACGCAAAGAGGGGCCGCTCGAGGCGACCGTGCTGGCGACGAGCTCGAGCGCCAGCGGTTACTACCCGCGCAAGCGGATCGACATCACCGGTGGAACGATCGTGGTTGGCCCTGACGAGGGCGTCCTCATCACCTTTGTAGTATAGCTCCTGTCCCTTTCTTCCTTCGCATTCACAAAGCAACCCAAGCGCCATTAATCCGTCTTTCGCTCAATTTCTCAAAGATATTCAGGTTGTACGTCGGCCATCCACTACAGGGCACTGTTAGCCATAGGAATGTTCCTGTCCGCATGTGCGTGGTCAATTTGCCTTTATTTGTTGCCTGTCTCTGCCGTACTTATATGCCTTTTGTAACCGCTGCCGTGAATTATCTTCTGCATACTTTCAAAGTCGGCCATAATCGTCAAAGATGGTATAACCAAGCCGTCCATCTAGGGTGTCAGCATAATATCCCCCCGCGGCTTGTACTTAACATGTTCTGCAAATTTCTGCCAGCGTTTTTCCGTTAACTACATAGCTTTATATCTACGAAAGAGCTTGAAGAATAAAGAAATTGTTGATACGCCTGGAAACTTTGGTTTGCTTTGTAGCCGGTCACCGTGACGAGGTGGAGCAGTCGGTCAACATTGCTTTACTTAGGGTTTCCAAAGGCAGGTTTCCAAATACACATATGCCAGTAGACTTGAGTAGTGAATTTCATCTGGTGCTGGGAATAGGGCAATAAAAACCCACTAAAGCAGATGCTCTTCTCATGCTTGCCGAGGAGGTGTCGCTACCGTTGCCATCTGACACGGTGCTCTTCTCGGCTGCATGATGCTTGCTGCACGTTTGCGTTTTTCACCTGGTGTCAACCCGCACATTGTTGGCTTTCCTGCAGCCATGCTATATAAGCCATCGCCGAGTCATGTGCAACCTGTGGTTCTTGCTCTTTTTTATCTGTTCGTCCCAGAAAGTAATTCTTGACATTGTAATTCAGTTTTCAGTGACTTATCAACTTAAAATCATCCTTCCTGGAATGTTTTAGCACCGCTGCGTGTCAGTCCTAGCTTCAGGAAAAGAGAGAAGCCGCTAACTTTATTGAGCGATCCACATGCATGAACACGGCAAGAGGGAGAAACTGAGGCTGCATTCTCGACGCATCTGGCTAGTCCCTCCGGCTTTTTTCGCGAGCACTCTTCACGCTGTCATTCTCGATGGCTGTGCGGACGGACGACGGGGACTTGGCGCTCTTCTCCTTCGCGGTCTCGACTTCGCTCGGCTCCGAAGCTGTGTTCACGTTTCCGGAACCGTCCATAGTGACCGCGTTCTCCTGCTCCTTCATGAGACGTTGCGCGATTTCAAACTCGTTGCCAGCGTGCTAAACGCGGATGGCAAGGAACGAACAGTCGCTGCATTACCTGCTTGCGGAGAGCGTCGAACTGGGCACGCTCCGATTCGCTGCGCTCGGGCACATCATCGTCAGAGAACTTCACACGCGGCGAACCGTCCGGCGTCGGGGGATCCGGCTAAGTTCCACCTTGTGGGGACATGGAAGAACAAAAGCTTACAATGAAGAGGCGACCGGGATTAATACCACGAAATGGGTTTGTCTCGAGAATGTTGGCTTCGTTGAAGAAGACCTGCTTCACCCGAGTCAACGCTGGTGCGTAAATACGCGTCCACTAAACAGCTCATTAGCATGGAAAGTGGCGGGCTGTTCTTACCTCGTAGCCGAAGAACGCGATAAATAGCAGCAATGTGTTGCCAATCAGTCGGAAGGTTCCCGAATCCGACAGCGCGAGAGAATGGCACATCATCGAAGTGAGACCCAGTGTGCTCAGTGTGAGTAGGCTTGCGTTGAAACGCACGCTGAAAACGAAAATGAAACCGTCACAGCGGATGTAATTTACTTTGGAAGGGGAGTGCCTCGCTTGCTACGGCCGGAACTAATGCTGACTTCGGTACTGCTCCGACTCTTGGGCGATCGTACGGAGGCCTGCAAAGTACGCTCCATTGCCCGGCACTTTCGTTGAGCGTAGAAGTGCGGGCGAATAAACTGACGATACTAATCAGTTGTACGGTCTGGTATGGGTAGGGTTTTGACGGCTCTGATTTGCGTACTAAGGTTGACTAGCAGTGCCCATCAATACCCCAGGCATTCGGATGTCATAGAGTGCTTGGGCATGAGTTCCCGTAAAGTTGACTTGGACAATGGATGGGCTATGGAGGCAAACATCCCTTCACCGACGGAAAAAGGGTAATTGTGAGGTCCCCGGCTCTTTGGTGAGATCTGACTTGTCTTGCTGCAAGCTCCGAGTTAAGGTCTGAGCCGTTTTGATTCAAGCTCCGAGTTGGGGACCCAGTCTTCGTGCTTCAAGCTCTGGATTGAGGACTGAGCCGTCCGTTTAATGCTCGGAGTTAAGGTCTGAGCAGTCTCGGTCAAAGCTCGGAGTTAAGGTCTGGGTCATATTGCTTCAAGCTCTGAGTTGAAAACCGAGTCTTCGTGCTTCAACGTCCGAGTTGAGATCTGAGTGCTCCGAGTCGAGCTCCGATCAGGATCATGGTTATTATTTTCTGATTTCTAATAATAAGGCCCTGCTGTGCCATACCGGCAGCACCATGGGTGATCAAAAACTGCATGGGACATGGGCCCGTAGAGCACGATAGAACCAATAGTACTGAAGCCCCAGAAAACCTTTTGGAATGAAAGCTGACTGACCTTGGTCGTGAAGTCTCGCCTTCACCTTCACTACGAAGCAACGGTTAGCAGCGCACGCTACGGTGTCGCTAACCTTTCGCAGTCCTCCACAGATGAACAGGGCTTGACAGTGGGATAAAAGCTATGGTCAGCGTTCATGAGGCTCGGGATGAGAACCACTTTTGTACACGCGAGCAAAGCAAGCTGTGCGATTAAGGCGATAAACAGCCATGAATCAAATCGTGAACCACTAATGGCACAAAATACGCCAATCCATTCCTTAAACCGCAAAGGAGGGGGTGAGTGGGATATAACGTTCGGTGATGATAGCCTGTGGAGATCGTTGCCATAAGGAAGGTGTTTGTACACTGGCCCGATCAAGAGAGTTGAAGGAATCTCGTGCAATGCCAGATTAGGGTTTTTCTCCTATATAGTTTTCCACACAGCTCTGTGAGAGTGGTTTTCCTCCAAGTGAGAGGTTTTCCCTCCATATTATAGAAGCGTTTAACGACAGCGGCAATGGAGACGTCAGAAGCTACGGAAACGGCTCGACTACAGCTACTCCACCGACGGTGCATCTTAAGCACACAGGAGTGTTGTGACCGTAGTCCGAGTATGCTAATTCGCCTGGTGCATTCTCTATATAAGCGGTTCTTACCTGTGATGAGTATTGCACCCTGTGTAGCCAGTAAACCGTCTATCGCTCCCGCCTTCCCTCTCGGCTTTCGACTTCAAAATGGACGCTTCCGACGCCCTCAACGGCGACTCGAACCGGATCCGCCGCCCTGCGTTCGGTAAGGACATTCCCCGTTGGTGTTAGAGCGTACTACTCGGCCAGGTACTGCACCTTAAGCCGATCTCACCGATTCCATAAGCGCTAATCATCGTGTTCCTAGAACCCGTCAGGCCATGGACCCTTCGCGAGAAGTGCCTGTTGGGCATTGCTGCTGTCCTTTGCTTCGTTTTCGTCGTTACGCTGATCGCCTTCATGCGGCCGCAGCCTCGATGTGCTCCCGGCTGGTCCAAGCACGAAGGGCATTGTTACAAGGTAAGCTAAGTGAGTTTTCCGACGAATGCGCATACGTTTTCAGCTTCTCGAGCGCAAATCGTTCTACGAAGCGAATCACGAGTGTCGTCATGACTACGGGGCTGAACTCGCATCCGTGCATTCGAAGAGTCTGAGCTATTTCCTCGGAGGTACGTTGCAAGCGTGTGATGTGTTGGGTTATTCGCTTTATCCCGGGAGGTCAACACTCTGCCATGTCGCTAACTGACTTATTTAGGACTCGCTGCCAAGAAGCTGCACGACGAACACCTTGGCGCGTGGATTGGCCTTCAGCGTGGCAAGGGCGCGAGCTCAGAGTGGGTATGGACCGACGGCACTTCGCTGGACTTCGAGAACTGGAGCACGAACAAGGGCGAGGACGAGGTTGAGACGAGCAAACACTCGTGCGCGCTCATCGTCAACAGCAACCACGTCGACAGCACTCGCTGGGTCAGTCGCCTTTGTGAACAGAAGAACGAGACCGCGATCTGCCAGAAGAAGCTGCGAACGACGCTCTTAAGCATCGCCAGCCGCCACAGCCTTCCATAACAGCACTGGCCTTATCGATGACTGTAGATGCCATGCCATGTCAACAATAAAGGTTGTCCAACCGGGTTTTTCGTACGCTTGTACCACGATGTTAATTGGCACGATATTGCTAGGTTTAGCTATGCCCGTTGTTATTGGAAAAGAATGGCCATTTCCAGTCTTCACTGTACTAGCCGATACCTTGTTATAAGTAACACAGGTAATGCGGATGGTTAGGCAACATTCTTTGGAAACATATTCGCTGAGGCCGACTTGGAGCTGAAAGCAAGACGACTCGGACCTCTACTCAACGCTTGAAGCAGGACGATTCAGTTCTCAACTCGGAGCTTGAAGCACGACGTTTCAGACCTAACCTAGAGCTTGGAGCACGGCTTTTGACCTTAACTCAGCGCTTGAAGCAAGGCGACTCAAACCTGACCTCAAAGCTTTAAGCAAGACGGCTCAGATCTCAACTCAGCTTTAAGCAAGACGATTTTGAACCTCAACTCAAAGCTAGAAGCACGCTATGTGAGATCTTAACTCAGAGTTCAAAATACGAACACACAGGCCTCACAAGAGCTTTACGCAAGATGATCCAGACCACAAGTCAGAGCTTTAAGCAGATGACTCATGCCTGAGCTTGAAGCAGGGCGGCTCACTCAACTCAGAGTTTGAAGCACGCTGACTCAAACCTCAACTCAAAGCTCAATGAAAGGCGAGTCCAGGCTTCCGCTCAGAGCTTGAAGCAACATTAATGCGAGACGTCTCAAATCATAAAGTGATTCAATTCAAGGCTTGATCAGATACTAAAGCAAGAGAGCTTGAAGCATGACTCAGGCCTTAACTCAAGCATATTTAAGCAAAACAACTCTGAACTGAACTCAGAGCAATGAGAGAACTCAGACGATTTTTGTGATGATCATGTAATCTTACACATAAGCAGGCCGCCGTAGGCGGCCCCTCCTCTAGTACCTTGTTATAAGTAACACAGGTAATGCGGATGATTAGGCAACATTCTTTGGAAACATATTCACTGAGGCCGCATATGACATCTGTTCGCATAAGGTTGAGCCAACTTGGTTTGTTGATCGGTGGCCTACGACTTTCAACATGTCAATCTTGCTGACATGCTCCGGCTGCACTTCCGAGTCTTCCGAGTTATGCGTTCATTTTGAAACGCCTTAGTCTTTTCCGAACTTAACTCTGCTTCTGACTGTAAGAATGTCAAGGGTAATCGTGTTGTGGCTGCGCGTCTTAAGGATGAGTGTGGATAAGCAACCCCCTAACATAAACGCGCTCTCACACGCTCATAGTGAAACTTAATGCGAAACCTAAACCTATGGCAAGAAAAATCTTCTTCTATTTATTCAAGCCTTCTGCTCGGGCTCTTCTTTTCTATGATTTGCTTGAACCCATAGATTTCAGAGGACGCAGTTTTGAATCTCGTTACTTGTACTTTCTTGCTCAATCTATGCAGTTTCAGTTAACGAACGAAAGGCTCCCCCTCAAGTTAGAACTGGTTTATTCCAGTAAGAACGAACCATCGTTAAGTCAACTGAAAACACGTGTAAGTGTGCACCAGCAAGGCAAATCATAAATCAGAAAGAACAACGAAAAAATGAGCAATGGAGTTGTACAGAGCGGGACTGCGTTCCGAGTAGTAGCTACTTGGAGCCTTTGCCACGACGCTTGGAGGGGCCAGCGCCGTCGTCAATAGCCTTTCGCTTGCTGCCCTTGCCACCGTACTTGGCCTCGAGGTTCGCCAGAAAGCTGTCGCTCTGGGCCTTGCGCTTCTCCATGTTCGCGGCGATCATCGACGCCAAGTCACCGCCCGTCTCGACGTTGTTCTCCTTCATCTCCTAAAGTGCACGATTCAGGACTGAACTACTTTCGGGTCTTTACCTTGAGAAGCTTTCCCGCTTCTTTCGCCTCCTTCTCTGCTTTCTTCCAACGTTTGACACGCGCCTCGGGCTTCTCGTTGACGAACTTCGGGTAAGCCTCCACGTCACCGAGGTCGATGAAGTGGCGAATGATCTCTCGGATGCGGTCCTCCTGTTCCACGTCCGCGCCGATGACCGTCTCCAGGATCTTGTTCATGTCACCCTTGTGCTTGACGTAGGCCTTCTTTACGTCTTCCTGCTCTTTCTCGGAACCTAAGTGGCATTGGAAACTCAAGAGTCGGCGAAGAGCACATGCCTCGGAACTCCTGAAGGTACTTCTCGATCTCCTCCGGCGTCACCTTTTTGAACATGGTCTTGAAGGCCTTGTACCACGCGTCGAAAGACTTCTCGGAGAGCTCGTCCTCGTCGTCCATGCTACCTGAACCCGCCATGGCATAAATTCATTCTATATCCAACGCGCTCCTACCAGTCTCGTCGTACACCGCTCGCTTCTCCTTGTCGCTGAGAATACCGTAGGCACGACTGAGAACCTGGAACTTGCGCTTGGCCGATTCCTTCTCCTCATCGGACGAATTGGCATAGCGGTCCGGATGCCACAGCAGAGCGGTCTTGTAGTACGCCTTCTTGACTAAAGCAGTAGAGTCAGACACAAGCAAACGGTTCGGTTCAAAACAGATTTTGGTAGCGTTAAACATTCATAGAGCGAACGAATTAACTACGGACGCATACTTTCGGTTGCAGTCGGCGCTTTCGGCTTTGCCTTCAAGTGGAGAACGGCGTACAAGTCCTGCGTACCGAAGAGCTCCACACAGTCGTCGCGAAACGGCATTGTGAGATGTTTTACTGAGAAGCTGTCAAAAAGGTGGATCAGTACGATAAGTTTTCGAAACGGCAGTATAAAGCGCGGGAATTTCCGCGAATGTGTGCTGGTGGTTAACTTCCCGCCAAGCATTTCGTTGCATGACTTACGGACGCTTGAACAGTTCATGCAACGTCAATTTAGGTGCGCCCGGTGGAAACCAGAAATGCAAACGTTGTGTCTTCACTGTGTACCTTCCAAAGTAAGGCCCAAACGTGCATATGATTATTCTTAGTGTTTGCTCGCCAGTATTAGTTAGCCTACCGTCGTTTCCAGAACCGCAATATTCAAAAATGCATGTGTGCTTTGTTCTTTTTCGGGGCTGACCATTCTGTGGAAGATATTTCTGCAACGCAGGACGATCATATATTGGAAGGCGTCAGGCTGTCACATCATTAGTTCATCAAGCACAACGTCTTCTTTTGGAGCATATAAATTCCGGAGTTCCGGCGGGTTCTAGCCGTGAAAGCGCTCTGTGAATGTGCAACGAGAACGTGTTTTCGGACACTGAACGTCGAATGCCTCACCATTGCCTTTTCGCTTGCGCAAGAGGATAATCCGGTCCATTCTCGCAAAAACAAAACAAAATAAAGCGGGGAGAGGTTGCCGTCCGTCCGTTCGGCCCCAGCATGACTGCCCGCAATCCCATGCCCTGCCCGTAATGGCAACAACGTACAACTTCACCGTTATCGCCTAAGTTTTAAAAAGCTTGCTATGCACTGCACCGAGTGTCATCGTCTGAGTTGTGTGACTGATCCCCAAATATTGACACGCATCACCATCCCCTTCGTTCGTCTCATAGGGCTTGAGAGAACTGAAGGATGTTCGTTGACTATCAAGACGAGCTTGTCTCCACATTAACCTCATATCCATATGCGCGTCTGTATGAAGGAATGTTTTGACGCGTATCGGACATGGAATCGGCATAATTGACCGCGAGTTCAAGTCGTGCAGAGAAGGGAACAAACTTTGCTTAGGGTGTTCGGCGACGCGAGGCGGACGCAACAAACCGGTCGTCGCTACGGGGCCGCGCAACGGCTGATTGCAAGAACTCTTCCCTCTCTTTCTCGCTCCTGACAGCCGATCCAGCTTCCTCGCGACGACGACCACATCCCACGCACGAAAGACCGCCTAGCGAGCCAGCCGACAGCTAGCACTGACCACTGCACGAAATCGCTGAGTTCAGCAGCTTCTCGATTAGGATCAAGGGCTCGCAAGCAAGCAAGCACCCGCGCAAGAGTGACCAGTTCTGCTTGCGCAACCGGCGGCCACGCTCGGCTACCGGAATAGCCGTTGCGTGGTCCCGAAGTGGCCGTTGAAGCGTCATATTCGGCCGCGCATCGAGCTCCAGCAGCAGATGTTTGCTACTCGAAACCCGTTATTGCTTCTTGACAGCGCCTTAGCAAGTCGTTTTCGTCGGGATCGCCTTCGGTCACGTGGGACATTCGGCTGAGATTCCATTGCCTCCGGCCGGCAGCCATTCACTTACTAATCGAATCTCTGATACCATCTCATTCCTGCTCTACTGCTATTGTTAGCATCAGGTGAGTAACTTGCGCCTGAAACAGCATAGTTTTTGTATGTCTATTTACGAACCACATGGTGAAAAAATTCCTCGAAATTAGCTTCGTTAAGTGCACACTTGTCTCCAACTAGGTACCTAGTCAGTCGTCAGCAGGCAGTAGGCAGCTCTTTTAGCGTAATATCAGGGCAAAACGAATCTCTGGCATTACCTCATTCAGTTCTACATGTTTTGGCCTGAATATTGTTACAACGGCATGTTTTTGGGTACTAGTAAACAACAAGACAACAAGTTATTGTATGCGGGCAAATGCAACAATGTACCGCAGCTAATGAATATGCATATCGTTGAAGACGTCATGCAGGCTCACATCCCATTCCAAATTGATTTCCACCTTCCGAAATCCTTATGGATCGTTTCCGTTCAAGGCGTCTTGCACGCTCGTATTTCGACCTAAATGGAAACGGTATGGCAAATTTATTGTGGTCACATTCAAGCCTCTTACGCGTTCCCTGGTTTAGACTCGCCAATCATTGAGGACCTGAAGGCTTCTTCCTGCGCGCCGCTGCTGCCGCAGGAAGGCGCTGTACGCAGCCGCATAATGCACATCAAATGGCACCCGCACCGGTTCCTCCTCCGGCAGTATCTGTATCCGTTCCTCTGCCTCATTCTCCTCTTCTTCCTCATCCGATGGAATTCCACGTCACGCAAAGGCACCATTGGCAGCCGATGGCACGATAGCGCATCCGTGGAACTCGCGCTTCTCGAACCGACAATCGACGGTGACGTCGTTCAGGTAATTTAGTGTGTGGGTGCTCTAAGGGTTGTCCCTTACAGTCTAAGGATCTTCGAATAGTTGTGAGCGTGATAACGTTTGCGAGCGCAGGGAAACTATGTAATGCAGAGGTGTCAATGTATGCAAACTAGGCGGAGGTGTAGACTTACCAGCGGATTTAGTTAACTGTATGTGTAGGAGTAATGGAGTGGGCTCGGGACCATCCATAAGGGAAGTATAATTTTCGTTGGGCTAGTGGTAAGACCCTTGGTAACCGTACAGTTTCCTGTTTATTAACACATTTTTGCTTAAATTCGTCCACTTAGGTTCTGCAAGCCCCCATTAAATCTGGAATGCCTCAGTCCTTTCCAATCCTTTAGTCGGCCATGAACTCGAAAAACTCGTCTGGCCGCCTTTGCCCTCCAAAGACCACTGACGGAGTTTTTGCATAACCCAATCGGAGAAGCCCAAGAAAATGCCCCTCTGATTCGAACTTTATCTCTGGCTTTGATCCTCCGAGAATGCTGTAACATTCTCTTCTTGGTGTAATACTATTGCCGGACAATCGTGTGAGCATGGAAATTGTCCACCACCAAACGGCAGCAATTTGTTTGCGGGGCGGGCAGTTGAAGGCGCCGTTAGCGCTTGCTTGCTTGCATGTGGTGAATGATAGGCATTTTCCGCATTGCGAGACTCGGCCTGCCGAAAGTGCAAGCAAACTCTAAGCGGCCCGCTTAGTGCCGGTGGACATGATTGCGGACGTGTGGCTGCTCTGCGTTTCCGGCATTTCCAGTGCCGTGGCCGCTAGCATCTCGTCGCGGTTGCCCGAAACCACTACTTCGGTATGATCTAACCATTGGCCGAATTCATTAGTTGTGCGTGATCTTTCATGTCCGACCTCAACAGGTAGAGTAGATATCCTGTAGGCAGTTTGAGATGGTTATGATGTGGGCAGTTTTGATGTTAAAGTTCTTGGATGGGGGCTATTCAGACTGTTCAAACTTTTGACGTCTTCAGTGACAGCTAGTGCTGAGGAAAGAGAAACCCAAATTTCGAAGGTATTACCTCTATCCAACTCTCCGTCATTTGCAGGAGGTTAAAAGCATTTGAGAGCCGAGCTGGATGAGGAAGACGCTAAACACAATTAGTTTAAGGGCTACTAGCCTGTTAACCAACGAACGTTCAAATGGCGAAACTGACGTGGCCCTTGCTTTAGGTCGCGAAGGAAGCCGAACGGGTCAAGGGAAACACGGTAGCGCTGACGGTCTACATGGAGGCACAGTGTCCGGACACTACGGGTTTCATCAAGCGCCAGCTGGTTCCCTCGTGGGAGAAGCTGCGTGGCACGCGTCGGATCAACGTCACAATTGTGCCATTTGGGAAGGCCAAGTGCGAACCGGATGGTGACGATTTCCAGTAAGTTCATTCATTACGATTGGTCGCTTCCGAACATTTCATCGTATAAGAGATCTGAGCGCAGTTATGAATGATTTTGCGCCAAAGTCGTTTTTAGGTGTTACTGCCAACACGGCCCCTCAGAATGCGAGCTCAATCAGCTGATGAATTGCGTCATCGACCAGCTCGTCGCGCCGGACCACTACGTGCCGCTGATCGGCTGCATCCAGGGTGAATCGGATCTCAACTCCGCCTACAAGTCCTGCCTCGCTAGCCATCCCTATTCAAAAGCGTACGCTTCAGCTCAGCGTCGCCAGCTCCTAATTTGCGAATGCTTTAGGATCCTCGAATGCGCACGTGGCCGTCGTGGCCGACGCCTGCACGCACTGGCGGGCAAGAAGACGACAGCGCTAGGCGACGAGTTCAACTTTGTGGTACGAAAGCATGTGCCCCTGCTAAGCTAATCGCTTCTTTATAGCCTTGGGTGGTGCTCGATGGAAAACGGGTCAACGATGCCTTCTACGCTCTCGAAGAGAATCTGTGCAAACGTCTCGACGCTCCTAAGCCCTCGCAGTGCGAAGGTTCTTCTTAAAACAGTCACTTCCTTTTATCGCATATGCATAATTTTACGTCCGCTTTCAATGTGATTACGAATTTTATTGCTACCTTCGTTGAAAGAAGTATACCATAATTGTGGTGATTTCTCTGCTTTCTCTTGCCTAGTTCCAAGCAAAAACTTTGACAGAGATATTAGTGAGCTGTGTCTAAGTCATTTTTCGTAACAGTTTCCAGAGCTTAGAACACACTCGGATTCTGCTCCGGTAGAAACTTAGGTTTGATCACCAAAGGACTAGGCGTAAGGTAAGTATACTTCTTCTAGCAGAAGCTTAGACGCTGCTGCCTTCTATACAGGTCTAAACAGTATACAGCGCAGCATAGACTCAGCTGTGCGTAGCCTATGTCTGAAAGATTCCTCCAGAGGAAGCGTAGACTCGGCTTCGTCCTAACTAGGTGTTCACGTTTGCCCGTATATGCAGGAGAGTGAAGAAAGTTGGATGTGGAGGATACGAAGTTGGAGCGGATGGACGAATATAGAGTTTGAACAGAATGGAGAAAATGGAGGTGCACAAATATGTAGTTGGAGCAGGATAGCAAAAGGTGGAGACGGAGCAGAATGGAGTTGGAGAGAATAGAGTTTCAAGAGGATGGTGCTGGAGCAGAATGGAGAAAGATGAAGATGGAGGAATATGGAAATGGAGCAGAATGGAGTTGGAGCAGAATGGAGTTGCTAGAGGATGGACTTGGAGCAGAATGCAGAAAGATGAAGATGGAGGAATATGTAGTTGGAGCAGAATTGAGTTGCAAGGGGATGGATTTGGAACAGAATTGAGACGGAGGAGAACGGAGTAGGATAGAGATGAAGGAGGATGCAGTTGAAGCACAATGGAATTGGAAGAGGATAGAGTTGCATGAGAATGGCGTTGGAGAAAATGGAGGAACATGGACTTGGAGCAGAATGGAGAAAGATGGAGACAGAGGAATACCGAGTTTGGAACGGACGGAGGAATATGGAGTTGGAGGAGTGTGGAGTAGTGGCAGAATGGAGTTAGAAGATAATAGAGCTGGAGAAGTATGGGGTTGGAGCAGAAATGGAGCAGAATTGAGTTGCAAGAGGATGGACTTGGAGCAGAATTGAGACGGAGGAGAACGGAGCAGTATTGAATTGGAGAGGATGGAGTTGGAGCATAATGGATTTGGATGTGTATGGCGTTGGAGAAAATGGAGGAACATGGAGTTGGAGCTGAATGGAGAAAGAGGGAAAACCGAAAAAATGGAGATGGAGGAATATGGAGTTAGAGCAGAATGGAGTTGGAAGAGGACAGGATTGCAGCAGAATGGAGTTTGAGTAGAATGGAGCTGCAAGCGAATGGAGTTGGAGCACACCGGAGACGAAGGGGATCACATGATGGATTTGGAGGAGAATGGAAACGATGGAGATATGGAGAGGATGGAGTAGGAGCAAGTAGCATGGCGATGTAGGAGGATGGAGTTCAAGGATGATGGAGACGGGGATGTATGGAGTTGGAGCCGAGGAGCATGGAGATGGAGCAGAATTGAGTTAAAAGATTATGGATGTAAAGAAAAACAGCATATTCCGTCCAACGTCGCATTTTTAGTGCTAGCAGTATTCACTTAAAAATCACTAGCCGTGGGGCCGCCTTCGGCGGCCGTGTTCTACCTTTTGTTGTACGTGAATTGTTAACAAACAGTTATGGTTTTCACCCTCAAATGAGCTTCTTAGGTGCTGCTGAGTCAGCTTGAAGTTCCGAAACGACTTGCTTCAAGTTCAGTTCATGTCTGAGTTCGCCTCAAGTTCCAAGTTTGTCCTGGTTCAAGCAGTGAGGTTAAGGCCTGAGTCGTCTTGTTCACACTCGGGGAGTTCTCGCTTTAGAGCTCTGAATCGTCTTGCTTCAGTCTCTGAGGTTAATACATGTGTCGTCTTGCTCCAAACTGTGAGCAGAGTTAAAGCCCAAGACATCTTGATTCAAGCGCGGAGTTAAAATCTGGGTCGTCTTAGTTCAAGCGTAGTGTCTTGGCTCTTGTTTGCTTGGAGTTTTGTATGGTCTGAGTCTTATTTTCTTCAAAGCCTGTGTCGCATGCTTCAATCTCTGAGTCAAGGTCTGAGTCGTCTTGCTTAAGCTGTGAGTGCTCTTGTTTAGGGTCTGAAACGTCTTGCTTCAATGTCAGAGTTAAAGACTGTATCGCATGGTTCGATCTCAGAGTTGTCTAGCTCAAGCTATGAGTGCTCTCGTTTTAGGGATTGAGTCGTCTTGCTTCGAGGTCTTAGTTAAGGTCTGAGTCGTCTTACTTCAACCTCTGAGGCTAAGGCATGAGTCATCTTGTGTCAAGTTGTGAGCGATCTCTCTTAAGCGCAGAGTTCTCTTGCTTCAAGCTCTGAGGTTAAGGTCTGAGTCGTCTGTGAGTGTTCTCAGCACGCACTGAATCTTCTTGCGTCAAGCGCGGAGCTGAAAGCCTGAGCCATCCTGCTTCAAGCTGTGAGTGCTCTCTCTTAGGGTCTGAGTTGTCTTGCTTCAAGGTCTGAATTAAGGTCTGAGTCGTCTTGCTTTAATATATTAGGTGAAGGTATGTATGGCTATGGGCATGAGTGTGTGCAGGTGCTGTGAGGGAAAGTCTGCGTATTCTTATTTCAAGCTGTGAGTGTACTCTCTTAAGCACTGAGTTCTCTTGCTTTAAGCTGTGAGGTTACGGCCTAAGTCGTCTTTCTTCAAGCTGTGACTGTTCTCTCTTTCTTTCTTTAATGTGTGACTGTTCTCTCTTAAGCATTGAGTTCGTCTGTTCGAGGCTCCGAGGTTATGGTTTGAGGCGTCTTGCTTAAGGTCTGAGTTATGGTCTGAGTCGTCTTGCTTCAGTATATGAGGTTATGGCTTGTATGGTTTGTATGGTTATGAGTATGGTTGTCTTGCAGATTACGCCCTGTTAACCGGCATCCTGGATCGGCCAGCCCGTTGAAGACGAAGGTGGCAGGTCCGGTTCATGCTACATCTTCGAGAGCACGGTGAAGGCGCCCGCCGAGAACGGTTGAGCAGGAGAACACGAACTTGCGTTGAGAGCACAGAAGAGGAGAGGAGCAGCATGAACTTGCGTTGAGGGCACTGAAGAGAACAGGAGCGGTGGAAGCGATGAGAAGCGGACGCTGACTGATGCCTGATGACTGATTTGCGCTTATTTATACGTTTCCAGAAGCTGGCAGTGTAAGTTGCGTGTTATGCAAATTCACTGAAGTGATATAAAACGAACAAACGCGTTTGTTCATTGTCCGCACACTACTCCTTTAGGGGTTTTAGATGTGGTGTTTTACGAAATGTTGCGGTGCCATTTGCAGACAGATGTGCTAAAGACGCTTATTAGGCTGACCAGGCGCTACCGAATCTCTTGCCTTTTATGCTCGCGTCACGGGTTGAAAAAGAATGCATCTTTTCTCTCCTATGCACTAGCTGCTAAGGCCAGCAACTGATCGATTGGGGTATGAGTGTATTCTTGTTGTTCATCTCAGTGAACATGGCTGCACCGATTTCTTTCGTCTTATGGGGAGCGCGCTCGTTGTGCCCTCCCTTCACTCTGGTTCCGCAGTTCCACACGCATGGCATTCTTGATTAGTTAGGCCTGCTCACCACCAGTCAACCTTGGGCAAAGGTCCCCTATGTAGAAACGAAGTACTGCATACCTGACAGAAAATGTAAAGAAGGTCCACAGAAATTTTCACTTTGTTTTTCTGTTCTCATTAGCAGCGATCACTATGCTCTTCATGCATCATAGTTTGAATGAAATGTGTCATGAATTTTACTGCTCTGTAATTGAAGCAGCTTTACTGCTTTGTTGTTTTCTACCAAAGTCCTATTTGCTCCGACAGTATGCCGATCCTACGCTTTGGCGTATCGTTCATTTTGGCGGTAAACCTTTCCGTACGAGGCCGCATGAACGGATAGTCGTTTCGACAAAGTGCGACCTTGCCTCACTAGGTCCATTTTCTCTAACGTGTTCAGTACAAGACAAGTCGCGAAAATTTCATTTGCGTATCGTTTCACAGACGTTTCTTAACGAGCAAATTTTAGTCGCGATGGGGAGCTCGGCAAATCTTACCAAGCTAGTCAACAAAACGTGCCAAGCGTCAAACAGCGAAGAACGGCTCAAGAAATATGAAAAGATCTTCAGGTACTGTGACGAAATTGTCCCTACATTAACGCTATTTCCAGCGGCTTCCACGACGAGTTCATTCTCGCCGCTGCCAAGAACGAGCACGACTTCCTTCGTCTTATGCTTGAGGACTCACTCGTAGTTGGCAGCATCGCAGTCGACAAGTGGTGCTTCGGCCCACTACAGAGACTTGTGATGGAGAAGAACCTCCAGCTGCCAGATGACGCCCGCAAGAAGCTTTCCGATGTGCAGCCGGCGCTTTCCGACAAGTTCAAGGCCGCAATTCTGGATCTCAAGGACGAGCGCAGACATGCGCGTGCCATGGCCGTCTGGGCATTGATGGTGAAGCTGCTCGCCAAGGCAAGCTATGCGGTTTTGAACAAATTACAGAACACTAGACCCTAATGCCCGCCGCAGCATCAAAACATTTACGCAACGTCGTGTTAATTTGGGTGTTTAGGACATTGTGGCCACGAACACGACTGCCAACAAAGTCTGCGGCGTGATGAAGTATGGCTTCACCTCCAACAACGACAGCGTCATCCGTGAGGCCCTTAAGGCGTGGAGAGTGCTCAATGATGTGTTTGCCGACGACCCTCGCTGGACTTCCGATGAGCCTAGTGGTTAGCTTGACTAAGGAAATCTTCCGTCACTGGTGATACATTTCAGCAGATATCGAAAAGAAGGTGAGCTTCATTCTGAAGGCGGTGAGGCATGTCGCTGCGCGGCCCACCAGCGCAGTGGACGTCTTCGACACGTGGTGGCACCTCTGGACGACGCTCGGCAGACGCCAGGCATTGCTCTTCGATGATGTACGGTTTGAGGTTTCATGTATAAAAGGGGCAATTGCATGGTTCTTGACTTGTTCATTTAGGTAGCGCACGAGCTGCTGCGATTCTGCGTTGGCGGTCCTACTTCGTATCTTCCTGCAGATGCTAGCGCGACTGAAATCATCAACACGGCCGCTCAGAGCATTACACAGAGCAAGGGTGTGGCCTCATTGACGACGGAAGCGCTGTTGAAGAGCAAGAGCATGAAGACGGCGTATCCCATCAGTGGCACTCTCGTGCTCAAGCTCGGAGAGTGCCTGAAGAGTCTTACCGACGTCAGTGACAGTGCTCTTTCGGACAGCCTTCGCGCCGCGTACGCCAAGGGGATTCGCAATCATGCTTTCTTCGTGACGCAGTGCGTTCGCATCTACTCGCTCAAGGCCAAGATCGACGGTAGGACTCGCAGGCATTCTTATTGCCCTGATTGCTCTAGATGCCGTGGCAGACACCATCGGGCCGCTTTGGCAGAACCTGGCGCTTGGGATCAGCACCTTCCTTGATGGCGAAGATCGTTCCAAGCAGTTGCGCATTCTTTACGCACAGTTTGAGGCTTGGATTCAGGAATCGACCCATGGCTTTGCACTCATCTCGGTTAGTTGCATGTTGTCATTATATGTACAAACTGACTAAGTCAATAGATCTGTTCACGTACTAAGGTAATTCATTTAGGAAGTCATCCAGCGCCTGGCTAAGTCCGAGCACCTCAGCATCTATGGAGCGGCAAGCGGAAACCTCTGCGACATTATCCCGAAAGCGTACGCTGCGTGCATCAGTCGTACGCCAGCTCCCGAGTCCGAAGAGTAAGTTTTAACATTGATTTTGATGTTTGTACACTTTGCGATTTCAGTTTGCGCGCCCTCATGCTGCCCGTCCTCGCACAGATGACCCAAGCGGACAATGGCGACGGAATTGTGCAGGTGGTCCGATTGACCGAACAGTTGGCTGCTCACGATTCCGTCAAGGAAGAAGTCCTTCTGATGACTTGGAACGCAATCGCAAAATACTTCATCGAGCGCATGAAAGATGGTTCCGAAGCCGACTTGGCCAGTGTCGACAAAAACGTGCTCAAGATCGCCACGTTCCCCTTGCGGATGGTCCAGCGGAAGCCGACTAGCGACACGGTAAACTCTGGCTCCATGGCATACAATCTGATTGACTGAATTTAGGATTTGACCAGCAACGTTAAGCTATTGAAGGGATTGTTCGTCAAGTCCGCACGCTGCATGGATACCGCCAGGGCCTTCGATGGGCGTCACGTCTTCCTCTCGACTATCGACGAGATCGACAAGCAAAACGTCTTCGACGACAGCTCAAAGGTTCGGTTATTGTGCCGAACACATACCGATGATGACAATCGTACTTAAGAACCACTCACTGGCCGGAGTCGTCTGCGAGTACGCGTTCATCATGGCCGAGTGCTTCCCGCTGCGGACTTCACAGTCATCTGCCAACTCAAGCGCAAATGCGGAGACAGCCGATGAAGGCCCTGAAAGTCTGCACCGTATTCTCACGTTCATCGCTCGATGCGTTGAGCTTGCTCCGGCGGCTACCGCTGCAGAAACGCCGGCGAAGAAGACGCTCACTTTCTTGGCCGCCTTGCCGAAGACTCCCGTGGAGGACGCCGGTCGCCTACGACTGTTGAAGATTGCCAAGTGCTGGGCGACGCTCTTCGTTCGAACGGCTCAGTCCGGTAGCGTTGCTGTGTGCGAGGAAGTGGTCCGTATTTTTGCCGAGCCAATGAGCAAGATGATGCGCGTGACCAAGGAGAACGTGCGGTTCGTCAACGCCTACGCTAAGGAGGTGCGTAGTGCGACAAAACCACGCTGAAATCTCTTTGTTCTAGTTCTGCGGTATGATACAAAACTTACATGCGCTTCTAACTGATCTTCACCGTGGCCCGTGCGACTCCGAACTTCTCTCGAAGCTCTCTGGAATGCTGGAGATCGGGCTCTGTCATCCTAGCGAAGGCATCAAGTCCGAGATGACCAAGCTTTGGCGCAAGACCTTCGAAAACGCGGATAGTCTTGAGTACCCAGAGACGTTCAGGTAAGCAAAACATGCTACTTGTGCACCCACTAACAGGGCAACACTTAGATCGGCTATGGAGAAATGCACGAGGCGTCCAAGGGTCAAGTTCCCGCCGACCTTGACTGCTGATGGCACAAAGGAGGAACTCTTCCCGTGTGCTAACGACGCGTCGCAGGTGCTAATTTACTGGTATCCGATTTGAACCAACATTTTAAGGTAGAGAAGTCGCCAAATGCCGGTGGCACGTCCGATCCAAATACCACTCCTGTGTCGACGCGCAGACGCTTCGGCCTGCGTGGTACACCCGGAGGCAACGTGCCCACACCGAAGTGGAAGCTGCTCGTGCAGGCCAAGAAGGAGGAGAAGAACGCTCGAATCGCTGGGACGCCTCCCGTCAAGAAGGGTCGGTTCGAGGTGGAAGCCGGCAGCACAAGGTATCACGTGGATCAAAATTTGACATTAGCGAATAGCTTTAGCCCCGACGAAAACACATTGGCGATGGATACCAGCAAGACAAGCGCGGCCGCCGTTGAGCTCACCGAAGAGGCTCCATCTCCCGACCAAGAAGTTTCGCCTAACGCCACAGAGGCTGAGAAGGGGGGTGACGTGTTCGAGTTCGTGCCGACCACGCCGCCGAAGGGACAAAAGAAAAGCACGTTCTCCTTCATATGATTCGTTTTGGACTAAGCTTTAACCAAATAAACTCGGATGTTTATTGACTCTCATTGTACTACTTTAGTGACCTTGGACAGCACCAGCAGTGCCGAGAGCGTCTCTACCAGCATTTCGTCTGCATTTGCCGACAGCGTCGCAGCGGTGGATCAGTTCTTGGAGCTGAATCAACCGAATGCAGAAGAGAGCAACGCCGTGGCCACGGAATCTCAGGCGTTGGACTCGGCTACGGACTCCAAGGAGAACACCAGCAAAGTGGTAAGGTTTTTCAAGTTACGTATGCTACTGAATCTATTCAGAGCAAAGTGTCAACAGAAGACACCGCTCAAGTCGAGAAGGAAACACCGGTCGCTGAGGTCGCAACACCCGTCACTCCATCCACCGCCGTTCGCAGCAGCTTTGTCTCGCCGAATACGACGCCTGAGAAGTCGTCCGAGAAAGGTACGCATAGCTACCTACGATACTGCCTACCTAATTGTCATGCTAAGGTATTCGAATATTTGCTTCAGAGCTCTCGCCGGCAACTCCCGATCGCAGCGATGATGCTAGCGACGCTGAAGCGTTTTCCCCGCTCACCAACACTCCACTGCCGCTGCCTGGCGAAACGAATGAGTTCGGCGTGAACGAGAAGAAGGAGCGCTCCCCAAGTATCCTCAAGAAGGCGTGCACTCCGTCACCGCGCGGAGTCGACAAAAAAGTTCCCGGCATCAGATTACGCGCGCATAACAAAGAGGTTTAGAAGAACCGTGTGAACTTCCCAATGGATCCCGTCGCGTCCGTTCATCTCCTCAACAAGGAGACCGCTGATGCTGACGGGCTAGGCCTCTTGTCGCCGTCCTCCTCCGTTCGCGCCGTTCGTGGTTCGCCCGTCAGAGTCGATCAGAAGGTTCGACCGTGTGTAGCTTCTTCAGTTGGCTCATTGAGCAGCTTTAGAGGCTGGACTTTGACTTTGATGACGAAGCAACAGCTTCGGATGGTGGTGACGTGGTTGTGCATCGCAGCCCAGTCTCTGCTGCCAGGGCACTCTTCAATGCGGGTGGGCTGCGCGCATCGCCAGGTGCTCAGCGACTCCAGATGCTCAACTTCGGTCCCAAGCACGGTGGAGGTGAACCGTTGAAAGTGACCACTTCGACAGACGTGTCACGTAAGTCTTCTTGTCAGCGGATTTATTACCACAGAGTTTGCTTTTGTTTGAAACTCACTTTTTTAGCAGCCTCGTCGCAGAG
This sequence comes from Aphelenchus avenae, assembly GCA_020875895.1. NCBI lineage: Eukaryota > Metazoa > Nematoda > Chromadorea > Rhabditida > Aphelenchidae > Aphelenchus > Aphelenchus avenae. The sequence continues at coordinate 946,289 of JNEY01000013.1, forward strand.
CCCATCTAAGGAAAACGCTACGGTTGCCAACAACTACTCGCTAAGACAAAACGATGGCGTTGAAAACATCCCAGCCTCCACCCAAGCTGTCGTTGGCTTTTCGCTGTTGTCTGAGACGAACGCCAACCAAGCTGAACAAGAACTGCCACCGTTGCCTGCCATGGACACCTTGGATACCATCGATAATGCCAGCAACGTGGTTAGTCGCACTCCGTGTTTACAGTGCATTTACCCTTTTTAGAACGGCACTGAAGCGATGGACGTGACCGAGCCCGCCACCGACGCTACCAACGTCACCACTATGCCCGCTACGGCCTCCTCATCGGCTCACCGTCCCGCGGCGACCGATCACGGGGTACCTTCGTCGGAGTCCACGGTCAACGCCGACAATTCGTCACCCATGGAGCTAGCTGCAAAGCCCACCAGCACCCTTCGTATGGACTTATTGGTTTGAAGCAACTGCTTACATGATTTGTTGCAGCAGTCATGCAGGCGGCTGTCGACGCCGCTATCCAGGACGCCATGCAGGCAGAGAACATCAGCGACCGTCGCCGCCGGCTTATCAGCGTGCAGCGTGAGCTTATCAAGATCCTTGGCACCGTCAACGAAGCGCTCCTTTCGTAGGACCACCTCTGCTTCAACATATTCAATTTCTTCCTGTCTTTTGACGACGCATCTGCTTCCCAATCAGTGCACCTTTTTCGTCTCTGTTCTAACTCGTGACCTTATCTTTACAATGCTACGGAGTTTTTGGGATGTGCAAGTGCTACCGTTGTCTCCACTCGGTTGCGCTTGTAGCGGTTTACTTTAGGGTGTGGTTGCCTGTTGATTTATGGACGACTACAAATGCATCGTGTCTTAATCCTTCGGGTGTCCAAATCGACGTAATTTCATAGCCATAGGTCGACTAAGTGACCATGCGCAAGCGAGTGGCACTTTGAGGAATTATACTATGAGCCTTTCTGTTCTAGCCGATATACAACACTAAGCTAGGAATTCGTACAGCAGAGAAGATATTATCAGCACTACACTTTATTTTGCGGCTCGCTATCAGACATAGTTATGAGATGGTCGGCCTATTCTTTGGGGCACTCAACGCTGGCGCGAGGGAACATGTCCACGGATTTAGAGGAGCGCGCAGACCCTGGAGACTGCTCGTCGCGCTCGCAGAAGCCACCGAAGGACACCAGGTCGGCGGCGTTGTCCGGCTCATCGTTGCGCCTAAACAGCGTCCGTCCCTGCCTGTCGTGGTTTAGATGCGAACTCACCCAGAGATCTTGCCAAGATTCCACAAGCTTCCGCTTCCGTTGTGTGCTTTGCCGGTCGCCGAGGCGGCTCTGAGACTCGAGACGGATGCTAGCGATTCGTAGAGCTGTTCACGCTTGGGGACGGACTTGTGCCTCTTCGTCGGCTCAGAGTTCCAGCTGGTCGAGCTGCGCAGAGACGTCATGCTGGAGTTGCTGCGGGTCGAACGAGGTGCTGACCTACAAGAAATGCAGTGAGGGACAAGATATTTCACTTAAGTACTAACATGTCATAGCCGACGTTGCCTGCCCCGAAGCGAATGTTGAGGTCCACAGTGGCCGAGGGATCGATGCGACGAACCTCCTCCAACAGTTCCGCCATGAGTGCGCCCACACGCGTTTCGCTCGCATTCTTCGGTGCGGCCTAAACTAATACTGCTCGTAAGAAGTTAGGCTTGAAATGGCAACGGCGACAACTTACGTTCCATCCGGTGCCATGGAATCGGTTAGACATGCTGAGAAAGGCCGAAGCTTCAGGACTGGGCAGATGCAAACTAACGCTGCATCGCATTTGAAGTTGGGTTATGTTCGCTGTAGATTTGCGTAATAAACGCGCTTTCACAAGCAGAACATGACACGTGTGTATTTGCGAGCACAGTACCAGTGTGCTCGCAAAGTTGCAGAGCATTGGCGACTGCGGCTGAACCTATAAACAATAAACCAAAGTTACCGATCGAAAAGTTCGTTTCTTCTCACAAGTACTGCGAAAAGCGTATCTATGTATGTCGGCATAAGTGTCAAACCTCCCGCAAGAAACACATTTTAGCACCCCTGGCCTCTACTTGAGATCCATCTACCTAATTGTCTACCTACTTTCTACCTACCTCTTAAAGTTTCTTTGATACTTTGGGATAATGGGTTGAGATAATCACTTTATACCGGTTAAACAGTCAAAACAAATCCGCTCGTGAAACTGCAATTAAACATCGGCGAATGAGCAGAAAACGAGACCATCACTCCTCCATCTCCTCTTCCTCGAGCTTCGACTTGGCCCATCGCTCAGCCTCCTCCACCACGGCATCGGGAATTGCCTAAAGAATGCACAGCTGTGTTGACTACTCAGGCGGCAGAGTTACCTCATGGCGTCCGTTGGTGTGCGCGCCCACCCAGCCCATCTCGATGCGCTGCGTCTTCTCCTTGCCCTCGTCGCGAACCGTCATCAGGATGCGCACTGTCTCCTTCACCAGCTGCTGCATGTCGAGATCCTCCAGCTTGAGCTTCTCGATCTCGGTCTTCGCCGCCTGACGGTGCTTGCCCACCGCCCAAGCCTTGTATTCGTAGACGAGACCGGACGGCTCGATGAGGTACACCGACGAGCCCTTCTAAAAACATAAAACTTTGTTTCAGGGAATCTCGTCGAGCTTTGCAGTCGAGCTAAGCACGGCGATAATGAATACCTACCTGCTTGTCCCAAGCGGTCAGGAAGACCGATGCGCCGTACGGGCGGCTAATGCCGAGCGTGAAGATGTGCACCCATTCGGCGAGCTAAATAGGACAGATACATACGTAAACTTTGGTCTCCCTTAGGCATTCAGAACGGGAAGAATATGTAGAACGACGAACCGTGTTAGCAATCTTCTTGGCCGGCACCGGCTCGCGGAACTCCTTGAGGTACTCGAGAGCTTCTCCTTGCACGTAGTCCAGCAGGGCAAGACAGTCCGGATAGAAGCCAGCAGACGTGCATCCGATGAAATCGTTCACGTTTCCCACTCGGGGGTTAGCGTTCTAGAAAGTTGCAATTCGGTTAGGCTTTGGCGACCCTGCTAGGATTTCCTACCGGCAAAGCGAGCTTCGAGCCGACGACTTTGTCCACGGCCGTCACCACTCCGTCTTTGCCGCGGATTGCGATCACGGTGCCGCCGTTGTCAACGGCCTTCTGTGCGTATTCCACCTGGAAAATGCGGCCGTCCGGCGAGAAGGTCGAGGCTGCGAGATCGTATCCGGTACCGATCGAGCTCATTGTTGTCTCTAAACTTTCTAGATAAAAAAATTGAACGAAATAATGTATTTTCTTAGCCACTGCAAAATGCGAAGCGTGCCGGTGGAAATTATCATCAAAATTCGAGTGGGATTGGAGCCACAGCAACGAACGACAACAGTGCGCCAAACTTAAGGGATTTGAGATGCTAGCATTCTTTCAAGGTGAAGAAGGAACTTAGAGTAGACACATGCAATCAAAATACTACCTAAGTCTTAATGCTTGAAAAACTGAATGAAATTGCCAACCTTTGGTCTAACAAAAGTTGCATCCTATCGTCGTTTAGACTCATGTTAGCAGTAGCGGTATTGTAACCGACATGACGAGTTGATATTGAGTTTGAAGAATGCTACCTCTAGAAACCTACCGATTGCAGGATGCACACACAGACGGACGTGCAGGTGCCGACCACCTCGCCCTCTGCGGCGCTAAGCGCTGACGAATCCGGCGGACTCGTGAATCGGATCTATGGGTCGTTGTCCACGAACCCGTACTTCTCAGCAGGTGCCGGCTTAGCAGGCATAGGCATCGCAATGTCCGTCGGGAAGCGTGCTGCGATTGTCGGCAACGCGCTGTTCCGCCGCCGCTTCGTGACCTCGCTGCAGCTGAACAACGAGGACGCGTATGTTGTCGGTCGCTCCTACTCTGCATTCACTATGTCCTTTCCAGAGCGTACCCGTGGGTATTGGAGTACATCAACCGGCACAGCAGGAACAAAGCAAGGAATATCTCAGTGGTACGTTTTCTATGCAGCCAACTTGTTTCGAGGACATACTGATTGTCTTAGAGCTCCCGAATTCGCCAGTCGGAAAGCGGTCGAATCTCTTCGACGTTCAACCTTCTGCCCGGCCATGGCACCCACTTCTTTACATACAACTATCGTTGGGTGCAGGTGGAACGCCAGAGGGAGAAGCAGACGATCCAGCGAGACGGCATCCGCACACCACTCGAAACGGTCACGCTGACAACCATCGGTAGGGCTATGCCGCATCGTATGCATATAGTCTTTTGCATTAGGTGTTGGTCCGGCCTTCTGGAAAACCTTCCTCGAGTTAGCAGCCAAGGAGGCTCTTGCCAAGGTACACCGATTACGACAATAACAAAGGCAATCGTCAATAGTTTTAGGTAGAAACTGGCCTAGTCGTCTACAACGCGGTCGGTCCCGAATGGCGGCGGTTCGGGAATGCTCGCAGGAAAAGACCTCTTGATTCGGTAATACTCGATACGGGCGTTTCCGAGTCAATCGTGAAGGACGTCACCGAGTTTCTCGGATCCGGGAAATGGTAGTTCATCCAGCCAAGTGATGATAATCTAGTGGACGTTTGCAGGTACGCAGAGCGAGGCATTCCGTACCGGCGAGGCTATCTTCTCTACGGACCACCCGGCACGGGAAAAAGCAGCTTTATATCGGCTCTGGCTGGCCATTTTGGCTACAGCATCTGCATGGTGTCGCTTAGCGAGCGGACGCTGGATGACGACAGATTGAACTACTTGCTGAATAATACGCCACCCAATGTAAGGTGACGCTTTCGACGCTCCTGGAAGGTCTGCTTTAGACGTTCATCCTGCTCGAAGACGTAGACGCCGCATTTGTGTCCCGAGATCTCTACGACAATACTCAGCACAAGGCGTACGAAGGCATGACTCGAGTGACACTGTCCGGCCTGCTAAATGCCATTGATGGCGTTGCGAGCTCGGAAGAGCGAGTTTTGTTCCTGACAACGAACTACGTTGATCGGTTAGACCCAGCGCTTATCCGGCCCGGACGAGTTGACGTGAGGCAGCACCTGGGAAACTGCACGCCGTACATGCTGGAACAGGTAGGCCTCTTTGCGAGCTACTCCTGCGACGTTCAGCATTGCCCACAACTGCTTTACTTTACTAATTACTAAGTTGCCAAGTTTTTTACAGTTCAAATGTTTAGATGTTCAAGCGGTTCTACGAGGACGTCTCCGATGAGCTTTGCAAACAGTTTCGCGACGCTGTCCTGGACCTTAATCGGCCGCTATCTCCAGCTCAGATTCAAGGGCACCTACTGTTGCATAAGACGAGCCCTACGGATGCCATAGCTACTACGCCACAGTTGACTTAGTTGATTAGTCTGTCTAGTTCAGTGCTAGGATTTTGTTTCTGTTGATGTTGTCAGCGAAGTTCGGAAGAATAAAAACGGTTTATTGATTATCAACAATGAACAAACGTAGGAACATTTAAGCGTTCTGGGCGGCCGGGCGCTTGTTCGACTTCGGCGCGGTTCCCTCGCGGAATCCATTGCTAAAGAATGGAACGATGAAAAGCAAAGTCGTAACGACTGGCTAAATTTCTGAGGTTTCGAAGGAAGGAAAACGCATTTTATGCAGTGCCTTTGCTTGAAAATAACACCGTGCCGTGCTTACCGGAAACGACGCTGGACGACCTTCATGTGGCGCATGCGGCCGGTGCCGGTGGTGCGTCGGCGGATCGCCTTCACGGACCACTGGTAGGTGCGCTTCTTCGCCGCCGGGTATCCGCAGGAGGCGCACGTGTGCTTCTGGATGTGGTACGAGGAGCGGCCACAGCGACGGCACAGCGTGTGCGTCTTGTTATGGCGCTTACCAAACGAGGTCGTACCCTTCGTCATCTCGGTTCCTGAATCGCACAATTATAGTGTTTACGAAAATATTTGGAGCAGTCGTTGCGGCGTACAATGCGCGCAAATTTTCTGCTGCTTAGAGCTAACTACAGCAAGACAGAAAGTAATCGAATGACAGGACATAACTACAGCACAGTTTTTGCTTGTAAACCTTGGAAAAACTTGGAGCTTCGCCACCAGGCAGCGAAACCATTAAATGCTTGACTTCAAAGGTACAGACTAGTTGTATAACGCTACGAAACAGTACAATTTCGTTAATCTAGCGGCAATTATTCTACCTCAATGCTATAAGCAAGCCTGAAATAGGACGTTTCCCTAAATTACATTGGCACATGTCTTCGCTTCAGGACCAACGGTTCGCTTCTCTCTGTGGACCTTTACTGCTGACTGTGTAACGCAAAGCTTCAGTAGAAAACTTTTCAAGTCACATTAAAGTGAATGCCGTTGAACTTTAATTCCGAGACAAGTTAGCTTACTCAAAAGGCTTTAGCTCCTATGCCGGACATTGTCGAATTTCGCTGCTCAAGGTCACTAGAAGTCTTCTACTCCGGCGGCGATGTCGCAATTGACTCGAAAGGAGGATCGCTCTTCACCGCTTGCTCCAACGTCGTTAAAGCTATAAGCACGGAAGATGGATCCGAGAAGTAAGTGACGGCATTATTTAACGTCTAACTTTCCATTTCAGGTTTACGATCGGTGATCCGGAAGCGGAAGATCGCGTCACCAGTTTCTGCTTGTCCCACGACGACTCGGAAATCGTGGTCACCTACATTAGCGACCTCGTGAAGCGGTTCTCGCTAAGCCAACAATACGGTCACCCTGATTAGTCAGTTCCGCGCCACTCACAATGCGCCGATTCTCGTCAGCCAGGTTCTCGCCGAGCTCGTCACTGCTGGCGACCGGAAGCTCCGACCACGCAGTGAAGATCTGGGACATGAAGGCGCAGTACTGCACGCATACGCTGCGAGGAAACCTGGTTGTGTCCGCACTTTGTTTCATCGGCGACAATCGCCTACTGGTCGGTTACGTTGAAGGAGACGTGAGACTGTTCGACCTGAACCAGAAGCAGAAAGGAGCACCGATCGTAGAATGGAAGAATCATACCAGGTGCCGAATATATGCTGTCGTCCTTAACTTTTCGCGTACCATTTAGCCACATATCGGCCATTCTTCCGATCACAATCGGAAAATCATCCGGCGCACTCGTTGCCAGTCGTGACCGAACCATCTCCATCGTTAACGTTGACACGCAGGAGAAACTGAAAGTCGTCCCCATCTTCGAGCCCATAGAAGACGCAGTGCTGCTGACTAATGGTCAACTTCTGACGGTCGGCGAAGAAGGATCGCTGAAGTTCTGGGAGTACCTTACCGGAAAGTTGGTGCTGAAGAAGCAACTAATCAGGTAAACATTGGGAGCAGAACTTCTTGAACAATCTCACGTTTTAGCAAGCAAATCGATCGTGTCTTTTACTCCGCTTCCGGATCTCGCATCGTCTGCGTAACTTGCGATCACAACATCCTCTGCGTTGACGAAGAATCTAAGCGCATAACGCGCCAGTTCGCGGGCTTTAACGATGAGATATTCGACGTTTGTCACGTCTCTAGCGCCAGCAACTGCTTAGCTGCCGCGACAAACAGCAACGAGTTGCGCCTCTACGACCTGTCATCGTTCAGCTGCCAGCTCGTTGAAGGCAAGCAAAAGAGTTTTAATGCGCTTACACCCTACCTTCAGGTCACACGGCTAGCGTCCTGTCAGTCGATTCGCCAAGGTGGGACGACTGGCTGCTGGCGAGCAGTTCGAAGGACAACTCTGTGATCGTCTGGAGGATAAGCAAGCCCGAAGAAGACGGACCCGAGCTGAAGACAATCTCGAAGGTTGGCGTCGCAACCGGTCATACGGGTGCCGTCTCTTCCGTGCGCTTTTCAAATGCGAAGACTGACGGCTTCATCGTCACGGTTTCCTACGACTCGACGCTGAAACTATGGCCACTGAAAGGGCTTCCCAAAGCGCCAGTTGAAGAACCGTAAGTTCGTCTAGAGCATTGTACCCAGTTATAACATCCTCTCTTGCAGCCACAAATTAACGTCCGCCGCGACCTTCATCGCCCACCAGAAGGACATTAGCTGCCTGGACGTTAGTGCCAACGACAAGCTGTGCATAACAGGATCGATGGACAAGACCGCCAAATTGTGGCACATCAACAAGCGAAAGATGGAGCTCGGCATTGCAGGCACGCTCCGAGGGCACAAGCGAGGCGTATGGGGCGCTAAGTTCGCTACGAACGAGCAGACGGTTGCTACATGCAGCGGCGACTTCACCGTTAAGCTCTTCTCTCTCTCGGACTTCTCGTGCCAGAAGACTTTCTCCGGTCATTCCTTTGCGGTCCTAACGGTAAGGCTGTCTTCGATACAATGCAGGTTTTCACATCTTTCTGTCTAGGTCGACTTCTACGACAAGGGATCGAAACTCATTACGACCGACAGCGGCGGCCTACTCAAAGTGTGGGACATTCGGACCGGCGCCTGCGACAAGACAATGGAAGCCCACGAAGAGAAAATCTGGTCGACAGAGGTCCTAGTGGGCAAGGACGACGAGACGACGAAGATCATCACGGCCGGTGGCGACGGTCGTATTCGAATCTGGGAAGACGTTTCTGAGGAGGTGGAAGAGGAGGAGGCGAAGAAGCTGGCGGAACGAACGGCTAACCTCCAGACGCTGTCGAACTACATCCAGCAGGAGAAGTTCGCGGACGCACTCATCTTAACCCTCGACCTGTCACAACCCTACCAGTAAGAACGATACCAAAGCAGCCGAAGTTAAGCTCCATTCTTTGCAGGTGCCTGATGGTGGTGAACAAAATTATCGAGCGAAAGTCCGCGGCTGAGTTGATACCCATTTGCCGGGAGCTCGACCAGATCCAGTTGTCCTCGCTGCTTGACTATGCCTCGCAGTGGAATACCAATACACGGACCTCAACGGTATGCATGCCCGCCCAAAACTCTGAGAATGACTGACTCATTCAGGCTAGCCAGTTGGTTCTTAACTGCGTCCTACGAAGCCTGCCGCCGGACGAGCTGCTGAAGCTGCCCAATATCGGTTCTATTGTGAAAGCGTTTCTGCCATACACCAACAGGTACGAGCGCTAACGATCATTTCTGTGTTCGTTCAGCTTCAAAATTCTCGTTTAGGCACTTTGAAAGGTTGTCGTCGTTGAAAGCCAATGCGAGTTACCTCAACTATGTGCTGTCTCGAATGAGGCTCAGTTAAGCTTCGTCAACACGTCGTTACACTGTTAACTATTGTTGAGTTTAAGCATTGTTGGAGCTTCGTTACACGTAATAAGACATATACTTCACATGGCCGGTCACTCATTCCGCGTGGTTCAGTGCCGCCGCTACTGCGGATATCTCGTCCAACGATTCGAGTTGCCTGTTAATGTAGTGGCCGCTTCAGCAGTGATCGAGCACAATGGCCAGCAAGCAGGCTCTCAATGTTCCCATCGAGATCGACGACGAGATGCCGGAGCTCATCGACATCGAGGACCCGTCGGTAACGGAGGCTCTGCCTCAGCTTATTGACGCTGAGCCCACCGATGACGACATCCTAGAAGATTCCGATGTTCTGATGAAGGAACTAAAGCCAATCAAAGAGGTACGGTTTATTAACGGTCTTTCTGCCCTTTTGTAGGCAACACAGTCCTTGTGTGATTGGGTCCTTTAGGTGAAACGTAAGCGAAAAACCGACGAGCCCATAGAGGGCATGGAAGACGCATTCGAGCTGAAGAAACAGAAGGCTGGTGAGGTGCGTAAGGTCCCCGTACCACCGCACCGCTATGGCCCACTGCGGGAGAACTGGGTGAAGATAATGACGCCCATTGTGAAGCAGCTGCATCTGCAAATACGGTTAGCATTTCACTCCACGAAACCTACGCGCACTTGATTGCGGAGGTAGCAAGAACGTTCTGTTTAGCTTCAACTTGAAGACACGAAACGTCGAGATCCGCAGCCCGGATGAGAACGCTAGCAAGACGAACCTGCAGAAGGCGGCGGACTTCGTACGTGCTTTTATTCTCGGTTTCGACGTCAATGATGCCATGGCACTCATTCGGCTAGACCACCTCTTCCTCGAATCCTTCGAAGTCACAGACGGTACACGCATGGCCGCTCAAACGCCATCACTACAGTTTTCTTTTAGTGAAGCCGCTTAAAGGCGACCACCTGAGTCGTGCCATTGGCCGCATCGCCGGCAAGGATGGACGCACGAGAATGACGATCGAGAACGTAACGAAGACGAGGATAGTGCTCGCGGACTCAAAGATCCATCTCCTCGGCGCGTACCAGAACATGCGCGTCGCTCGCCACTCAATCTGCAGTCTTATCATGGGTATGCTTCTTCACACGCTTCGCAGTCTAGCACATTTATTCAGGTACGCCACCGAGCAAGGTCTACGGAAACCTGAGAAATCTGTCAAGTCGGCTCGCGGAACGCCTGTGAGGGCAACACACCTTGCTTGTTGAGTTGTTAAAGCTAACACTTGTTAACCATTAAATTTGTCGATGAACTTAAAACTAGCAATAGCGTAGCGAGCAGGGCACGTGTCAGTTTTTATTCAGCACAGCAGCACAAAATATCAGTTGTCAGTAGAGAGCTGGAGACGCTAATAGTAGTGTTCGTCGCCAGCGAGATTCGACCAGCAATCAATTCGTCCAGCCTCGAATGCGCCGTAGTATTCGACCCGGAAGTTCGGAATGTCGGGGAACTCGAACTCCCAGGTGTCTTCGTCGTCGTCATTTAATCTGAATTGGCGTAATCCGTCGAGGTTCTGTTGTCGGAACTATTTTTTAGTAGTTAGCTACCAAAGTAAATTAAGAATAAGTTAGCAGATAGCATACAAATAGTATTAAGTAATAGCATGAATCACCTTACCAAGGACCATATTTCTGGAAGGTCAAGGAAGCAATTAAGGTCGCTGCATGCATGACTAATCCACCGTGGAATAGTCGAATGCATGAGTAATGCAAGGTTAGCTCGCTGATAAGCGAGCAAACACCAACTTCAGTAGCTGATAAACATAGTATATAAGCAGCCCCCTCTGACGTTAGTCTAAGCCATGCAATAAGCCATCCTGAGCTCCACTAGGAGCTACCCCAAAGCTGTCCTAAGCTTAAGGAGAAGCACTCGCTCCTCACTGCTCCTCACTCGCTCCTCACTCGCTCCTCACTCTGCTCGGCGTTGTACTGTAAGTTCTTTTATTGCTGTATCTTATTGTAACTTTGTTACTTTAAGTTACTGTAATACTAGATCTTAAGTATAATAAATACTGTAGTTTAAGTAAGGTGTCCACTACAGTAGCTAAGGGTTTTGGTGGGATTTACCGATAAATCCGACAATTTTGGCGCTCCCGGGTGGACACCAACTCAATAGCCGAAAAGGCAGTACTGTAGGACGGCGTAGTCTAGGCGGTACTGTAGGTCACTGAGGTTACTGTACTAAGCCGTAGGTACCGTAGCAAGTGGCAAAAAGCCGAGTAGTAATTGGACGAGCCTTGGCAGAAGCTAAGTAGTCCAGAATACGATAAATTGAACGAGCCTCGGCGGGTAAGCTGAGTAGTTCAAAATAAGTGACTTTAGTTCAACTGAGGAATATTGGGAAGATACTCCCAGGACAGACAGCCAAAGTAGCTTAGATTTGCTTGAGCTAATCATGGGTAGCCAACAAAGAGTTATCTTAGATAGCATTGCCCAGGCTCTCGCAGAGACAAAGTCATTTTTGGAGTCAGCAGACTCAACCAAAACCGTAGTGGATGTCACAGCAAATGATGAGGACCAGCTTGTGGAAGTAGATATCAGGCTGGAAAAGTTAGATTTGCTGAGAACGCAGGCAATGACGCTTGCGAATAACGTTGCAAAACAAGCGGATGAGCTTAGAAAATTTGCTGAAGCATTAGAAAGCGAAGATGAAAAAACAAATGCTTTAGCAGCTTACGACACGCAGTTAGCAGTGGTTGTTGAATCTTTAACAAAAATTAAAGAAAAGGCTAAGCAGTACGGCCACGAGAAGGCGAGACTCGTGGACTACAAAACCACGCTTGAGGATAGGATTAAGAAGGCATCAACGCCTCCCCAGCCAACCGCTCCTCGCATGTTGTTGCGGTCCGGGCCTGGAACCGCGAACAGGAGAACCCCCTAGGGTCGGGGTTTCGGTGCCTCCCTGCTCCTCGACGGCTGCTTCGCGCTGGGTCTCGGGGCTACTGCTACCCGGCGCTGCACCATTCGGTGGGCGCCCTTCACCGCCTTCTTCATCCATCACTGAAGCCGGAGAACACTTCGCTGAGGAATTGTTTTATTGGCGTAAAACAGGCACTTCCTAAATGAACAGTGCAAATACATGTAAATGGAATACACATTTAAAGCACGGCATGGAAGTACACGAAAGACAGTGAGTACAAGTAGCCCTGACATGTAAATGGGACATGAAGGTGGTGGTAGCGGCCACGGGCTGAAATGGAGGCCTAAACATACATAAATAGGTGAAATGTATGAAGGCTGTCTCGGTGCAATTTAGCTGTCTCGGTGCCACGAAGCTTACTGAAATCCGGGTCTCGGTGCCACCCGGTGAAGCTAATTCAGCTCCCCGGTAAATGCCGCTAAGATTTACCCTAAAGTTGCGCTAAATCCTAGCTTAAAATGGCAAGGTCTCGGTGCTCCGTTATGTGCCCATGCGGCGGTCTCGGTGCTGCGATTCCTTGACGGACATCGCAAAGAATTGACGGTATTTGCCTAAAAGAGTGTCTCGGTGCAACGCCGCAGGTTGCCTCTAATAGCAGGTCGAGGACCCGCTAAGTTGCACCGAGAAGTTTTGCCTAAAACAAGTAAATTGGCACACGCAATACACGGCCTATCGGTGCAAGCAAGCGCCCCCGAAAGGTGGCACTTTATGCGGGTCTCGGTGCGCCCATATCGGGCCATAAAATGCCTACAAGGCTTAAATGGGTCTCGGTGCCACGGGGTGTCGGTGCCATCCTTCAGCGTCGATGAACGTAGCAGCATACGGGCTGCTATGCAGAAGCGGCCGCCATTAGCGGCGTCCTCGGTGCTACGGTGAATCGATGCGCAGGGTTCTCGGGGAGAAACGGCGCTGCGCCAGAACGCCCGCCGTTTCGAACACATGTCCGTAAGGGATGTGCCAGAGTTAGCGGAGCTATTTGCAGGGGAATTTGAGTTTCCTGAAGCGAAGCGCACTGCTAGAGACAATAGCGTGGGCTATTGCCCGGTGCCGGCATCAATGCTGCCGACGATACCTCTGCCTACCTTTGACGGAGATATTGTTAATTTCCCTACGTTTTGGGAGACTTTTGAGTCCTCAGTGGACTGCGCAAGCATTCCGGATATCCAGAAGCTAACCATACTCATGGGAAGCTTGACCGGATCCGCACGAAGCGCAGTAGACGGATATAGCATAATTTCACGGAATTATGCGATAGTCAAAGACGTCTTAAAGCGTAGGTTTGGCGATAAGCAATGGCTTTTGCGAAGCCTAATGACTCAGCTTGTTAAGTTGCCACCCGCGCAAAGTAGCGTTAAGTCAGTTAGGCACACCTTCGAGCAAATTCAGCGAATTTGTAGAGTCCTCCAGAGCCAGGGAATAGATGTGGAGAACGACCAGGTTCTCATAACAATTGAATCGAAAATTCCAAGGTGGCTTTTGAGGGAGGTCTATAACCTTAAGCTCAGCCTGAGGGACAAGTACAGTGTAGCGACACTACTTGAAATAATCGAGATGAAGCTCAAGCTTAGCGAGGACGTAGATGGCATAAGCGGCTCCTTCAATGCGGAGAAAAGTAGAAACAGGGGCTTGGTTCCAGAAGACGCAAGTGAGCACTATGAGAATGTGCCCGCTGCTCGTCCTGGGTCACCAGGTAGTAAACGACAAACCGATAAAAGGTGCAAGTTTTGCCAAGAAACGCATTGGACGACAGACTGCACCGTTTATCCGAATGTTGAAAGTCGCAAACAGCGATGCATCGACTTAGAATTGTGCTATAAGTGTTTAGGAAGTACTCACAAAGCAAACAGGTGTACAGTAGCGAAAAACTGCTACTATTGCGGTAAAGACGCGCATAATTCGGCCCTCTGTGAAGGGGACAAAGAAGCCGAGCAAACAGCTTTCGACAAAGGAGTAGTCGCAATGGCAACTCGAAGCTATGGACAAGAAGCCAAAGCATCGAAGCCGCCTAATACAGCTCGTACAAAGCGAACAAAAGCGATTAGCGCGATGAACGAAGAATCAGTGGTAGAGCAAGGGTACCGCATGATTGAGAAGGTTCCCGAGAGATGGGTCATGCCTAAAGAAGTCTGCATGACTTTGTTGGGGACACTAAGCTCAACCTCGAATGAAGAAAGTAGGGTCAGCGGTCAGTGAGCATGACATAGACATAGCTCTGACTAAAGCAGTTAACGCAAAATGCGAAGTTATGCTGCGCTTCGAACCAAAGCCAAAGGAATTGGCATGCAATGCCGCCAATGTGCCTAGTGATAAAGTGCCAAAGTGCATGATATATGTCACTGAGATCGGCTCTGGCGAGGCACCTCAGTTATCGCCTGAAGTCAAGGAATCTGACCACAATGAAGACGACCCAAGCCCGGCAGATGTGCACAAAGAAGTCTTGAAAGCGGTCAGCAAGAGAGACAAACCGGCTGTCTCGTACGAAGAAACTTTCCCGCACGGAAAGAAGAATGTCGAGAAACCGCGTCGAGCATCAACGCAGTCTTCGAGCGAACAAGCACGAAAGTCCCGTAGGCGTCACGAGCGATCGGAATCCGATGATTCAAGCAAGTTTGTTTCGCGGTCTACTAAAGTTGCAAATCACTTTCATGTTTCGCATTGTAAGCATGCTCATACATTGGCCTGTTGCCCAAATTTGTGTCCTTGTACCGGTCTCTCGGAAATGTTGCCTCTAATCTTCCCAACGCCGTTATATAAGGCGCCAGTCAAACACAGTGTAAGTTGCTTAATCGAGATCGCGAAGGTGAAGCAGATCAACTTACTAGCCTGCAAAGCGCCCACTACTCAGTCTGAGCAAAAAGCTCAGCTTAGCAGCAACAATCTGGCAGCGTTCCGAATGCATTGTTCTAGGCCGCTT